>JARBJD010000191.1:0-144385 GCA_033064195.1 Blattamonas nauphoetae
CTGGATGTCGCGTTTCACGTCACAGTTGGATGATTTTGACTTGTCTCTGAACCAGACATCATATCCTCCCGAACTGGGTTCACACATGCCCGTTTCTCAGTGCGTTTGTCAGATGAACAACAGCTGCGGAGTGACAGTCCCAATGGATTGAGTGGTTCTGAAAAGAGACCAGTATATCTAATAGAGATGATGAAGTGAGGAAAGAAACGGGAAAGAGCACAGAATGTTGTCGAAAGGACTCACATGAAACTCCAGACGAGAAGAAGACTTCCACATCAAACTGAGACTGTCCCAAATGGGAAGGGCCTCGTGGAGAGAGGAAGCGGAGTGTTTGAGTGAGTGGAGTGAGATGAGTCATGACAAATGAACTAGAGAAACGGACAAGATGAATCACTCAGATGAATAGAGAAGACGACCGAGAAGAAACGACCGAACAGTCAACGCTGAGAGGAGAAAATGCATTTTGGTTGTCCTCAGACTAACAGCGTGGACAGGGACAATTCAGAGAAGATGAATGAGGATCAAAGAAGAGTGGCTTTGAAAGCCAACCGATCAATCGAAATAAAGAATCTGTTGACGTGGAAAGAAAGAAAGTAGAAAGAAAGAAAGTGAGGGTGTGAATGTGAGAAATGACATGAACTTGGAGTGAAGTGTACAGTGACATGAGAATGTTCGATGCGAGGCGAGCATCTCGATAGATCTAGAGTGTGTGAATTGGAAGTCTTCAGATGATCACGATGTTCATTCCTTCAGCTCATCTGCACACATCTGCAAGCATCTGGAGATATCTTCCCTTCCGCCATGTCATGCCCTGTTTTGATCAGAACCTCAGCCTCTTCACGAAGAACGACAGTCTCGACTATCACAAAGTCAGTTTGGAAGAAAGTTTGGAAGAAAGGAAGGCAGGCTGTGTCGATCAATTGAACAATTCGACAGACAAGTTGAAACAAGATTCGTGAATGAAATGAGATGAATGAGAACCATCACTTTGGAGCAGGCACCTCATCGAAACTCAGAATGTCAGCATATCTGTCTTTGTAATAGATGTACAAAGCGAATCTGACATTCTCTGGGATGTTACTGAGTGAGTGTGGTTGTCTCTGGTCATTCACAAACAGAACGAGGGTGTGCTTGTTCATATCCAATTCAAGCGTCACAACTGAGTTGTTGTTTGGCACTTGATTTCCAGTTGTGATTTGCATCCCATTTTGATAAGCAAAACCCCCGCTCACAGACAATACTGAAGCCGCTGATTGATTTCGAATGTTGCCAGTTTTGGTTTCTTCAAGGCTGGACGAGTCGATCACACCAAACGCTGGAAAAATGAAAGAAAAGAAATAAACTGTGATTATCGTATTTGTCGCATCGAATCGACAATCTCCACACTCCTCGTGTGATCTCGTCCGAGAAACACGATTTGCTTGTCGTCACGAGACTTGTGATTCGTCGTCCTTCCTTCCGAAAGTGTCTTGGATCCCAAACTGTGATCGCATTCTCGGGATCAACACTCCCTCCAATCTGCTTCACATCCTTCGCTGCATCTGTCTTCTGTGCCTCCACTGCCACCACTTTCGAGTGTGTTGTGTTCAGCTTGTCGTTCAGCCTCTTCTCCATCGCCACAAACTCTCCCAGCTTCTTTGTCAGCTCAGCAATCGTCTCGTCCTTCTCTTTGCTCACCTGAATGAGTCGGTCAATCGTTGCAGTCTGTTTGGCAATAGTCGAGGCTTGCGCTTCCGCAAAGTTCTTGCGTTCGTTGAGCTGAACCTGGAGTTGGTCAACCTTTCGCCTTGTGCAGTCCAGTTCTTCACGGATGAACTGCGAGAGCGGTGTTTCCTCTCCCAAAATCGAACGCAGTCGACCAGACCGAATCAGCTCAGCTGACGACAGTCGCTCCTGTGGGTTCTGATCATCCATGTCAAAATGAGAAAAGAGAGAGCAAGAGAAGAGCGAGAAGAGAAGAGAGAGAGAAGGAGGAAATCACACTTTGCTCAGAAGAAAACACAGCAGAGACTCAACTGACGATGACATCGAAGCTTGCCGGCACACAGAAACAACATCAAATCCACCAACACTTGACGCAATCTCCACTGCATTCGTTCCACAAATCCACGACTCCCCAGTCAACAATTCAAGAACAATCAGCCCAAACGCCCACATGTCTCCTGCCTGCGACCCTGAAACTCCATTCCCTCCAACAACAAACATTTCAGGCCCCCAGAACTGCATCGTCCCACACTCCGCCGAATTCGACGTCTTCTGAGTCCCAACTCCAACCACTCCTCCAAAGTCCCCTGAAACAACAAATCACAATAACAATCAACAGAAACAATTAAAACAATCAAATGAAACAATCAAAAGAAACAATCACAACAGAACACATACCCAGCTTCGCTCGTCCATTAAAACCAATCAGAATATTCGATGGCTTCACATCTCCATACACCTCATTTCGAGAGTGCAGAAACCCCAGCCCAGCCAACACATCTGACACAATTCTGAACACCGTCTGAACATCATCAACAAACCAGCCAGCCAAACAACCAAAACGAGAACAAGAGAACAAGAGAGAAGAAGAGATACAGCGAACAATGGGGAGAAGACAACATGAAGAGGGAGAAGAAGACAATACCACGCGATCCATCATCGTCCCCAGCTTTCGCACTTCCGACACACGATCAGCCAACGAACACGAGCACAGCTCCAGAACCACAAAGTGTGCATTGTCGCCCTCAATCACTTCCACAAGTTGAACCACATTTTCGTGTTGGTTCTTTTCCAGTTTCGAGATTTCATGCTCGTTCTTGTTGAAATCTTCTTCCGACGTGAATGGCAGCACCTTCATCGCAAAATGTTCATCTGTCCCCGCTTTCGATACTTCATGCACAGCTCCGAATCGTCCTTGCCCCAATTTCCGAACAAAGCTGTCTGAGGTCACGAAATCAAAACGAGAAAGAATGATGAGGTTGAGTGGTCGGAGAAGGCAAAGGATACACGATGAACAAGAGACGGAGTGAGATAAGCAGGCATCTGAGTAGTCCCATCAAAATAGGTAAAACTGGGATCAATTGATGTCAGTGCCTAAATTTGGACTGAGATCAAATTTCAACTCTTTTCCTTTGAGATTTTCTCATTATCACTTCATTAATCATGTTCAATTCACTTCTTGTTTTCACATAATGCTCTTCAATATTTCAGACAGCTCTTATTTCCCAAAAACACGCACGATCACAATCACCAACACTTCTTTTTTCGATGTATTCCCTTCATTGACTTTAGTCAGTGAGAAAAAACCATCAAAGAAGACATAATAACGCATTATCGACTTGTTTTAATAATTATTGTTGTAGAACAAACTGAAACAGCAGCACCCAAAGTTTGCATTTTCATGATCTATGAAGTGACCATTTTCCTTTTTACTTTTTTTTCCATTCAAATATCATATATAAGAAGACTTTTTTGAAATGAAAGAAACGAAATGGTATTGTAGGTATTTAGTGGGATCAGATCCGACTGGGATCACTGGGATCAAATCAGAAGCCTGGAGATAAGGGTGGGGCACACATGGTTCTGGGACTTTCACTTGGAACTGTTTCTTTGCTTTTGGCTTGGCGGACATTATTTATCACTTTCCGAATTAAGGGCCGATCATCGACCCATTAATCGTATGTGGGACCCCTAAATCAGGTTCGAGAAATATGGTTCGGTGATCACTGTGACAGATTCTGTCCTTTTTAACTATTTTTGTTCCTGCACCGAGCATCTGAATTTTGGCTGGTGAACTCATGTTACTCCACTTCGTTGTCGATCTCGTCAATTTGGAAACATGGACAATAACAAGCAATGGTGTGGAATGAAACTCAACAAAGAACGTGTCATCGTGAATTGAAACCACAAACAGTGGTCGTCACCTGAGAAAAACCAAGACAGTTCCACCATTTTGCGAAGAATCTTCCCAACAATCCTCCTGTCGAAAATGGGGACATCACTCATTCCTCTCTTTCCTCCACGACTGACCGAAACGGACCATTCTCACCCAAACAGTGGATCACCCGTGCTCCAGTCAAGACATGGCGGAATTCGGAGTATTAGCACCCCTGTCTGTTGACATACAGCTCCATCTCGTCCGAACGGCCTTCTTTGCGCAGACTCACCACAATTTGGTTGTGTCGCTTCTGAAAATCTGGGACGAGACGTTTTGGACCTGTGAGTTCGATCAATAAGTCCTCAATGAGATTGTGGATGAAGGCGTTCGTGTCGAGAAAAAGGAGACAGTCGTAGTCTGCCAGATCAAACGACGATGAGAGCACGATCTGCGTCATCTCGTCCATGAATGGCGAGCATTCGAGAATCGCTCCAGTCAGATCGAAGAAAGTGGGCTAGTAGTGATGATCGTCGATGTTTCGACGTCTTTTCCGAAGACCGACTCCAGAAAGAGGTTGATGGGGCCGAAGAACTTGTAAACGCTTATCTGCTGGAAGGTGGACCAAGAAATGTGTTTTACTTCACAGATGACGGGTACGAAACGTGGACGTGACGAACCAAGGATTCTCTCCACAATGCTCATCATATTCCACTGACGAAGGTTCGACACAAAAAGTCGAATTGTTTCGACGGTTCCGCCCAATAAACTACTTCTTGCAGAAACCGCAACGATGCCTTGAGAATTTCCTCGTTGGACGATGAGAGGAGCGGAATCATTGAGTCGGTGAGTCCAGAACAAGATCCATCTGGTGATGGAACAAGTCGAAAGATGAGATCGATTGTTCTCGATATGTCTGTAAATCCATTTATCAGCCGATTCAGAAGTTTGCATGCTTGTGTGATGGATTTGTGATTCAGTTTGTTTCCTTCCTTGATGCAGTCGACAAGCGAAAGAAACCGTGGAGATATCTCGGCGCGACTGTCGATTGCGTCTGGATCGCCTCTCATAAACAGGGGAAGTTGGGCAAGGTTGAAGGGTCAAAGGGAACGTAGTCTGTCGAGAAACGTTGAAGTGGATATCATTGAACAAGGAACAAAAGAAACCCGATTCACTTCACACTTTTCACCAAGTATCAACATGCGTGTCTTTCTCTTTGACATCAGAACGAGTAAGACAGAATGAACATCTCAAAAAACAGCCTTTCATTTCATTTGCGTGTTTTGGCCTTCAATACCTCATTGTCTCGTCAACATGGTTCTCGTCAAGTTTGAGCTCGATGTGGAAGGAGGTGAATATTCCATTCGGTTGATTCAGATTCATATCACCGGATGTTCAACATTCCGAACAATCATCGTCATAAAAGGAATCAGGAAGACAATTCAAGACTTTATGAGAACCAAATGACAGGAGATATTGGGACCGGACGATGTGAGGATGGAATTGATTCCAGAATGCTCCAGTGTGGAAAAGAGTGACATTTTCGAAAGCACTCCAAAGATGCGGTTGTACAGCTTAGAATAGTGTGTGTCGTTGAACATTCGTCCAGAAGCAGACGTAGGCGGTGGATGAAGGGTGACAAAGACGAAAAAGAACTCGAATTGAGGATAAGGTCATTTTGTTCAAATGTCGGGCACGATCAACCCACCAAAAATCAAATGACCCAACGGTTCCTTGAAATGTATCCAGTCCGTGATTCCCGTCGCTACGAAGGGATCTCTTGGTCGGAGAATGTCGCTCCCACACTTTCGGGGGGAGTGCCTGCGTGGGGCGAGGGCGAGTTCAACTCAACGCTGGCGTACGGACTGTGTGCTCTTAGTCTTGTTTTAGTGAGTGGCCTTCACCGCATATATCTGGGAGATATCTGCTGCGGAGTTCTGTACTGTCTGACGTCGGGATGGTGCTGCATTGGGGATTGCATTGATCTGTGCAACTTGTCGTCGATGGTGTCGTCGCGAAACGAAGAAATCCACAAAAAAAGTGAAAAGGAAGGCGACAGAATACGACGAGCTTCACTCGCAACCGCCGCAACAACCCTCGCAACCAGGCCAACCACAATCCTATCCGCCCCAAAACTACGTCCCTGCCGGCTACCCACAACAAGGATATCCCCCTCCAGGCCCCGCACAGGGATATCCAGCCCCACAAGGCTATGTCCCTCCAGGCCAGCCTCAGGGGTACCCTCCACAGCAGATGTACGCTGTGCAGCCGACGATGCAGGGACAGCCAGGGGCATACCCTGCTGCTGATGGATATGCTGCTGCTCCGCCGGCTGGACCACCTCCAGAGGCGTTGCCGGCACAGGCGGTTCCGAACGCTCCGACTGATGGAAAGGACTAGAATATCTTGTGATGTAGTCATAATTTAGAAGATATTGTGTGTTATGTTTCGACCCATATCAACGTAGTGCATTATGCTGCTCTTATGAGCTTATCTTATCAGAAACAGTGTAGAAAACGGCAAAACATGTCACCTCCTACACCACTTTACTAGTCTGTAAACTGTGTTTAATCTCAAGACCCTTGTACAGGATCGGATTTCCAGCAATATAGTAACAGGAGATGGCTATAAACTGCCTAAATCAATCGTGAACTGACTCGCGAATCAAGAACCGAGGATGACAACTCTGGAAGAAGAAAGCTCCCAATAAAACACAAGGCATATGCAAATACAAGGATGTATGAGACAGAGCTGTCGATAACACGACCAAGCGCAAATCAGGCTTGATCGAACAAGAAAAAAAGAGGGTCTTTCAGATCAATTAATCATTCACCCAAACCCACTATGAACAGACTCACTATCCCGTCGTGCCTTACTACGCCCAGATTTTCGACTATGTTGGTCTTGATCGGACAGAAGAGGGATTGTGGGGAGTGAACTTGAGGAGCGGACGGACAGCGTGGCGAAGGGAGATGCTTTCACATCGCTTCCACGAGAGAACGTAGAATGGGGAGACATCGCTGGGGAGAAGCGGAATGATGGGGTGCGAGTGGCAAAGGGGGTATTTGGGGTGTTGGGGGAGGAGAACGTGCTGAATACGAGGAAGAAGACGATGCAGGGAGGGAGGTCGACGATGAGAGAGAGTATGAGGGTCAGGAGAGGTGCGGCGTAACTGGGATGAGAGATTGGAAAAGAATATTAGAATAAAAGATGACGATCCGAAAGACCATTTCATGAGAATAATATGAAATTATACTTTGAAAACCGGAAAAAAATGGCATAAATTGCAAATATATGCTCTACATCTTCGATAGAACCTCGTAATTGCATACCACATCTGTTCCTTTTCTTCGCAAGACCCTCGCAGATATCTTGCGAGCCAGACTACTGGACTTGCTTTCGCCAGCTCCATAATTGTCAGAACAATCCGGATTAATGTGGAAGAGAGGATAAAAACATGGGTGAGTACGATCAATGTGAGTCTGTGATGCTCCTGTTTGGAGCGAATGGAAGGGTAATGGCGGGAGAGATGGAAGGTACAGATGCAAGACAGGACGAAGGGGACGAGGGTGGATAGAAGAAGTGTGATATGGTTGATAAGCGAGAGGAAAAAGGCACGATGGGTCTGAAGGGATTAGATCGACGAAAAGAAGAAAACAGTGAAATATAATGAAAGTGACAGACACTTTGAATAACTGCTGAGATGACTGCGAATATGGCAAAGGCAAGGACGATCATATGATAACTGGCCAGGATCACCTTGCCGGCTTGGACCAATTTCTTTCGCTCGGAGAATATGGCTGAAAAAGTCCAGCTTCCAAAAGTAGTCCAACTCAATAAAAGCAAGAATTGAGCTGTATCGTTAATATAGTGGGCTGTGGAGGGAACTCCGAGGGGGAGAGGACTGATCAAGAAAAGGATGCTAAATGCGACATATAGAGTCATCCAGAGGAGAACCAAGATTTTGCCCATCGATCGAGATGGCTTTGGTTGGATGATACTCTCGGTGAGTTGCAGGAGAAGAAGTATGAGTGTGATCCCAAAGAAAGCGAGCATGATGCGAGGAGGAACCATGCCATACCCATAAATGTCTGCAAAAACAATGAACGAGAAGAAATGCAAGCTTGGAAGATGGATGGTTATGTCATATTGTGGATTGAACGGGTGGTGAGACATCTTCAATCTTCTGACAAAATAATTACAGGTCGGATGAGGTTTTTCCAGGAAATCAATCTCTCTTTCGAAACAGAACAATATAATGTAAATAACGTCAATTGAAGAATGAAGCAGAGGATTGAAAGAAAAAGAGACGAGTCTGAGTCTGATCCTCCCATTCTATGTTTCTTTAGTCGCATGGAACCTCAACTTCCTGAAAATTGGCGTTCTAGCGTCAATCCGAAGAACAATCGTCGCTACTGTATTGATCTTCTTCAATTTTGACCCCATTATCGTGTAGACTACAATGTGGTGACGAAGGAAAAGTCATACAACCCCCCACCTGGGACAGTCTTCCCTTCGTCCGGTGAAGGCGAAGAATTACCGCCTGGTTGGGAATGTATGTGAATTTCCATCTTATTCTGAGATCTGTGTTTATATTGTGTATTGTTTAGGCAAAACTGATCAAGCTTCAGGAAAAGTGTATTATTTCAACCGAGCAACACGCCAATTGTCGTGGACCCGACCTGCAGGCTCTCCTCCTCCCGGTTTTTCCTTCATATTCCCTCATAACCTCCCTTAATTCAACTAGCAGCACATCCATCTCCAGCGATCAACTCCTCTCCAAGTCCCACTCTCTCTCCATCAGCCTCTGCCGCTTTAACGCCGAGTATTTCACGAGTCCTGGACACCACCCCAACAACCCCCCAACCCTCCCAACCACTCGGAACCGACCCAATCCCCCAATTCGCCCAAATAAGCGACCCATCACTCCTCCCCCTCCTCCCTCAGACCTCCCACCACCCCCTTCAGACCTCCCTCCAGCCCCGTCGGATTTACCCCCACCGCCGTCAGATCTTCCTCCCCCACCATCCGATCTTCCTCCCCCACCATCCGACCTTCCCGCTCCTCCGACTTTCACAAGCCAGACATTGCCTGCCCGTGTTGAAAAACCGACCATATCTCCTTCAAGTTCACCTCCTCCACAATTACAGACACTCGGAAAGACAAGGATCGTCAGCGTCAATTTCGGGACTGCTCCAATCAATCTCGAGTTGGCTAACCGCGCTAATCCACGTGGATCAATCTTGGAAGGCCCGAGCGGCCCACAACCTGGCGGCCCGTCAAATACTCTTCCATCAGATCTCAAATCCGCCATCTCTGCATTCAAGATGGATGGTTTCGCAAAGAAGCATTTTGCTCTGCAAAAGACTGGACTATTTAAGAAGAAAGTGGTCCCATTGTCCAAATTGCTGGTCTTCCAATCGTCTCCCTTGTCCAACCCGCTGTTAAAATCAGTTCCCTCCAAACTCCACAAAGAGGCGACTAAGAACTTCGATGACATTTTATTATTTATGGGTGTGAAACAGACAAAGCTGGCATCGTCAATCATCGCTCAAAGGATCATTTCACGTGCCCAGTCCCAACCACCACTTCGCGATGAGATATACGCCCAATTGTGCAAACAGACAAACACAACCACAAAAGACAGCCAAGAAGAAGAACCCGACGTCTTGACAAGTGACCAGCGTGAAAAGGCGTGGCAGTTGATGATTTTGTGTTGCTCACAATTCGCGCCCTCAATCGACTTCGAAAAGACACTTTTGGCGTATTTCGACGAAGTATTGTGCAGTGACGGGCAGATAGTCGATAGAATGAACGCTGAAGAGCGCATGAAGATCACTGTACTGACACAGTTCGCTTTGAACAAACTTCAAGCCCTCGTTCAAAATGGAGGGAAAGCACCTCCACAGGCGATGGGAAAAGCAACTCTGAAGAAGTCTCGTGGGTCTGATGCATCAGCTGATGTTAGTCAGGCACTGTCGGATATTAAAGATCTCCACACGTCTCGTCGTGTTTTCGGGGTCAGTTTTGATGAACTAATGCTTCGACAGGCACAAGCAATGTATTTGGACAACGCGGAAACGAAATCACCAAAGCCGGACGTGACCCATTTTGAAATTCCTTTCATTTTGGCTGTCCTCACCCAAAAAGTAAAAATGAATGATGGGCTCAAAACTGAAGGCATTTTTCGGCGCAGTGTGAGCTTGGAAGAAGTCGAGACGGATCAGAATTTGATTAATAAGGGCAATTATCTGCTCCCGTCGACCAACCCTTTAACTTTCGCTGTTCTCATCAAGAATATCTTTAAGGATATGCCCATCCCGATGATCCCCTTCTCCGTGTACGACCAAGCTCTGAGCGTTGTCACTGGAACTGAACAAGGCAAACCCAATCTCGCAGAATTGATCGGCGTCAAAGAACTCCCAGAATCCACTTTGGAGACAAATTGTGTCCTCTTCGCAACAATTAACCTTTCTCCGAAGGTCGTCCTGACACTGAAGTATCTCTTCCGCCTTCTGCGCGAAGTTGTCTCACCTGAGAATTCAGAATCCAACCGAATGCATTTTGAGAATATGGGAATCATCTTCACCCCTTCCCTGATGCGTATGAACAGCGACAATCCGCAGGAATGCATCAAAAACCTTAAAACGGAGACTAAATTCATCGACGCGTTGATCCAACATCTGACCGCGTCTGAAGAGGAGGAAGCGCTGTTTGCAGAGTATGACAGGATCGCGCGGGAGTTCATTTCGTCGTTGGCATAGCTGTTGATACAGAGGCTCATCGTCGTTCATTTTTCTTGAGTTTAGATTGTGATCTTTCCCATATCGAGTAATCATCCAGAGTTGTCTTTCACTTATATTGGATTTGTTTGGAATGGAGGAGACAGCAGTGAAGGCTGTTCTAAAACGATGAAAACCGTGATTTAAAGACTGAAAAGATGAAAATCTGGATCAGATCTCAGAACGGTCTTCTCACGGAAATAACGATCAAAATCTTTTGGAAATAAGCGAACATGAAGAAGAAAACACGATGGAATCGCTTCTGAGATGAAAAGCGGGTAATTAATTCATAGAGCTTGAGAATCTGACAATTTACAGTTGATCAGACGGATCACCAAACACGATTAAATGTGATCTACGCGGTATCATCCGGTTCAGCCTCTTCCTTTTCCTTCTGTTCCTCAATGACGGGCTCACTTTTCACATCTTCTGCCACTTCCTCACTCTCCTCTAACTTGCTTGGCTCCTCCTGCTCCGGCTGCGACGTCTCAGTCACCACCGCCGCCTCAGACACAACTTCCTGTTTCTCTGGTTCCACAGGAGCCTGCTTGACGGGCTCAGGTGCCGGTTTCTCAGATTCAGTGGTCATAATTTCCGTGTCGACAACTGACGGCACAGGCGGTGGTGGAAGTCGCTTCAATTCGGAAAGAGCATCCTTGACCTGTTTTTCAATGGTTGCCATGTCTGAGTAATAAGTTGCGTGGTATGTGTACTGAAAATGGGAAAAAATGTTGGGGATCCGGAAAATAACAAACTGTCGCTTCGAACATGTGTGCAGAATGCTCAACAATATCATGGTTTCGTTTTAACTCACAGTAGTCCATCAATTCCACCAAATTCCGGCGTTCCATTTTATACTGTTCGTCCAGCTTGCGATACTTCTCAGCTGCTTTCTCGTTCTTGAACTCTTCGCTGCCTTTCACACGATCACTGCTGGCTGCATCACGAGCAAGACGGGTGTCTGTCAGCTGGGCTCGCATTGGCTGAGGGCGACGAAAACATTTTGAAGGAGAAAGAGGAGTGATACGAGTGTAAACGAGTTGAATGATCGAATAATGTGAAGAGGAAGGGAGTATCAAATGGCTGTGCTCGGATATACCTCTGCTTTCTTCAGGAGTGATTTGTAGAAATCAGCGTCGGGTTGGATGGCGACTTTGGAGATTGTGTGGCTGATGAGAGGAAAATATGATGGAAGACAGATCGGCAAACACTAGTTCAGTTTGATATTGCACGTAAGACTTCAGAGCATCCACTTAATGTTTGATTGAGAATTGATCATAGAAAAAGGGATCAATCCAAAAATCAAGGAATGAGAATGCAAAAATAGGATACTAATCTTCACAACGTCGCGGGGAATGGATGGGTCAACTTCTGCGTATTCCAGGTACTTGTTATACTGAACAATGAAATGAATGGCAACGAAGTTCCATACATAAGCTGTTTGAGCCTGCGCTGACGCTGTCATGGTATCCACCATTTTCGTGGCAAGGTCACACAATTCTTCATATCTCTTGAGCATGTCAGCGTTGTCCTCTTCTTTCTTTTTGAACTCTTCTGTTTCTTGGAATTGTTCCGTTTTGGTGACAGCAACTTGCATGCTATGTTTCACATTGGATGCTGTTTCTTTCAGTTTTTTGAAGAATGTCATTGTTGGTTGTGTGAAAACACTACTTTATGGTCTGATCGAACACAATCGAACAAACGTCGGAGTGGTTCCGGTCGCTTGTCGAATTCATCAAAGAAGGAAACAATCTGGATGATGACACAATAAGACAAGCCTGTGATCTTCTGGAGATGTTTTCAACTCAATCCAGTGTACTGTTCGGAGCGCATAATTTCACTCAACCAACGGTTCCAAACACGTTTCTTCGTCCAATGAACGAGAATCATTTGTCAGACGTGCAGAACCATCTGTTCTCCTTGATTTTGTTGAGACAGGTCTGTTTGTTCTCCTCCCACCAAAAATGGATTCTAACTTGATGGTCCTGACATCATATTTCTTGTCCTGTTTCCATCCCATCGAACCATAATTGGAGTTTATATTTGCCTTCAGATTCCAACTGCATGAATCGTACGTCACAAGTGAGTTCATTGATTTTTTAGGATCAGTGCTCAGAAAGTCACCATTCATGGAGCAGCTGACACAATTTGTGTTGAATTCTTCATTTCCTTTTTCTTTCCTTGACAACATGACATTCGACATTCCTACTTGGGATTCAACTCACCTCCTTGATTCGCTCAGTAATGCCCTCTCAATCTGGAAGGGTGGTGAACCAGCTGTTCAGAAGCGAGGCAAACAGATTCTTTCCAAACTTTGCGATGAAGGGCTTTCAGATTCACTCGAAATGATGATTCTTCTCAGGAGTGAATGGATTTCAAATGGACAAATATCCCACACTTATACACAATCAGCTCGAAAGGGAGTCTGGATTGTTCGCCAGTTTGGAGGGATTCGCCCATTTTGGAACGATTTTCCAATCCCCGCTCTTGCTGGAAGAGATGACTCCATTTGTGCTGTCGTCTCTTCAACTCGTGAAGAGAGGACTCAGATCGTTGAAGAAGGACAGATCATCGACTCTGATGCGACAACAACAGATTCTGGCCCAACTGAGCGAGGAAGGGCTGGCTGACGAGTTCGAGCTGCACTGCCGATGCAACGATTTCGACAACGATCCACCCCGAAGTGTCTCCATTGGAGCGAATCTGATCCACAATTTGGGAGGGAACGTTCCATTTTCTGAAGAACATTGAATTTTGGTGGAACAGGAAGAAGCAGACACCGTTTCACCAACTGAAGCAAATGGCGCCAGAAAGCGTCGATTGGCGATGAATGGTGTGTTTTTGAACGATTATGTTGTTTCTATTTTCGTTCATTTTGATTGAACCTCATTTTTCTTTCTCAGCGCCTTATTCTGTCTCTCTGCAGAATCCTCTCCGTGTCATCCTTCCAAAGCCACTGAATCTCACCAACTATGCATTTCTCTGTCTGTCCAACGAGATTATTGCTGTTTTAAAGACATTGGGGAATGGAAGGGACTTCCACACGAACTCGACTTAACGATGAGATTGTGTGTGATGGAGGACGACTTGGACTCGAACAATGGCCGGAATTGCTTCAGGCTGCTTGTTTGTGTCTTTTTCATAATTTGTTTGGTTTTTAATCTCGTTCATCTGAACTTGTTCTTCATTCACATTTTGTCACCAAAAAAAGACGTTCTGTGGAGTGATTCGCACAATTTCAGTAAACAGACGGTTCGAGGAGCCGACACAGTGAGATGGTCGTGAAGTGAGGCCGCCTGGAGTGCAACTTATTCGTGAATAACCGTTTTTATTTAGTTTTTTCGTTTCCAGACCTCGCTGAGAGGTTTCCATCGAAGAAAAGAAAAGGAGGATTGTAGGTCTGTATCAAAGAGAGGAAGAAAGAAAGAGTCGACTTGTGGACAGATTCTTGCATCGACAACGAAAGAAAAGTGTGAAAACGAGAAGTCACATTATTTCGCAACTTGAACCCCCATCACCGCCACGACCCCTTCCAGATCGTCCTTTGGTCAACATCCTTTCGTGGGCTGCCGTGGCTGCAGCGTTAAAGATATCTGAGAGGCCTTCCTTTGTCTTCGTGCAACATTCCAAGTATTTATACAGTTGAAGTCTTGTCACCAGTTCCTCGGCCTGAAAAGACGGCAAAGAGAGGTGAGGTGAGGTGGGAGCGGAGAGAGGGGAGATGGGGGACGAAGGAGAGGAAGTGGAGGATCGAGATGTGGAGATCGGCAGACTTGCTCTTTTGAGACTAGTGTGGTATCCTCAGGGGGATCCACACGATAATCGCCATGTGTACCAACAAGAACAACGGGAACGTCCTTCGCAAGTTTGGTTATTTCAGGAATCCACTGTGACACGAAGAAGTGATGATTTGGAAGAATGAATGTAAACAAACTCTTGTTTCAATGTTCAGAAACGATTTCTCATCAATTATCGAGAAACATAGCAAGATGACATCGACCTTCTCATAAAGGTCTGAGCGCAAGATTTCGTTGGTTACGGAGGCTGATGTCAGCGGAGATTGAAAGTAGAAGGAAATAAGAAATTTAAGTGAGAATAATATGAGAAACTGATGTGATATAAAGGACATACCATCAGAATCTTGACCATAAAGCAGGAACTTTGTGCCATTCAACGTCAAATCTGTGGAAAATCCGAGCGATTCATCGTATTCGGATTCAGGTCCGTACATATCGTGAAAGTAGGCGTAGAGCAAGACCGTCTTTCCGATCGATGAATCGCCAATGCAGCTAAATCGAACTTCCTGATATTGTTACGGAGTCCGATGAGGAAAAATAACATGATCGGAAGGAAGGATAGAAGAAGTTGATGATGAGAACAGAGAAAGAAACAAACAATCGGTTCTGGCATCTCTGAATGCAGTTAAGGGCACACTGTGCTGTTCGCTTGGAATATCTTATCCAGTTGTTATTATATGAAAAATGATTTTTTGTGATTTGTATCACTTCGATGGTTAAGTATTTTTCTTAACCATTGCATCTTTTTCATAGGTCGAGCCCATTACTGCTTTTTTGCTCCAAACGTTCAGAATGTTCCAAATAGGGATTATTTTGACCATATGGAGCCCTTTCTCATGCTCACAATACAATTCCGACCAAACTATCCACTCTTTTTCGTCGTATATGGAGTCTGCAGTCACTCAGTCAATCGGAAGAAACAGTGAATCTTCGTCTGTGGTTCACATCCCTCATGGCCAGTTCGTCGCTGTCAATCATCCGTTCATCTCATCATCGCTTTCTATCTTGGGAAACGAGACAAGAATCTCTTTTGGAAGAGATGATCAATCGAACAAACATGATGGCCTATCTGAATCGATGGAAGAAACAGAAATGAAGGCACTGTTCATCTTTTGGAACAGCTCCATCACTCTCTCCAATTTGGACTTGAATTGTGAATCAGCAGGGCATTTTGTAGGTCGTGTGGAATCGTCGAGCGTGGTTGTGTCATCGAGCAGACTGATCTCCAATTTGGACCGATCCCCATTTCTGGTTGGCAGATCGGAAAGCGGATCGAACTCAATCACCGTGATTGACACGTCTCACACGTCGTCGTCCCATCATTTTCTCCTGCCCCTGGTGAACGTCACTGACTCCCTTCTTCCCTCACTCAACACTCTCCCCCATCCAACAACTGACACTGCTCACAAATCAACCTCTGCCACTCCAGCACTGTCCATCTCTGGAATAGGACTGTCGCTGTCTGATTGTGACTTGTGTCTCGCCACAGGTCCGCTAATTGGATCACTCGGATCGCCAGCCGATGCAACAACCTTCAAACGCTCAATTCAAACACATCTGATTGGATCTGATCTCGTCAACATGACATCATCACATCTGAAGGAACAACCACATCCAGATTGTCAAGTGTCACTCTCGCAGTCAATGATCGGAACAGCAGTCTCGTCATCAACCAACCATCTATACGGAACAGCAATTCGAGACATGAACAGCGGAGGGAATCTTCTCTGCCAGAACTCCTCCTTCCCCTCCTGCCGAACCGATCTCTCACATCTGAGCCCTTCGTCCACCAATCAGGCCGACCAAACCGAACTTCCTCTCCTCCGCTTTTATCGCAGCATCTACAAAGGCTGCTCATCGATACAGCAAGGAGGAGCGATCTTTTCAAACAGGTCAGACACACACATCCAAATCCAGGAATGCTCGTTCGACACCTGCAAAGCTCAATCTTCGGGCGGGGCGTGTTTTATTAATTCGACAGCCAACTCGATCTCGTTGGCTTGGATCAACTCCTCTTCGTTCGTCGGATGTTCAGCCGGCACTGGAGGATCAGTGTATTTTAACCTTGCCCCGTCAATCTCTGTCGCAAACTCCATCTTCCTCGACTCATTGGCACTTTACCATGGAGGTGCACTCAATAATTACATTTATGGCGGTGACACCAAACAGTTTGAAATCTCGAACTGCCTCTTCCAGAACTGCCGGATGATAGAAGTCGTTACATCTTTAGGAGGAGGTGCAATCTTCGTCAGCGAATGTACAAAAGTGGAGTTCTCCCATCTGCAGTTCAGAAAATGTTCTGCGGGAAGCAGTAAAGGTCATGATATCGAAGTGTATGACAAACCAATTCCAACACTCGACGCGGACACCATCTTTGAATGCTATTCTCATTCAGATTATGACACCAATCTCGTTTACATCGAAAGCGCCTATCCCAATCCCAGAGATAGAAGTGATCTCCTCCTCACGAATTTCACAGCACTCGAAATCCTCTCAATCTCTGCGACCACGATCGGCGACTCTGCCAACTTGGTTGTGAGAGTGGACAAGCCGGTTGAAGGACGTCTGCTTGTGCTTCTCTCGAATGTCGAGGGAGGACGACAACCTGGATCAACTGAATTACCAAACATCGCTCGACTTGTGACATTCGATCTGTCATCGTCCATGACTGGCTCGTGCTCTGTCCAGATTGGGGAGAATGGCCTTCTTCAGCGACCACTGAACGATTATGAAGTCACCGCTGCCTCTCTTTCTGGCCACCTCGTTTCCTTCGATGGAGTCAGACTTCCGATTCCTCGCACTCTCGAATCTGTGGAGTGCACTTTGGATGAGGGTGAGACAACACCGACGATCTCGTTCAGAGGAGAGAACTTCCCGGATGGACAATACAAAGTGATTCTCCACGATAAATCGTCCATTGAAGTGGAGTTCTCGACTGACACAGACGGATCTCTGATTGCATCGTGTCATTTGGACGAAGTTGGAGGGGAAACACAGTGGAAGGAAGGATCAGTGTGGGTTGTGACAGGAGTGGAGTGTGTTGATGATCCCTCG
Source organism: Blattamonas nauphoetae (assembly GCA_033064195.1). Lineage (NCBI taxonomy): Eukaryota > Preaxostyla > Oxymonadida > Blattamonas > Blattamonas nauphoetae. Next base: position 17,493 of record JARBJD010000191.1, read on the forward strand.
ATCAGTGTGCTTGTTGACAAGACACTCTACTTCACGATTCCTGTTCTCCCTTCAGAAGTGACGGGAGTTGACTCGCCATCGTTGAACAAGAAGAAGACGGAAGTGTCATTCGAGATTGTTGGGAGTGGATTTCCTTCGTCGATCACGTCTGTCTCTCTGAAGCGAGGGGAACGAACAATCACAGCCACGTCAGCCACAATGACCTCCAGCACATCGATCTCCGCCACATTCCCAGCCAGTTTCACTGAAGACGACAATTCGTGCCAGTTCGGAGAGACATACACACTCGATTCGATCGCAGCCAGCAAGACCATCACAGTTCCATCGGGTGTGGAAGTCACAATTCCATCGCCTCCAACCATCACCTCAATCACGACAGGTCCGTCATCATCTCCAAATGAGTTCGTGTTGAAGATGGAAGGAACGAATCTTCCAGCGAATGCAGTCTTTCTCGCCCAAATCGATTCGTTCACTCCGATCAGAGTGACGATGAGTGGAGATGGGACGAGTGGTGTGTCAGAAGTCATTCGAGCAGGACAGTCCCACACGATTCAGTTCGACACTTCATACACTGTGAAGACACTGAGAAAGGAAGGAGACGAAGATGAGCACATCCTTCTCACTTCATCCACATTCACAACCCCACTCGGACCGACACTCACCTCCATCTCGTGCCCTCTCTCTGCCTCCGACCCCAATTTCGTTGTTCTGACAGTTGGAGGGCTGCGAATGACTGATGGTCAATATTTTGTGGTCGTTCAGAAAGACAGTGATGAACCCATCACGATTGAGATTGCGATTACATCCAACTCGGGAGTGAAGTCTCTTCTGGCGTTCGGTTCGGGTGTGTTGGAGTATGCCAGCACTTATTCCGTGACTCGGATGTGGAGTGAGAGTGTGGAAGTGAAGGTGGATACAGATCTTCTACCGTTCACAGTTGGTCCTGCTCCAGCTCGGATTGAATCAGCGTTGTGTGTTCTGTCAGTGGAATCAGACAAAAAAGAAGCAAAAATGACTCTGTCTGGCTCGAATCTCCCTCTGAACAAGGCGATCACGATCGAAGTGAAACCACTCTCTTCGGATGGACTGAGTCTTGGCTCGCCCATCACGTTTGACTCTTTGTTCGCTGACACTGCTTCAATCATTGTCATCAACATCGACATGTATACAACACAGCCCAAAGTCAAATTTGGAATGAAATATGAAGTGACCTCGGTTGTGATCACCGACACACTCTCTGTTCTGAATCCGAAGATTCAGTTCTCCCTGCCAATTGAACCTGTGCGTGTGACAGGAGTTACTTTTGACGAAACAGGTCAATCAACAAACAAAGTGACGATTTCAGGGTCTGGGTTCATTGCTGCAGAAACCTACTCCGTGTTGGTGACAGGTGCTCCTTCAATTGAGGCATCAGGATCGAGTCATTCGCAGACCGTCACAGTTGTGGCTTCCGGCACGACGCACGCTGTGTCCTCTTCGATTGTGCTCGGAAATGACGATTCCTCCCACCTTCGATTTGGCTACACGTACACGATCCGATCAATCACAAATGGAACCGACACAGGATTTGTTGAAGGGACCCGCACGTTCACAACCCCAGGTGGACCAACACTCACATCGATCTCGTGTCCCCTCTCTGCCTCCGACCCCAATTTTGTTGATCTGACAGTTGGAGGAGATCGACTTGCTGATGGCCTATATTCTCTGCTCCTTCAGAAAGGCAGCGAACCCTCTTTCAAAGTCGAGATTCAAGTCACATCGAACACTGGTGTCGTGTCTCTTCTGGCGTTCGGTTCGGGTGTGTTGAAGTATTCGGGTGTGTATGATGTGACTCGGATGTGGAGTGAGAGTGTGGAGGTGAAAGTGGATGATGATGCTTCGTCGTTCACAGTGGATGATGCACCAGCACGGATTGAATCAGCGTTGTGTGTTCTGTCAGTGGAATCAGAGAAGAAAGAAGCGAAATTGACTCTGACTGGCTCGTCTCTGCCTGTGGACAAAGCGATCAAGATCGAAGTGAAGCCAGTCTTATCAGATGGACAGAGTCTTGGCTCGCCCAGCACGTTTGACTCTTTGTTGGCTGACACTGCTTCAACCATTGTCATCAACATCAACATGTATGCAGCACAGCCAAAACTCAAATTTGGGACGAAATATGAAGTGACATCGCTTGAGATCGACGAAACACTCTCTGTTGTGAATCCGAAGATTCAGTTCTCAGTGCCAATCGAGCCTGTGCGTGTGAAAGGAGTTTCAATTGTCGAAACCCCAACCACAGTTAAAGTGAAGATTTCTGGGTCTGGATTCATTGTCGATGAGACGTACAAAATGGAAGTGTCTGGAACTCCTTTGAGTGGTTCAGGATCGAGTCATTCACAGAACATCACAGTTGTGGCTTCCGACACGACACACGCTGCATCTTCTGCGATTGTGCTCGGAAATGACAATTCTGCCGTTCTTCGATTTGGCTTCACGTACACGATCCTCTCCATCACAAACGGGACAGACAAAGGATATGTGGAAGGGACACCCACATTCGAAACCCCTTCACTGTCCCTCACAGAACCTCACATTCTGTCAGCCTCTGTTGAGACCAATGGCCAGAAGACTCGAATGTGGATTGTTCTTTCTGGCGAGAATCTGCTTCAGGATTCACGTTTCACTCTGACACTGAACGACTCTGTGACGATTGGAGGAGTGATGATTTCGAGTTCAGAAGGACGAAGTGAAGAAGTGATCCTGGGATTTCCTGACTCTCTTTCTTTCTCTTCGAAATATGCGGTCACGTCAATCTCGAACTCGGAAGGAATCAGAATCTCGTCGAATGAAATCGAAATCCCAACACCATCGAAGCCGACAGAGCTGACCCTCTTCGTCTGTTCAGACGTGTCTGACCCGTCGGATCAGAGAAGTGGGACAGAAGCAAGTTCGTGCCTGCCAATCGAACGCGCGTGGGAGATTGCAGAGATCCTTCAGATTTCGAAGACGAAGATGGATATTGTGGAGTCAGCTGAGCTGTTGTCACCGCTCGATGTGTCGTCGATTGTGTTCAATTTGATGTCAGGGAACACGGATCACTCAGAATTGACACTGCTCGAACCATCAAACCCAGAATCAGCTCTTCTTCGAGTGAACGAGAATGGCGAGTGCAAACTGACACTTCTGTCCATCCTCGTCAAGCCGTCGTCGCCGTCGTTTGTGTTCATCTCGGCGGAGAAAGGAAGTGTGACAATCCAATTCTCCTCCATCTCCTCCACTCCGTCCACGCATTCCATCAATGAAGAGTTGTATGTGTGCAGCTGGTCGAATGGTCTTCTTCACCTCACAAACACCACCACAGTGCTGTCATCAGTGACAATGAAGAATGTTGTTCAGGGAGGGATTGTGCAGAAGGGAGGAGAGCTCACCATCTCAAGTGGCATCTTCTCAAACAACGGACCAACAAACTCGGTCTTCCCCTCAGCCCGCCAGAACGTCCACTGCGAAGAGGAAGGAAGTTTGACCATCGACAAGTCATCCGTCGAAGACACTGCTTCGATGTGGATTGATATTGGGGACTGCATCTTGACAGGCACCTCATCGATCCTGGCATCGCATCTCTTCGTCCCATCACTCAATGCGGACGAGTCGAAGAGCGCTGTGAGTAAGACAGACAAATCGATCTCGCTAACGCTGAAGGGAGAGATGTTGATTCCGTGTGGACTGTCTTTGGAAGTGTTCGAATGGAACAAAGCGAAGGATGAGAAGGGAAAGAGCGAGATTGTGGAACTGTCAACTAACAAGACGACAAAATGGACAGAAACAGAAATCGTTGCCAAACTGAGCACCGAGACAGATGTGAAGAACTTCTCGTCGTCGTTGGAATGGCGCGGTCGACTGGTGTTCGGAGATGGAGTGGAGGGAAGTGAGTGGATGGTGATATCAGGATCGGGATCCGGGAACAAAGCGGAGGGTGGAGCGGGTTCGAAGTGGTGGCTTCCAGTGATCATCGTGCTCGCGTGTGCCGTGCTCATCTCTCTCGTCATCGCTCTCATCTGTTGTCGGAGAAGACAGAAAACGAAGTTGCTTCTCTCGAACCAGGAACTGGACGGACAGCAAATGGATGAAATGATGATCAAGGACGACGACTCCCATGACACTCTGTCCCATCCCCACTCGACCGACGTGTCGCTGATTGCTGCTGGAACGATGCGACCCGATCAAGACCTGATCTTCAAAACGGAGGAGACAGGTCTGACCGCCATCGCTCCGAGCAGCATGGATGCGATTCCGCGAGGATTGGAAATCGAAGCAGTGCGATGCGAGGAGCCGTTTGAGACAGTTCTGGTGAACGGGACAGACACGCTGTTCAACCGTCTTCACAAAAGCGATGGACACAAGTGGGAGAAGTTGAAGTGGAAGGTGGCTGCACATTCGCTGACGAAGGGACTGATCCATCTTTGGAAGCAAGATGCTCACAGCGATGTTCTGAGTCGGCTGAACCCGCACAACGTGGTGTTGGATGTGGACAACACGCCCTGCCTCGTTCTCAGTCAACAGACAAACACCCAACCATCTGATCAATTTCAAACAAATCACGAAGAGAAAGTGACTCAGAAAGACACAGAAAACAAGCAATCGTTTGGAGGGAGACAGCTGAACGGGAAGAAGAACGAAGAGAGCCAGCGATGGGAAGCACCGGAAGTGACTCGCACGGTCGAGAATCTGTCAAAAAACGGGATTGACCAGGCCAAGGCGTGTGTGTTCAGTCTTGGTCTGGTGATGTGGGAGATGGCGACACAGCTTGTTCCGTTTGGGGAGATCGACGGAGTGAATGCTCATCGGCAGATTGGATCGGGAGTGACGCCTCGCATGGACAAGCTGGCCGACACAGCAGAGGGCGAACTGATTGTGCGATGTCTCGCTCTGAACCCGAAAGAACGACCAACGCTGATTGATGTGAAGGCGGAACTGGAAGAGCTTTTGAAAAAGAAGGAGGGGAAGGTGGTCGAGGAGAAAGCATGCAGTCTGTGAGACACCTCATTCCCACATTCAACTCATGTTTTGATTCACTTCACTCACACTCGCTGTTCTTCTCTCCTCATCCCCATCCACGTCATTCTGCGGAGACCCTCGTCTTTCTTTCCCACCTCACTCACACACAACTATTCACCACACTCGCCGACACACTTCGCCAGTCGGCAGTGGAGATGATCTTCGTTTCACGTCACCTCGTCCCACACGACCAACCCTTCCTTCATCCATTTTCTTCTCGTTCTCATTTAATTTGTCGTTGCTCCCATCAAGTCTTCATTTGTTTCCTTCATCTCGAAGCACTTGTTCTGTTTTTTGCGATCCATTCTCGGAATGTTCATTCCTCCTTCTTTCATGGCTCTATGATGTTGTGATCACTCGTTTCCCACATCTCTCTCTTCACTTCGCCCCATTTCACTATTTCCATTTGGATTCTGACCGTTTCTGTCGTGTTGAGGAAACTAGATCATTTTATTATGTCCCACAATCAAACTCTTTTATCATTTTGTCACACTCTCTCGACATCTTATCTCACTCAACGTCGACTCCATCACAACCAGTAGATTATCCAAAGCTATTCCCTCCGGAGAGACCGATTGTGTCGCCATTTTGTTCAAGCAATCGACACTTGACGCAACACCAAATGATTGGTTCAGAAATGCCTAAATGTACAGAGGATGTTGTTGAAATTCTTCACAGATATCCCCTTTTATATTCCTCTGGGTGGTTTTATTTCTGTTTTTTTGTTATTCAAGGATTTGATGGAATGGTTCGTGTGTGCTGTGCTTGGACTTGAATCTAAGGCTTCGTTGTGCGGTGACTTGTTTCACTTCGATTGGGATGATGTTGTGGTTGATGAATTTGGGACAGCTCGGATTCGTTTGTCTAATTTTTCTTTCTCTTCAACAATTCAGGTTTTGTCACCTCAATTGCAGATTCATCTCCTCCATATTCACCACTCTCCTTCTCTGATAGAATATCCAGCCTCTCACTGCTTTTTCTTGCCTTGATTGAGCAACATTCCACGTCAAAATCCTTCTCAACAAGTTTAGATTCACATTTTCTCGTCAACCTGGTGCCAGCAGTTCTTCTCAGCCTCGTCAATCATCTCGTCAGCACTGGCCCACTGGTTCACATTTGTTCCACATCCACAATCACACAGACTGTTCAAATTGCAGCCCACACCCACATCAAACCAATCCACTATACTTACGATTTAACCGAAAACTTTGTCCGGATTGAGTCACTTGCATACTGTGTGGTTCATGTCCTAGAAAACGGTGAACAAATGGACCCCAACACTCGGCTGACGGGCGTTGAAGTCAATCCTCGCTCACCGCAATACACCAAATGCATGACAGTACTCGATCCTGAGCTCGACAGGCTCAGAATGCAATATGATTCGGATTTGTTTGATGAAGCGAAACGAGTTACAACGTGGATAACTGTTATGCAGAAAGTATCATCGGGAGAGCTGGTTTTGGTGTGATCTTTTCGTTTTCTCAGTTTCTTCAATGATTCAGAGTGACACATCGTTCCTCAAGTTGCCCTTCTTCAGACCGACTCTTCTTTCCCTACAAGCGAAGTTCCAACAACAAGCATTGTCGATGGATGAGTCGGATAAAGGGTCGCAGTCGTCTCCGCACTCGTCGCACTCTTCTCCACACACCTCTCTCGAAACCCGCCTCGTTTCTTCTCTTCGAACTCGCTCGTCATCTCACTGCAAACAAGAATCACTCCATCTTCTGACAATACTCCATTCTCTCATCACGTCCCCTCCTAATCCCAATGTCGTCGAGTACTCTTCAACTGACTCCTTCGATCCATCACCCTCTCTCTTCCACCCCATCGAAACAGACCCAACGGAACTGTTCCATCCTTCCATCTTCGATGAGGATGACATTTACTTGCTTGCACATTCGTTGCTTCGCTGTCGAGCTGTCTGTGACCTCGTCGGCGCTGAGAATTGCATTCGGGATGTTGCTCCTTTCTTGGATCGAACAATCTCTGCTCTTGGCAGCTCCAACTCGCTCGTCCGCACAACAAACGTAGACAACACATCTCTTCCACTGAATCTCTTCTCTTGTCTCAGCTCCCAATCTTTATCCCTGAGATGCTGCCAGTGAATGCAAAACACCTTCGAGATGGACTTCCAGTTATCGGGTCTCTGGTTCGAGTTATGAATCCATCCAGTTTGTTTTTCCAGTTGTCGTCAGATTTTCAGAAGCGAAATTATATGTTTTTGACGAAATGAAGCTTCCAGTGCTGTGTAGAGAATTGATGTGTGTCCTGTTCTCTCTCATTTCTTCAGCTCTTCTATTCCAGCAAACGTGTCCATGGTTTTGGAGGTTTTAAAGAGATTTGCATGCCTTCACTGTCCAGGAATTCTGAAGGAGATGGTTCGTGTTGGAGTGTTGGACTGTATGATTCGAGCAGTCTCAGAATCATCATTTTTGGAGGACTACGAAAACGGGATATGTGTTATTGGGATCCTGCTTCGTTCGATTCGTGATTGTGTGAACAAGCAAGAGGTGGCGAACCACAATTTCTCTCCAATACTCGACCAAACTGACTTTGTATCGGGGTGGCGGGAAAAACTTGGGCGGGCTCTTAGTCGATTCTGGCACTATTTAGCTTAATTTTCACTTCATACAGTGCCTTTACATGTTTCCTATTTTCAAAAAACACCAAGTAAAAAAATCATAGTGTCCTGACCAGAGAGAACAGCGAGGTGAAAGATCAGATCTGAACGACTATGACTCTTTTTCTCAACAAAATGGAAAATTTCAGACATTTAGACTAATTTACACTCATTTCAGAAGAAGATGTAGCAATTGAATCAATACATGACAGGGAAATACAGTCGAAAATGTAAAACTGCAAGCACGTAATATGTAAGAAATAATTCTGACCTATGTTTTATTCTCTTCACAGCAGAGTTCTGTGAGGATATTTTTGACGCCAACAACCAAACCAGCCTTGTTGGTCAGTTTGGAGGTGAAATGTTCAGTTGGGGGACGGATCCGATCTCTGTCAAGAACAATCATTGGAATTGTTCAATTTGGTTTTCAGCATCAATTTCGGCAGAAAAACAGAGATAAATCAAATCATTGTTGAAATGGAGAGCTATACAGAGAAAAGATTGTTATTAGAAAAGTGAGATGTCACGACGACTTCGTAGTTTCGAATCGATTGAAAATATGAGATCAAACAAATGTAAATTGGTCTCTTCATCACTTATCTCGTCATGTGTTGTCTTCATTCGAGTGGAAGAGTGAGAGACAGTCGCTTTGATTTTTGACTTGAAGTTCCGACATGTGTTTTGAGGGTTGAGCTTATTCAGTCTGAGACATCTCAGAAAACATCTGATCAAAACAGAAATTAGAGCTGGAAGGACAAACGGCTGAAGGGTCGAAATATCTGATCCTGTCATTTCCTCAGAGACATTCCTTCTGTTTCGCAATGTTCAACACTCCAAATCTTGGTATTCAGCAGTGCGTCGGTGTTCGACAGAATGATTCCAGAAATTTATCGAAGAATGCACAATTTCGGCTTCGATGGGAAGAGAGTTGGAAACCATGGAACAATAACGGCGAGATAACATCGTAAGGTCTGAAATAATGAAGAAAAAGGGATGATACCCGATGAAATCATGGATTGTTTATGTTCTTAACGTGGAATTGCATCTTGTTGCGATCTGTCAACGAGCGTAGGTTTCTGTTCAGTTTGACTCCAACTCTCGTCATTCGGAAGAGCATTTCTGAAAAATGATGAATATTGGGATAATCGTTAAAATAAAACTGAACTTATAGATCCACTCAAAACCCGGAATTTCTCCTAAACCCGGAACATGGGGGTTGAAAGATACATATTGGGCAAACTAAGAAAAAAATAAAATTTGAGAATTATAGACCGACGCAAATCAGAGAAACCCTCAAAATACTGTATACAGCAACAATGCCTACATTTTTCTCAACTTTTTTGGATCGTTTCTCCACAACCAGCCATCCGTTTTGCACCAAATAAAGTGCATTGTTATCGTAAACATCTCGACAAAAGCTGCTCAAAAAATGAAAGATTTTTTTTTCTAAGACTTTTTTCTCGAGAAAAATATGGGTTTTTTTCTATTTTCCCAAATATCCAGCATTTTTTCTCCAATGTTTTCTCAAATTGTTCGTTTCATCAAAAAAACGTTTTTGTGAAAATTTTCATCAAAATCGGTTCACAGGTTGTGAAGATATGACCAGTTCTCCTGATTCAAACAGGTCCAAAAGAGGTATTTTGAGGGTTTCTCTGATTTGCGTCGGTCTATAATTCTCAAATTTTATTTTTTTCTTAGTTTGCCCAATATGTATCTTTCAACCCCCATGTTCCGGGTTTAGGAGAAATTCCGGGTTTTGAGTGGATCTATTAAATCCAATGCACACCGTTGTAGAGCGGAAATGGAACTTCAGTCGAATCTGGTGGGAGTTCATGTTTGATGGTGGAAGAAACGCTATTTCTAATTTGAGTGTGCGAATACTGCGTGTTGCGAGAGGTGAAGGCGTTTGGGCGCGGTGAGAGGATGAGGAGAGGAAGATCAAACCATGATGTTGCTTTTTCTCGTCACATCATTGACCTCGTTTCTCAGCGTCTATATTGGAAAAGTTCAGATACATAAAAACCGTGAAATGGAGGAAATAGTTAAAACGGATGCTTCCGTCAGCCTTGCAGTTTTACCTTTTCGGCTGTATCATCGAGATTTTTAACTCTGTTTCCGACCATGGTTCTGAAAGAAGAGATGAAGAAAGTTTGAGTATAATTCCCGTGAAATGTTGAATAAATAAGTCAAAAGTAATGAGATTATGTCCTACTTCACTTCACTTGGACCACTTGGAGTGATCATCCCTTTGTTACGCCGTTTGGAGGTCTCTGAAAGAAGAGATGAAGTCTTCTGTAACTTTTTCAATCTCTCTGACCTACGAGTTGCCGGGGTGGGTGGTGGAAGTAAACTTTCTTCATCTCTTCTTTCAGAACCATGGTCGGAATCACTCTTCAGTGATTTACGACCTATGGCTTCTTCATTCAGAGATGAAGAAAGTTTGAGGCTGTTTGGAGACGATATTGGCTTGATGTAGAACTTCCTCAAGACTGTCGAAGACGTTGAAAGTCTTGCCTGCTTCGCATTGTCTAAGTCCGACATTCCATTCCGCTTGTTCCTAGATCGTCCAGCGTGCTTGAGCGAATACGCTCCATATTTATCGGTGTCCAGTCCAACCGACTTCATGAGCGATTTTATCCCGGCGGCAATGTCCCCTGCATCCCTTTCCCGTGCCTCTCTCCCAAGAGTTGTCCTGTCCAACTCCTGCCTCTTCGTTTATCCAATTCTGTAATCCAGTCGCAGATTCGCAGGCCCTCGTTCAAATCCCTCTCATTCACTGTCACCCTCTCCCATCCTTCACCTGTCTTCAACCTCGTCATGAAACTCGTCTCGTACTTACTTTTGCTCATCTGAACGGAATCTCTTCGTATTCTTGCCATCTCTGTAAAGCGCACCGCGTGTTGCATCATCAGTAATGCCGCGATTATTGTCTGAACCATCTCTTCTTCGACCTGTCCACGAATTACCCATCGTTTGAGGATCTCATCCTCCAGAATCTTCGCGTCCCATGTGTCCTCATACTTAGCCTTCGTCGGATGGACAGTGCGGATCCCTCTCATAGTCGCTGTCACCGGGAGTGACACGCCCACTTGGCCCTTCCCAAACAGTTGTGAGAGGAAGGATAATGCACTTCTCGCAGCTTCCGTTGTTCCCCTCGATCCGCTTCTCCTCATCCATCTCGCCAGAAAGTTTGCAACTCTAATCCCATCAATATCTTTCCAGTTCCTGCCAGCTGCGTCCTCCTCCTCGATCCAACGACGAATAGCGCCCGCATATTGTCTTACAGTTTCCTTGCTCAATCCTGCCAACATCCAAACCATAGTGTCAACCTCCATTTCCAGTTCATCGACTAATCCCTCCCAGATCTCCCCAGCAAGAATGCTTGGAGGAGACCTGGTGGCAGTCCGCTCCCCGTCGCTACTAAACCCGGTCCCTTCACTACCACCTCCTCCGTTCTCCCCAGCAACAGCATACGACTCGCTCTCTGTTCTAAAATGTCTCTTCCTGGTATCGACCGCCAATCCGGAGCTACTATAATCAATGTCGTCGGCTCCTCCATCCACTTGATCAGTACCCGCTGAATCAGCGGGATCGGGGAAAGGCAAAACGCACTGTTCTCTTCCCCAATCCTGGAGGAGTGCATTCGTTCCGGCTGCCTCCTCTTCGCCTATCAGGGACCAATATCGAGGAACTTGTCGATTGTGCCGCGATGCAAATGCGTCGACAGTCGGCCTGCATTGGAAGTACTCTAAGATTTGTCTGAAGCTCTGAGGTTTCAGACTGTAATCTGTGGTGTCCCTTATCCTGGACAACCGATCCGCAACTGCGTTGTCGACGCCCGCCACATGCTCCGCCCAAAGTCTTGATAAGTTCTGGTCTGCTTTGAGGAATAGACGTTTGAATTGTGGAAGAAGTGAAAGGGCGGACGATCGTCTGTTGATATTCGCCACGCACACAGAATTGTCCGACATGACCAGGACATCCTCTCCCTTCTTGATCAGGTCCCTTCGCATCCCCTCTTCGAAACCCCTCACCACAGCTTCCGCTTCGCGCCTGTTGCTCGACCACAGTCTCTCCTCCGAGTTGAACCGTTCCTGCCAACTCTCCACCTTCCCTTTCCTCGACCAAACCACCCCGATCCCCCACTCGCTTGCGTCGGTGTTGAGAGTTACCGACTGATTGAACAAGCGAATGGAGCGACACATCGGCGTCATCAATCGGTGCCTCCACCACTCTAACTCTTCCACTTCTACTTCCCCAAGCTGTCCTCTTCCACCCCATCCATGCGACTGAACCACCTTCTCCTTCCAGCCGACCAGATGTCGTGACTGGAAGTGGCAGAGACTGTCGGTGAAAGCCATTGCCTGTAGTTTGCCGACAAGTGAAGCGACAGTTTGCACACGCGTCTCTCCACCCTGCTCGTGTTGCCTGAGCCTCTCTCACGAGTTCTCGCGTCCTCCCCTCTTCTCCTTTCCCACCTTGACCGTCATGTTCATTGAATCCCACTCCAGCCCGAGGAAGTGAATCCGCTGCTGTCCCTCCAGTTGTGACTTCTTGCAGTTGATTGTGAACCATAGGAGTTCTAATTTTCCTCTGAGGAGAAGAGCATTCGATTCCGATTCTCCCTTCGATTTGCCGATTACCAGGAAATCGTCCAAATAGGCGACGATTGGGAACGCACGCCTGAACTGTGCGATTACCGGCCGAAGAAGCTTTGTAAACTGTCGTGGCGCGGACGTAAGTCCGAAACATAAAGTTTGTTGGATATAAGCGCGTCCGTTGTGAAGGAAACCGAAATGTGGTTGGTCGCGCTTGTGGATTGCGACATGAAGATATGCATGTTTGAGGTCGAGTGAGCACATCCAACATCCTTGTGTGATTGACTGCGCAACGGTCGAAAACGATTCCATTTTGAAATGTCGTGGAACGACATTCTGATTCAGCGTGCGGCAGTCCAGGATCCTTCTCCACCCACCGTCCGACTTCGCAACCACGAAGGTTGGGTTCCATGTTCTCACTTCGCCATTTGTCGTTTCCTGATCACTCCCTCTCTGAGTTCGTCTTGAATGACCTCCGCTAATCCTTTCATCTCCTTGGCATTCAGGCGTAACTCGAATGGTGACCCCCCTGCGGTCGGAGGGCCATCCTCTCCCCACTCGACTTTGATTCCCTTCGCTATGACCTCCGCTAGGCCAAACTCTTGCCAAGCGGCGCTGAAATATCTGGTCCTTCCTCCCAGTCGATTGCCCACAGTCGGTGCAATCAACTGAGTGTTGTCTTTCGTTCCCATTAATATTTTCCTTGTGTTGATTTCTGATTGGGAGGACGGTTGGAGAACTGAGGTGTTCCGCTCCTCTGTCTCGGTTGACCCCTCCCCCTTCCTTGACCGTTCGGATGAGCTGGTCTGAAATTGGTCTGGTTCTGAGCACCCCAACCTTGAAAGGTTTGATATCCGCCTGCTCGAAAGCGTGAGCGCCCCTGACCGGGGCCCTGTCGAAAAACAATGGGTCCACACTCTGGAGTTTCCGTCTCTGAACTGTCATCTTCTCCTTCTTCTCCATCAGTTCCTCCAGCCTCTTTTCTTGTCTCTCCTGAGACTCCCTCTTCGTCGCGTCCGCATCATCAAGTACTGGTAGTGCGAGGAAATGCGCAATCCTGATGTCGTTCACGGACCTCGTGACCTCTGCTGCTTTTAATGTCATCAACTCCACAGAACGCGCTAGATCCTCCACAGAACCAGACTTCTTGAACGAGATCACCCCTAATTTGGTCATGTGGAACGCGTCTGCTTCCAACTGGAGGAGACGCTTGTTCAGCTGATTCTTTCCCCGATCTGGTAACTTCTGCGATACAACATCGGGATAAAACTTCAGTTCGGGAGCCTGCGCCATTCTAACCTTCAGTTCCTTTTCTTCACTCTCCTCCCATTCAAAGAATGGGAGAAACTTAACAGTCTGCTCCAAGTCTTCCGCTCTCTCCTCATGGTTCTCTATCCCAGCTACTAACTCAACAGGTGGCTGTTGTTGTGATTCTGGTTGTGCTTGAGAGGCTGCATTGAACACCATTGCTTGATGGTGTTGAAGATCGCGAAACTCAGCCGGGGTGAGTCCGCGCATACTAGCAGGTGTTGGCGAAACTGATCGAACGGTTTGAGTCTGTTCCTGGGTTTGTTCGGTTGTCGATGCTGGTTGCCCCAAAACTACCCACTTCTCAGCCGGGGGAAGGAACTGTTCCCATTGCGCCGAATCTATCCCAGCAGTTAGATCTATGTGGTGGGCAACCTTCCTCATCATGTGGACAAAAAACCCACTAAATCTTGCGATGTCGCATGGTGTTGTGAAACTGGCATATCGGGTCAACGTTGATTGATCATTCTTGCTCATGGCCTCCAAAAATTTCCCAAACTCCGACCGCATATCGAATATGCCGTTCAGATGCGGCAATATAACCTCCATAGTCGGCAACTGCTTGGGTTCTTGTTGAGATTCACTCATCCTAAGTTTATTCAACAATTTCTAAAGGAGTAACAAAGGGATGATCACTCCAAGTGGTCCAAGTGAAGTGAAGTAGGACATAATCTCATTACTTTTGACTAGGGATGAGCAACGGACGGACAAAACCACGTTCTCCTCGGACATCGGACAGAGACCCTGTCCAAGTCGGAAAGAAGTGTTTCTTGTGGCTTAAATAGACGTGATTGACACTCAATTTTTCCTCCAATTCATCCAAGATGTTAATTTTGTTCAGATTTTGTCTTTCAAAAAAATCAAAAACGAGTATTAGAGAATTCGGACAAAAATCCCATAAATTGCCGAATTGTCCTGGCCTGTCCGATCTTGGACATGAGCTCATTTGGTGAAAAAAAGAGTCGTCTGAATTTCTTCACGAGGCATTTATGATCATTTGGAAACGGACAATCGTGTCCAGTCCTGGACAGGTCCGGATCGTCCTCCCCATCGGATGGTGACTTCGACTCACATTTTCTCTCAGAGACCATTACATCGCAATTCGAATTCCCTTGTCCATTCCACACTTCTTTTATCCAATTGTCACTCATTGCTGTCTCCATTGAATTTCAAACTTGTGGAGATCTCCACAATTCACACTTTGCCCATCTCCTCACTCTCGATGATGTCACACTGAATTGACACATGGAAAATGAACAATATCAGTATTCATTTTTATTATCGTTTCACTCTTCTCTACCTCTTTCTCTTCATTTGTCTGTAATAGATGATAAGATCTTTCTCCAATCAGAAATGGATATAAATAGAAGAAATCTGGATCACAAACAACATCAGTATGCATCTTTTTCTTTCTCCACTCATCTTCATCGATTAGTCTCATTACACGCCTCCTCTTTTCTTCCAAACAAAACGCAGAAGATCAAGGACATCACATTCCCGACACTGTCCACAATTCTGCTTTTCTCATTGTCAGTTCATTATCTGAAGGAAAGGTTCACATCTTCAGACTCGACACAATGTCTAATTCACTCACAATCGAGAACCGCCTTGAGATCAAACTGAAGGAGTCTCTGAACATCACAGCATATTTTTTGAAAAGCGGAGACACGGAACGGATCCTCTTATCATGCACGCGGGACATGTCGTGTTCAGCAGGTCTTATTCATGCGTCAAATTACAGAACGAGAGTAATCGGTTCATTCAAAACCAGCTTCCAAGGATTTGGCGGATGATGAACTTCTTCTTGATCAATCTCCGAAACGAACCGTGAAGTGCGACTATGTCAACACTCCATTATTCTGTTCGGATTCGCAATCGATGAGGAGCCGACCCCAGAAAAATGCAACAATCAGGACGGATTTCCACGCGTACTCGACTTAAACAACCATCAATTTCATGCGCAACAGTACCTAGTCTCATCTACCACGCTGAATCTTTGAGGAAAACGAACAAGAATCTGTCACATATAGTCGGTGGACGAAACTCATCATCATGAGTCTCTGACGGGGAAGAACAAAGCCAACCACCATGACGAAAGGACAAACTTCATATTTATCTTCACACACTTCTCGATTTTGGTATCATTGATGATAATTGATTGCGGATGGATGGGAACATCGGCTGGAAAACTCTCTAACTCCAACGTGACTGTCTCGTCGAGTACGATCATCTCAAATCCTGAATGTTCCCCATTTATGATTGTCTGTTCTGAGGGGAACGATGACAGTTCGATTTCGATCATTGACGTTGTTCACAGATCGAGTGAACTTCGGACGCTCCTTCCTCTGACAGCCATTTCGTCACTCAACCATCTCGACTCCTCCCAACCGTCCTGCTCTGAGATGAACTCTGATGTCTCCGTCAGTTGCTCCGGTCTCTCGATCGACGATGCGTCCCTCGTTCTTGGATCTGGTCGTCTCCTCTCTATCCCGAAAACACCGACCGACCAACCGCACATTTGTCGTCTCCTTCAACAGGCGCGGGGTATTTGACATCCCTGCTGTCAATGCCTGAAGAATCAATGGAATCGTTCCCCACCCCTCACCTCGTGTGATCATCCCCTCCCCTCACCTCGTGTGATCATCCCCTCCCTTCACCTCGTGTGATCATCCCCTCCCCTCACCTCGTGTGATCATCCCCTCCCCTCACCTCGTGTGATCATCCCCTCCCCTCACCTCGTGTGATCATCCCCTCCCTTCACCTCGTGTGATCATCCCCTCCCCTCACCTCGTGTGATCATCCCCTCCCTCACCTCGTGTGATCATCCCCTCCCTTCACCTCGTGTGATCATCCCCTCCCCTCACCTCGTGTGATCATCCCCTCCCCCTCACCTCGTGTGATCATCCCCTCCCTCACCTCGTGTGATCATCCCCTCCCCCTCACCTCGTGTGATCATCCCCTCCCTTCACCTCGTGTGATCATCCCCTCCCTTCACCTCGTGTGATCATCCCCTCCCCTTCACCTCGTGTGATCATCCCCTCCCCCTCACCTCGTGTGATCATCCCCTCCCCCTCACCTCGTGTGATCATCCCCACCCCTCACCTCGTGTGATCATCCCCTCCCCCTCACCTCGTGTGATCATCCCCTCCCCTTCACCTCGTGTGATCATCCCCTCCCCTCACCTCGTGTGATCATCCCCTCCCCTCACCTCGTGTGATCATCCCCTCCCTTCACCTCGTGTGATCATCCCTCCCTCACCTCGTGTGATCATCCCCTCCCTTCACCTCGTGTGATCATCCCCTCCCCCTCACCTCGTGTGATCATCCCCTCCCCCTCACCTCGTGTGATCATCCCCTCCCTTCACCTCGTGTGATCATCCCCTCCCTTCACCTCGTGTGATCATCCCCTCCCCCTCACCTCGTGTGATCATCCCCTCCCCCTCACCTCGTGTGATCATCCCCTCCCCCTCACCTCGTGTGATCATCCCCTCCCTCACCTCGTGTGATCATCCCCTCCCTTCACCTCGTGTGATCATCCCCTCCCCCTCACCTCGTGTGATCATCCCCTCCCTCACCTCGTGTGATCATCCCCTCCCCCTCACCTCGTGTGATCATCCCCTCCCCCTCACCTCGTGTGATCATCCCCTCCCCCTCACCTCGTGTGATCATCCCCTCCCCCTCACCTCGTGTGATCATCCCCTCCCCCTCACCTCGTGTGATCATCCCCTCCCTCACCTCGTGTGATCATCCCCTCCCTTCACCTCGTGTGATCATCCCCTCCCCCTCACCTCGTGTGATCATCCCCTCCCCTCACCTCGTGTACTCATTCCCTCCTGCCCCTTCGCACGGTCATCACAGCCTATCCACACTCCAAATCGTCACTTTCCCACCTCATCCACTTAAATTACTTTTTCTTCCTCATATTCACGCATCCACATGTAACCTTCCTATTTCACTCTTATTGTTTTCGTCATCAATTTATTAATTCCTGGGTTTAGTCGTGTACAGAAAGAATTGGTTGATCAAGCCCATTGTTGCGACTTACGAGTGGTGACCTCCTAATTAGGCGCTGTCCGAGGACGGACAGCGCCTCACCTTGTCCGGACAATTGCTCCTCACTACTTTTGACTTATTTATTCAACATTTCACGGGAATTATACTCAAACTTTCTTCATCTCTGAATGAAGAAGCCATAGGTCGTAAATCACTGAAGAGTGATTGAGAATCGCCGTTGTCACGTCATCTTTTTCAGGATGAAACGAATCGACCCCCTTCATGAATGCACGGGGCATCGTGGAAAGTGCCAATCATCACATCTGACGTCATGATCAAGCGGTGAAACACGACATCGTTGATTCAGGGATAAAACCAGACTGGTTTGTATTTCTTGCCGTTTTCTCAATACTCCTCCCGTATTCAAAGGAATCTGAATATAAACACTGAATTGCAATTTTTTTCGATCATCGACGTTGTTTTCAGGATCTTGGTCATTATTCATCAGGATATGTGTAATCACCATGCTGGACAGAAGCTACAGCCAGTTCAATGACTGGCTGGGAGATCAAACTACGAATTGACGACAAAGGAAGGATGATCATCACGATTCTGGAAAAAAATCTCGATGACATTTCCCTGTCATGTATTGATTCAATTGCTACATCTTCTTCTGAAATGAGTGTAAATTAGTCTAAATGTCTGAAATTTTCCATTTTGTTGAGAAAAAGAGTCATAGTCGTTCAGATCTGATCTTTCACCTCGCTGTTCTCTCTGGTCAGGACACTATGATTTTTTTACTTGGTGTTTTTTGAAAATAGGAAACATGTAAAGGCACTGTATGAAGTGAAAATTAAGCTAAATAGTGCCAGAATCGACTAAGAGCCCGCCCAAGTTTTTCACGCCACCCCGATATTTCATGAGAAAACGAAGAATGAGTATTGATCTTGCCCTTCATATTGATTCAATTACACGAAACTGACTGTTCTGAGATATGCTCCAGCAAAGTCGAGCCAATCATTACCGTCAACACACCTTTTAAATCGCATGTGGATGTCCAACTCGTCTGAAACGCCTTCTTCGCACAACTTGAGCAGAATCTGCTTTCCGATCTTCCGAACAGCTGGACTACGCGTCCGACATGTTTGGACACATCTCCGCAGACTGTCAAGAAGGGTGCTGGTCATTCTTTCAGTTTCGATGAAGTGAAGACAATCTGTGTAGGCCAAAAGAAGAGACGACGACAGCACGATTTTCCTCATCTCTACCATATACTCTGAATTTGTGACGAGTCTTCCGAGAATGCTTGCAAAAGGGACGGATTGCTCAGAATCTGCAATTCGGCGTCGATTCCTGTTTATGTACTCCAGAAATGGCTGGATGGGATTGAAGAAACAGTAAATGAAGATGTGTTGGAATTGGTTCATCCTCATTTTTTTAACTTTCGAAATTGTTCGCCAAACATCGGGTTCTGTGCAGTCTAACAAAGAGATCACTATTTCCATCATATCCAAATTGTGATGAGGTGAGAGATGCAGTTCCTGTTCATCAAAGGATTGCGGGAGGACTTCAAAGAAATTAGTCCAGATGAAATCAAAACGAGGCGTCGGGGTGAGATACTTCACAACATCCTTCAGAAATGACAATGCAGCCTTGACCAGCTCTTCGTTGGATGATGTGAGGAGCGGGATCATTGCCTTGGTGAAGCCAGAACATGAGCGGTAGCCGATTGGAGCCAGTTTGAAGAGGATCCGATTTGTGTCGCCTCGTCGACTGCGAAGAGGGGCGATCTTCTGAAGAAGAGAGCATGCGCGTTGGGTGGCTTTGGCATTCAGATGGTTCCCTTCCTTGACGAAGTTGACAAGCGATAGGAACGGCTGCGAGCCTTCATCGACTTCAGTGATGTTGTCGAGGTCGATTTTCAGAAATAAGGGAGTTTCAACACAGGTTGATGAGTAGAGTGTACGGCGTTGTCTTGAGCTTGAATTGTAGGACATTGAAATGGGATGAAGAAGGATCTCAACGGCCTGAAATTGATCGTCCCACAAGACTTTCTCAAACTGAGTTGACTCCGCCTTCAACCCTGAGTTGATCTTAAACTGTTCGATACCAATTCTTTGGTTCATTTACCACTTGAAATCAGTGTTATCTTCAAATGAGGAGACGAAATCGTCATCATTTCTCAAGAGTTTCGAAATCAGTGTCATTTTTGGCTCCCCATTCCTTCCCGAAACACCCTCCTGTCCTCTCCTTCCCAGCAGTTCGACGGATATCATTTGAATGAGTGATGGACTTATTTTGTGATATTCAGCTCATTATGTGATGAATATGAACGAAGAAGAGAAATGAGGAAACAATCAACAACTCAACATATAAACAGTAAATCAACATACCAAGACAACGACACTTTCCGATAAATTCCATCTGGTGCATTTGAGGAAGAGTTCGACCTCGTCCGAGAACCCTTCGTCGCGAAGTTTGGATTGAATCAGTCGACCTCGCTTCAGAACAGCTGGACCTTCAGTCCGCCATTCACTGATTCCTTTCACCACATTTCGAACAAGATCAGCAGTCAAGTTGTCATTTTCGAAGAAAACAGGACAATCAGTGCATGACACGGAAAGCGAGGAAGACAGGACAAACAGCGTCATCTGTTCCAGATTGGGCGAGTATTCGACGAGATTGGCAAGAATCTGCGGGAAAGGACGAGAATCTTCAGAATCTGTGATTCTTCGGCGATTGCTGCTGATAAATTCCAGAAATGGTTCGACATGATTGAAGAACTTGTTGATGAATGTGTCGTTGAACGACTCCGACGAGAACTGCCACTGTGAGCAGATTCCGCTTTTGATGAGCGGTTGCAAATAGCACAGAAATGTTCCCACAATGTCCGTCAAAGGCAGTTCGAGATGAGGCGAGAGATGGAGATCCTGGACGTAGAAGGAGTGGGGGAGGAGAGAGAAGAAACCAGTCTCGATCAGATCAAAGCTGCTTGAAGAGAATAGCTGGTGCACAACTTCATTCAGAAGCGACAACGTCGATTGGACAAGCTCCTCGTTGGATGATGTGAGGAGCAGCACAAGTGATTCTGCGAAATTAGAACAAGATCCATTTGGTGATGGCATAAGTTTTAAAAGAACATCGTAGGCAGAGAATTTCTTGAGAGTCATAAGTGTGATCCAGTCGAGCAGCTTTCAAGCGTGTTGGGCGGCTTCGTCAGACACATCGTTTCCTTCTTTGATGAAGTCCACAAGTGATAGGAACGGTTGTGACCCTTTTTCAACCGAGTCGATGCTGTCCGGTTCGATTTTCAGAAACTGGTGAGACTCTTCTTGGTTGAATGGCCGATGGGAATGGAATGTATCTTCGTCTCGGGTGAAGGGAGATATGCGATGGTGCCAGACGAACGTTGAATTGTAGGTCATGGAGCAATGATAGCACAGAATGAATTTTGATCAGAACCATAATAAAGTGATTTTGATGAAAGGAAATCAAATTTGTTTCACAATTCTCTTCCGAGTGTTTCTCGATTGATCATCACAATTAAGATTCGAAATGTCACGTGAAAAAGGATGAAGAGCAAGTTCTTAAGACGTGTCAATCATCCGCGAATGAAGGGCCTAAAATATGTTTCAGAACGATCAAAAATGCCCTCTCTCTCGATGATATTGTCCGGGTTGATAAGAGGACTGCCCAAATGAATCAATCCGAAGTCGTTGGGTGAAACATGGTACATTTTGGCAACCTGCTTTCGAAGTTCTCTGATTGTCTCCGACGGCGAGATTGTCAACTCTTTCAATTTATTGCTCGTGTCTCTGATTGAGATTGTGATGGGCCCATCTTTTCGAGGTTCTTCGACGAAGGCAATGAGGGCGTGATGCCCTTCAAAGTTGATTTCTGCCAGAGTTGTGGAGTCGCTCAGTTCCTCAGTCACAGTTCTCAAAGTAATGTGCTCAACCAACACCGTCAGATGAGGAACGAGACGTTGTTTGATTTGGAGAATGGTGCTTTGTGGCTGAACGTTGAGAATAAAGATTTTTTCATCGGCAGCGGATTTGACTGTCAAATCAAATGTTCCTTCGACATCATTCAGCGATGGTTCTGCCTCTTGCTCTGTCCGCTGAAGTAATGCATGCAATCGAGCGGTTTCGTCCCTCAACGTCTGATTCTGTCTTTCCAGGCCGTCCAGAAATGACTGTGTGACGAGAACAACATTTGTGTCCAAAATGTCGTCAAGGAGAGGCAGAAGTGTGTCCACACGGCGCTTCACATTTCGATCGCACGACGGGGAGCGCGAGAGAGAGTGGAGGGCCTGAAACAGGACGCGTCGGTTGTTGATGGGAGCGTTTTCATCCAAAATCTTGTTCAGAATCAGCCCGAGGCGATCCAACAGCTGTGTCATGCGTTCGATGTTTGGATGGGCATCTTCCATAAATCCTGAAATTACTGTCGGAATCTGCTGCCAGATTGGGAGATTCACAAAGTTCGTGGTTCCATCCCACTGGTTCAGATTTTCCAGCACACTCTCAACAGTCGGATGAATCTAAATATAATATCAGTCATTCTTTGAAGGGAACAAAAAAACACAAACATTGACTATTGGACCATTTTCGGGCAGATCATTCTTAAAACGGATGGAGAACCAGAAGGAGCACAAGAAGACGAAAATGAATAGAATTCACGATGAAAGAAAAGGAAGACCAGTGATGGCTGTGGAATCATCTTTGAACGAGTTGCGTATAGTTTTCAGATACGAAGAAAGGGCATGATCCTCTTCTTGTCCAGGTCCTTAAAAAACCCTCTCAAAGTGTCGATCAGTTGTTCAGTCGCTTTATCGTCGATTGGACGCTGTTGGTCTGAAGAAGAATTGCTTTCCATAAAGAAAGGAATGAAGTGAGGGCTGTGAAGCATCTTGAAATGAAATTGGGAGAATTGAAGAAGAAAAAGGAAGTGCATGTTCTCTTATTCCACAAAGAACGGAGTATTCCCCCCAAAACTCTGCATCAGCTGTGCTCCAATGAAGACAACCCGCCTTTCTTTGGCAGAATAACAGCGACATCGGACGTTCAGCTCGCTCTCGTCCCAAAGTCCTTCTTCGCTCAGTTTGAGCAGCAGTTGGTTGTATCGCTTTTGAACAGCTGGATCCTCCTCCCACGATCCGGCATCTTTCGTTAAATTCTGAATGAGGCCACCTGTCGAGATGTCATCTTCGAAGAAATGAAGAGAGTCTGTGTATGTCACAACAAACAAATATGACAACATGAACTGAGTCATCTCTTCCAGAAAGGGTGAATTGATCACTATCCGTCCAAGAAGATCGGAGAAAAGATAAGAATTCCAAGAATCTTGGATTTGACGTCGATTCTTGCAGATGAAGTCCAGAAACGGTTCGACGGGCCGGAAGAACATGTCGACGAAGATTTGTTGGAAGGCGGATATCGAAAGGTCCCTGTTGGAGCAGAGTCTGCGAGAGAAATCAGGATGCAAGTCAATCAGGCAGTCTTTCACAATCCGCGTCAGATCCAAACTGCATGGGTGGAAGATATGCATTTCGTGTTCGTAGAATGCGGGTGGGAGGAATGTGAAGAACCCTGTTTCGACAAAGGCAAAACGGTGCTCCGATTGGACATCGAACAGAATAACTCTCAGAAGTGACAATGCAGAGAGAACAACTTCCTCGTTGGATTGTGTGAGGAGCAGCACAAACGACTCGGCTAAACCGGAACAAGAGCGATTGGGTGTGGGAACGAGTTCGAAGAGAATCTGTTCTGCATCGTCGGACTTGTGAATCTTCTCTGAAGTCCTCTTCAAAATAAGAGATGCTTGTTTGGTTGCTTTGTCATCGAGCTTGTTTCCCTTTCGGATGAAGTCTACAAGCGACTGGATTGGGGTCAATGATTGCGCGACAGTTTCGATGTAGTAGGGTCGGATTCTCAGAAATAGGGGAGTTGCTTCATCAGAAGTGTCTCGGTCGATGTGGTCGATGGAATTGCGTTGGTCTGAGTTTGAATTGTTTCCCATTGAGTAAATACCGAATTGTTCCGTGTTTGATCCGAACCATATAAAACAATGATTCGAACAAGAGTTTCGTCTGATTTTATCTGACAACATCCTCTATATTTCGTCTCAATCACATGTATCACATTTTGAGTTTCATGTCTGTCTTTCTACTCTCAGATCTTGTCGCCAATCACACCAACGCAAACGGCATTCTCACAATCGGAACTCTCACTCGACCAGTATTATGACACACTTAGCGATGTCCAAGACACGCTTGGTGATGTTATTGAGGGACAAACAAAAGAATCGGAGGAGATGACAGTTCAAATTGAAAAGCTGGGAAAGATGCTGCTGAGTGTGGATAAGAAACTGGAAGAGAAGCCAGATGACACGGAATTGCTGGGGCTGAAGGAGCAGATGCGTTTGTTGACCCAACTTCGCACATTGGAGAAGGCCAAAATCGTCTGATTATTCTGTCATTTACTCGCTGTCTCAGCAAAACTATCTTCCGCTTTTGCAAAATTGCATTCGAATGTGAATCAACAATGCTTGAATGCACTGGAAATGTTGAATGTTTGTGCTTTTCTTGTGAATGGTTTTCAGGCAGAAAATGCGGAGATCCAAGATCTCATCAACCAAAAGGCGGAAGACGCTGAAACCAAGCAAACAGCAGAGCCCCCGCAGGATGGATCGGATGCGAACGACAGTCAGACCCCGAAGCGTCTTGATAGTGAGCATTCTTCGAAGGACACTTCGGCTGAACCAGAATCGGGTCCTGCGGTCTTTGCTCAGCCTTCCGGCCCCTCTTCCCATTCGTCCAGCCACAGCACCTCTCCCGTCTTCACTCGGCGTCCTTCTCTTCCGGGATCTGGGACGCCCACGATCCTCCCGCCTGTGAACGCGGATTTGCATGGCTCATCTTCAAGCCAGTTCTCGCCGTCTGCATCGTCGGGGAGTTTGAGGTCGTTGTCGCAGACTTTGGATCCGAATGACGAACAAGCAGTGCAGTTGAAGGAGCTGAAGGAACGAACGGTGTTTCTGGAGAAGCAGCTTCGGATATATGCAGAGAGAGTGCGATGGATGGAAGAAAGCAAGAAGCAAGGGGAGCGTGAATTGATGACGCTGAAAGAAGAGATTAGCGAAGCAAACCGACGCGACCGAGAATCGACAGGAATCATCGGGAAGCTGATTGAGCTGGTGCGAACGGAGCAAGATCTGTGTGGAAAGGGGGTGTAGAGAGACTAATCTTGCTTTATCGTCTTTCTTTATCGCATTTCAACTCTGTAATCCGCTCTCGAAAGTTGATCTCTTCCATTTCTTGAAATTGTTCCGGTTTTGTCACAGCATCTTGCATGCTGTGCTTCAGATTATATGCAACTTCCACCGGTTTCGAAGCAATTCTTTGTAACATGTTTTAAGATGTACTTTATCAATCACGGATTAAAGTTTTCGTCCCTCTTTCTGTTTCTTACCAGAATCCTGTCCGCGTCGTCCTTCCAAAGCCATTGAGTTCGTTTGGGGGATAGATATTTTTGAGAATAAGCTCCAAACTAAATTGGTCAGGTCTCCATTTTATAATATTGGTTCTGATCCATTTGTCAATTCTACCAAAATGCAGGACCCGATCCATAATGATGCAATGGCTTCCTGTCCATCAGATCATGACAATTCTCCCCCCTCGTTTCTTTTGACAAAGGCTGAAGATGTCAATACTCTGGATGATCTCATTCCACTGTTTCACTCACTTGTTCGCGATTCAGAGGAAGGTCACAAGTTTAACAAACCAGCCTCTAAACAACTGCGTGCACTTCTGAGGAGAATCGACCCGATTTGCCGGATGTATTCAGCTTATGATGAATATGACTTCAAGACCGTTGGTTCGACAGTCAGCTCGTTCAATCCTTTCATCGAATCGATTGTGTCGCTCCTCACTTGTTCCAACAAAGATCTAGTCCAATCCACCATTTCGTGCCTTTCTGAGTGTTGTGTGGAGATTGATATTTCCATTCTCTTCAAATTTATGGATTCTGGACTGTTATCACTCCTTCCAAAAGAATTCTATCTGCCAGATGTGGATTTATTGACGAAACCGCGAAAATTCTTGATTGATCTGGTGAACTGGTTCTTGTATTGTTTCCATCCAGACAACATCCTCAAGATCCGCTTCGAATGCGAAATTTCTTTGAAAACGTTCCAAAACATCTTCATCGACAAGTTCTTCCGACCCATAGAGCCGTTCTTGGACTTCATCTGCCGGAATCGTCGAAGAATCGAAAAATGGACCAATCCAGATGGTTTCGCAAATCTGATCGGAGCACTTGTTGTCCACTCGCCAATGCTGCATCAGATGACCAAAATCGTGCTGTCATCTTCAGTTCCTTGCGTGTTCTCTGATTGTCTCGCTTTCTTCGAATCAAACGAGATGATCAAGCTCCTAATTCGGAGTGTGATGAATGGATTCAAAGCGTGGAGGGAGGAAGATCCTGTTGTTCTTCAGAGAGGACTGCAGATGGTCACCAAACTGAACGACGAAGGGTTCTCGGATGAGATCGAATTACACATCCGATGCCGTGGGTATGGAGTCAACTCATCACGTTTTGTACTTGTGGGGGCACGACTGATTGATCTGTTGGGTGGGAACCTCATTTAAGGCCCAAATTTTTGAGTGAGAGGCGATCGAACACAAATTGGTAACTAGCACAAGTTCACCTCATCGATTTCTCGAACGGAGCAAGATCTGTGTGGAAAGGGTGTGTAGAGAGACTAATCTTGCTTTATCGTTTTTCTTTCTCGCATTTCAACTCTGAAATCCTCAACAGGGAACCCACGAGCATCCGCATCGTGGAGAAGGTAGAAATGTGTGGAAAGAAAGTTGTCCACATGAAACCTAGAAGAATCAGTGAATGGAAGTTCCGAAAATTGTTGTTCAGACAGAAGAAGGCGAATGAAGGTCCTGATCCAAACAACTCCATGGGTTGTCTGCAACTGTCGAAACACAAAGTGCAAACGAATACCTGTTCATCTGTTCAAAAAAATCATACACCCTTTATACTCATAAAAGATGTCGGCGACATCAAAACAGTTGCCCAACTCACCGAACCATTTGAAGCTCTTGCCAGCGATTTGGAAGCTGGAAACGATTATGACAAACAAACATCCGCACAGGCACATGTTCTTCTGAATCAAGCGGGGTCTATTTGTGTCAAGTTGTATTCAGACACGAACATACGCAACCCTCTCTTCGATCCTCGCGATGGTTCATTCGACAGTTTCATCAAATCTCTTGTGTCGCTCCTGCGATGTTCCAAAAAGGAACTCGTCATCTCCATTCTCTCCCTTTTGTCCGAATTGTGTCATGGTGTCCTCTCACCGACTCGTTTCCATTTCATCGAAGCTGGACTGTTTTCTCTCCTCCCACAAGACTTTTATCTGCAGGAAATGCATTTGATTCCGAATCCACAATTATTTCTGACCGATATTGTGTACTGGTTCATCCGATGCTCTCAACCTGTCCCAATAATTTTGAAAAGAGCCAAAACACTATGGATGGTTTCACTTTTTTTATTTTTCTCCAAATTCTTAAAATCACTCAAATATGATGGAAAAGGGGTTTGTTTCGAAATTGAGCTTCGATCGTGACGAGAAACGACACTTTTTTGAAACGCCAATTGAACACATTTATTGTTTCAAAAACAGATGAGAGAAGATCATGAGGTGAGACAATGTGAAAAAAGAAGGTTCTACAATGGAGAGTACGGATAAGATGTATTGTGAAGAAATAGAGGCAAAATACTCAATAGTCTCGAAAATGCTCTATTGCACTTGAATTATCAGTTGAAATTAGATTTCTGCATGAACCCAGGAGTACAAGTATTTTTTCTTGAATTGGACACATGTTTGCACCCATCTGGCAAGATCATCATCGATCGTGTCCTAAACACTCCTTTCCTTTGTCTATCTGAAATTATGAGAGATAATTGAGAACAAACAGGTTTTATATGTCTGTTTGACACTGGTGAAGAGACATTGGGACATCATTATCTTAATCTCCAAGAGTAACCGTCATGGAAAAAGAGAATCCGCTTTCAGGTGCTACGAGTTTCAAAGAAAGTGAAAAGAGCACACCCGATCTTCACACATGTGACTTGATGTACATCGATCTGAGTGGAACGCAGTTTATCAAAGGTGGAGCAGTGAGGTCACAATGAAGGTTGGAGAGTCAGTGCTTGAAAAGAGGATGTGTAGAAACGAAGTTTTGAGAGAAGATATCCGTGGAGATTGAGGACTTTAATCTGTTCCTGGAACAAGAATAGACAGAATTTGATAGAAAGACCAGTGAAACGGATGGATTCTTTCAAAATTATTGGGACACCTGACAATGCCCAATTTTGTTGCGAACAATGCGAAGTATCGATGGAAGCATTCGAAACGTCATTCTTCGACAAGTTCTTCCGTCCAATCCAACCATTTCTGGAGTTCATTTGCATAAATCGACACAAAATCGCAGATTCTTCTCAATCTCACCATTTCACGTATCTCCTCGGATCAATCATGGCATTCTCGCCATTCCTGGAACAGATGACTCAATACATCTTGTCTTCTCCAGCTGCGACTGCCTGCATCGACAGCCTTCTCTTTTTTCGAAACAGAACAAATGACGAACCAGCTCATTGGGACTCTCTTGGACGAACTGCCTGTCTCGCAGAAGACAGAGACAGCTGTTCAACACCGATTCAGGTTGGTGTTTGGACACCTGCGCACAGAAGGCCTGTCCGATGCACTTGAGCTGCATCTGATCATTCATCAATCTCGCTCGTTCATTCTCCGAGCACTCTCTCTTCAGTACTTGAATTGTTCCTTTTATGTGTTCACCTCCAATCCTTACCGAGTGTCACTCCCATCTGATGATGTCTTTCATATTCTGATTGACATGATCGGAGAAACATCCTGCCCTCTGTGCACCTCCACCACTAAGCAAGCAAATCCTGGACAGCATCACACCTGGAGCTGGAAATATCTTTTCCGTCGACTCTAAGATTCCAAATCATGATCATAAACCAGATGGATCTTGTTCTGGTTTCACCGAATCAATGATCCCGCTCCTCACATCGTCCAACGAAGATATTGTGAAGTCTACACTCAGACTTCTTGCTCAAGCAGTGACTGGGGGATCGTTTCACAGAGCGCCTTGGGCAGATTCTCGAATTCTCATTCTTGCTGGAAGAGATCACTCAGTTCGGGCTGTTTTTGCGGTTCTCATCCAGATTTCTCTCACGAAATCGAACGTTCTGCATCTTCCCGAAAGTCGAAAAACTGACCCCAAACACCCTTTTTTCTGAGAACCGATCCCAAAACTCTCTAAACAATCAAAGAAACATCGGTTTCATTCCTTTCACTTATCGAACAGATTCTGACTGCAATGATTCAGAAGTCGGAATGAAAGGATAGAAGACCTGATTAATCTGTTCACAGAGACCGATAGAAGGGATTTCAAGCATCTTGGTGTGATCTCGCCCATTACCGATGTTACAGGGCTTGAGCCCAAGAATCAAAACCGGTCACAAAGGGAGACAACTAATGAAAATCCACTGAGTCCCAATTTTGTCACTCCAATTTGTGATTCATCGTCTTCTTCTCAGATCACACATCGTCGGAATCCTGGAAATCCAAATATGGGACATCAAAAATCAAGAACGATGTTCTTCCTCTTTACTCTACTCTCTGCTTCAAGCTTCCGCCGCCCAAACCTTCCCGGTGACGCACCAAAGCACATTGCGCTTGCTGACCTCGATGCTGCAGCTGGGACAGTCAATCTGAAGATGACATACGCCGAACGGTCCGATGTCCAGGCCGGATCCTCCATGGATCTCGGGTTCGCCGAACAGCCGTACGATGAGGAAGATCCTGTTGGGGTCTTGATCAACATTCCAAAAGCCGCATCTGTTGGAGACGACAAGATCTACACTCACACAATCACCGATCTCGGAAAGTCGTTGTTGTATGGGAAGACGTACACTTTGATGGCCTACAGACATATTGACGATGATGGTCGAGATGATTGTCCAACGGACTTACTCATCATTGGGAAACTGCTCAACGTCACGCTGACTGCCTCAAGCAAGAGCACGTACACACTCAAGTGTGAAGTCGCTGCCAACGTTCAAACTGCAACCACTCTCACCGTCAAGTTCACAGCTGGGACGACCACAATCAGCAAGGATGTCGTCATCGCTGAGAACACGAAGGTCAAGGAAGTCGAGATCGATGTTGTGACAACAGCTGCCGAGAACAAGCTTCTCGCTGGAACAGAATACACCATCTCGTGCGAAGGGTACGAACCCACAGTCACCAAGTTCATCCCCGCCGACAACAACAAGCTGACTGGAGAATCGTCGCTCGTGAAAGAAGGAGAGAAGGAAGACGGAGCGAAGGACAAGGTCACAGTCACTCTCCGCAACGCCCTCCTCCCAGCTGAGGCCGGTCTTCCGCAAGGATACACCCAGAAGCTCACTCTGAAGGACACCGCTCCAGCCAAGGCCAACGGAGAGCGCAAACTTGACAAGAGCGACAAGTTCAAGTGGACCCACGCTGCTGGCTCTGTTGCTGTTGAGTATCTGTTCAAGGACTGCCCGATCAAGAAGACGAGCACTGTCACAGCCACTCTCGTCATCTCCGACGAGCTCACTTTCGAAGATCAGCCCATCACGTACGACGCCGGTGCCAAGAGTGTTGCTTCAGTTGTCGCTGTCATCGTTGCTGTGCTTGCCATCGTTTTCTAAGCCAGTTGGTTGAAGAAGAGAACACTCACGCTGAAGAACGATTGTCTGTCTGGTCTGACATGAACGAATTCAACGTTATCACACTTCATCCTCTTTTGAACCGATTTGATGTTGATTTCTGAAAACCGTGTTGAGAATGCAGTTTGTCCACAATTTCAAGAATGGTCCTGAGGTGTGTTTTTGTCCATTCGGTCTATCCGAATCTCTTCGAAGTCACTTTCGTCTGCTTTTCTTCCACATTCTCCCTTCATCGCGCTCGAACTTCAAAACGACGACGATGTGAACGATGAAATCTATCACGAAGAAACGAGGATCTAATTGGTTCCAATTTGCTGAGAAAATAACTTTGTAAGTTCGCATCTTTAAAAGTAGGAGTCATTCACGAATCTGCGAAAGGGTGAGAACCAGTGTCTTGGAATGAGATGGATCAGCATTCCTCGCTGTGTTGAAGGAGTGGATGATTCTCAACACGCGGAGAAGCAGACGACGATTGGGGAATTGGTGTTGAAGGCCGACGTGGATGACGAAAAGGTGAAGAGTGACTCTGACTCACACCAAAAGACGGAATTGAGTGGATTGAGCGGGAAAGCAGCGAATATGTCATCGTCCTTCGATCGATCTCCAGCCATCCAACGAATGATGCGATGCTTCTTCCAAGGATGACGGAATCTCACAATTCGATGAGATAATGTCGATTACTCGCTGTGTATGTGCAAAGATAGCGTGTTGATTACTTCTATTGGCCTTCCAATAGCAAGATGCACCGTCCTAATCCAAACTCACCTGTTTGTGTGTTTGTGTCTGATGTTAAACAACATCGGTGCCCTGAATGTTGCAGGTGAACTTGCAATGAGAGAGGGATATTGATTCAAGACAGTTTTGCCCATCAAAACAATCAATTAAACAGCAAACCATAATTCGTCCAATATTCTCGGAGAACGACTCGCCTACAAAAGTTATTTACACGATTCCACTAAGATAGATAATAGCCAATCAATGAAACAATGATTGCATCTCGTAACAAAACATATTACAGTGAGAACTCATCTCAACGGAATGTGGAATTGTATGTTGGGTGTGTTAGGAAATAATCTCCATTTTGCCGCCAGGTGGAGCAGATGGAAGAGCACCAAGGTCCATTCTTGCCTTGAATTCCGGATTCTGGGCTGGCTGCGGCTCGTCGTCCTTGCTGTTCCGATCCGCCACGGCAGACACGTGGAAGTCGTCCGGAGCGTAGTCCCAAGTGGCATATTGTGACGTCTGCTCTTCTGGTTCCTTTCCGAGAGCGGCTGTGCTTTTGAAGCTCTTCGGAATGAAGCAGTGCAATCGAAGTTCGTGACAGTCTGATTTCCGCTTCAAAACCGACGCGCACACTGTGACTGTCTCCTTCGACGCAACAGCAGCGTCCAATTTCTTAAACACGGCTTGGTTGAAGCGGTAGACCCGCAGTTTGACGGGTTCGGGATGGGCCGAGGGATCGAGGTCCGTGCACGTGAAATCCGCCAGATGGTACGCGCCCCCCTCCAGCTCTTCATGGGCCAGCAGCGAGCGAGCGGTGAGGACGCCGGTGAGGAACATGGCGCGGTTCTCGTAAAACCGGACGAAGAACAGATCCGCTGACTTTTGGGCGCTGACACCGAAGAAGCGGCAGAAGTCCAGCCACGTGAAGGGAATGACCGGCTCGGAGCTGGCGAGTGGGACGGCTGTCAGCTTGTGGGATCCGAAGGTTCCTGATCAGACGAGGAGGGGCAGATGAGGATATAGCGAGGTGCATACCAAGCGAGGTGAGTCTCCCTTTGAATGTGCTCGTTGCACCAACAACAAAGGCTGGGTAAGTCTGTCGGGTTTCGTCGTTCAGACACAAAGTGACGTCGTATCGTGTTCTCGACGATTCTGAAGGGTTCATGACGAACTGCACCCATCTGTCTGACACGGTAGCCACGGTTCCTTCCCATTCAACAACTTTCCCTTTGTATTTTGTCTCGAACGAGTACATCAGATTTTCGAATTGGCGAAGAGAGCAGTGACGGAGGTAAGAGGACCATGTGTCGTCTGAAGGTTGTGGAAGCGGGTAGTCAAATGTCTGGTAAACTGTTTGATTTCCCATGTTGATAGCAAAGAGTTTGGAGAAAAGCTGACCCTTTCTTCTTTTAAATGGATAGTAAGATCAGACTCAGTTGATGACAAATCTGGTATCAACCACGAATATCGAAGTGAATAAAAACGCCAGAAACACATTGATCCCGCACACAGGCTTCATTCCACTTCGACACCGAATAAGGACCTGACGAAGTTCGTTGACAACATACGTATGATCACTTGAATCTGAGAAACTAAAAGTCAAAAAAAAGTGAAGAGACAAGACATCGTTTCGATTGAACCAAAAAGAAGACGCCCTCACCATCTTCCACAACGTTTCACACAAAATGACAACTATTCTTGTCTGACATCATTCAAGCATCTTGCTACTTCCATCATTCAGAAAAAGTGAGTGCCGGTATTTCATCCACCTGTTCTCTGTCTCGTGGATTCCCATCCATCCTTTGGATCTTCACATTTCCGGGACAGAAAGTGACTACGAAATAGAGAGCGCAGGCTTTTCTTGCCAACCACATCTAGAAAAGCCACTCACACGAATCGATGTGTGTACTGGGACAGAATATTAACAATTTGGTGTGAGAATGATCCTTGCTGAAGGAGAAAACAGAGTTTTTGGGGAAAATGAAGAGGGGGGCTTTGCGACGAAACTGAAAAGTCGTCCGTGCTCCCAGAATGATAATACGCACTGCAGTGAGCATACTGTTGCGAAATCGGAAGCTAAAAGGTCAAAAAAGTGGAATTATTAGACCCAACCCGAGTTTTATGGGTAATCTCGAGAAAAATGAAACAATTGAGTAAGACTGTGGACACTCGAGTTATTCATGGTTAACTCGAGATAACTCTTGAAAACCGAGTTGCACACGTTCACAACCGAATTGACACATTTCACTCGAGTTCCTTCCCATAACTGTTTTTGAGAAAAAGAACATCTGAAAAAGTTGATATTATCACTTCTTTTCAACTGATTTCTGATCATATTAGGTGAAAAGATGGATAGTCAAGATTTGAGGGACGAAAATGTGACACCGTCACCACAACATTCACAGATCATTCTCAAACCTGGAACTCCACAAACACCATTCCAGTGTGAGCTTTTATTTTGATATTTTGTTCTTTCTCTTTGAAGATTACGACCCTCTGCTGGAAGTTTCATTGGATTCCCGTCCCCAAGTTTCACCATCAATTCTCCCTTCTCATCACAAAACTCGTTGACAGATTCGAGATCACTTTTTCAACACCTCAATCTTCACAATCGTCACGATCATCTGTTGATATTCGGTCAGCTTCGCCCACTATCAGGCCTCAAAAGCGAGAATCTTCAACTTCCATTGCGTCTCTTGGAGAACTCAAAAACAAACAAAGACAAGTCTTTCTGTCAGCAAAACCAATTGTGCCAATTCCAGAAAGTGGAGGAATCATTTGGTCGAAGTATGACGATGCAAACTTGTGGAAACAACTCAGATTGGAGAAAGACACTCTTCTTCATCTCTCCGCTCTCATCCAATCGAATTGTCCAGAATACAATCATCCAGGACCAAAGGGGAAACTCACTCTCAAAGATGAATTAGTCGTTTATCTTGAATGGTTGAGCTCAACAGTTAAAATCAATCGACTGGCATCGGCATTGGGAATCAGTCCAAATCTCGCATCTAAAGCAATTCTACACATTCGCCCTCTCCTGTTCACTGTCCTTCAGGAACGATATTCTGTCCCGCCTCGCCCAACTCCAAATTTTCAAGCCAATTTCCCTTTCACCGCGCTTTATATTGATGCAACAACAATTGTTGTCCCCAGACCATTGACGGATTTTGAAGATAAGAAAGTACTTTGGGAAGGTCATCATTATTGTTATGCGATGAAGGCTCAAGTGTGTGTTGAAGCCAAACCACCCTACAAAGCGCTCTTCGTTTCTGATTGTGTTGCTGGCTCAATCCACGATGTTGCTCTACTCCAAAAGACTCTCCAACCGATCGAACAATATCTGAACAAGACAGACCAGGAGAAAGAGCTCTATCCACAAGACAACGACCCAAAATGGGGAATTCAAGGCGACATGGGATATCTCGGAGATTTTCCAACTCTTCGATTCAATCGTCCGAACAGAAGAAAAAAGAAAGAACAAACGAAGAAGAACAGAATGAACTCAATGTGAGAATTGCGTCTGACAGAGTTCAAGTGGAGAGATTCTTCGGAAGACTCAAATGGCTGTGGCTTCGAATGGGAGGGAAATACACTGCTGGCGTCAAACATATCACGCAAGACTTCAAAAATGCGTGCTGGTTAACCAATATTCACCTCGAAAAGGACACAATTACCGACTTCCAGACGATTTTCATGAGAGGGCTCTTTCGGCCTCTTCAAGAAAAGAATCACGAATTCCACGGAGAAAACAACTCTATCGAAAACATCAAGCCGAGATTGAGGACTTTGAGAATGATTATGATCCAAGAACAACAGGATTCGATGGAGTCTTTGATATTTCAGATTCTGACTAAAATATTCATCACAATTCACAACACACACTTACTTTTCTCAATTTTGTTGAAAAATGTTCTCAAAACGACGTTGAAGAGTCTTAAACTGTCATAAATGATAAAAACTCCCACATTCTTGTTTTTCATGTTTTTTAGAAATATTTGATTTGTTTTCTGTGTCTAATTCTTTAGACAACGTCTTGCTGTTAGGCCCACATTCTGGGCATCCTCATTCTGTTTCCTGGCGACTGACATTCACTTCGACACTTGGGGAGGACCATATTAGCGCGAGCCCATGAAATCCTACCCGACCCAAGTTCCATGAATGATGTCTGCGGACAGCGAGAGGGAACCAATATCCAAGCAAGAGCGACTTACATCGAGATGACACAGAACCTACTTGAGGTAAGTTCAATTCAAATACGTAGGGGCGTCGCCGACGGTTATAGTGAGAATTTTGGAAAAATTTCGATATAAGGGTCGGATCGACTTCGAATTTTTTAAAAGAGTTTTTCTTCAATAATTTGTTTCTTTTCGTACTAATGACAAGTTATAAATGAGGAAACACGATGAAATGAATCAATTCGACGAAAGTTTGTCAAGATCAACCTGAAAAAAATGTTATGGGGTGAGAACTCGAGTGAAGTGTGGTTTATTCGGTTTTTCTGCTGTTTATTCGGTTTTCACAAGGTATCTCGAGTTAAGTTGCGTTAACCGAATTGCCCTTCGTGATCACGAGTTTTCCCATTATACACGGGTTGGGTCTATTCTGAGAACAGATCAACCCAGAACCATTTTCATGGATCTTCCTGAGGTTTGATTCTTCTGTGTTCATCGTCGCAAGAACTATTCAGTGGAAGGAATCCCGAAGGCGAAGGATCGTCTCATCCATCAAATCAAACAACTTGACGAACTGACCACCAAGGTCCAACTCTTCTTGAGTGGAATGATCTCCGAAACTGACAGTTTGCTCAACGACGCATTCGTTGATGATTCGTTCACCAACTCGCTCGCTGAACACATCTCAACGATTCCATCTGCAGTAGCTCAGGAAACTCTCGATCAAACCATTTCCCAAGCTCTAACGTTCAGGACCGTTGGAGCTCAAGATCCTTGCCCGCTCAGATTCGATCTTCCTCCATACTCCATCCCCTCCACCATGCCCCTCTCTCTCATCGTCCCACCTTTCAACGTGTATGCCTTCACAATCCCAAACTTCACGCATTCCGCTGAATATGACGAATTCGTCGAATCCCCCTCGTCCATGACGCCTCCCTTCCCATTCAAGTTCAGACTGCGAGTGTGGCCGAGGGGATCTGCTCGGGAAGACAGTCCTGAAGACATTCGGGTTGCCATCGTGTTGGAGAGAGGATACTCAACAATTGTGGAAGAGTTTGAGAAAACACTTCGTCTCAGAGAAAGCCCGAAAGATGATACAACAATTTACAGTCTTCGGAAACCATACACATTCGATGTTCGAGTCGAGATGCTATCTGAATATCCTGAGAAAGCGAAAAAGTCGAGTCAGTTCCCATTTCGGAAAGAGGGCATGGCGGAATTCAAAGTTGGAGAAGAAGTTGTGTTGACGTCGTTCATCAAGAAGAAGGAGGTTGTTGATGGAAGATTGATGTGGCAGGAGCGTCTGGCAGCCCACTTTCTGTTCGGTTGGAGATTCCCGAACTACATGCGAATGGCTGATGCATATCATCTCAGTTTCCTCGAATGGAATAAAGACCTGATTCCATCAAAGAAATAGATGTTAGCTCAACACTTACATGTTCATTTCTCCCACACTTGCTCATGCACGATTGGTCCAGATGAAATGGGAGAGAAATATTGAGTGATGGTCAAGATTTCTTCGTTAAACGAGCTGTATTCATTTTTTGTTCCGTTTAAGTTCATGCACACCAGTCTTTTTGTCTTTACAAGGAGAACACCACGATCATGCCCATTTCCGAGTCAATCTCAAAACAGTTGTGGTATATCCACACCATCCAAACAAAATCCGTTCAGAATTGCATGGAAGGAGTAATTTAGATGAGAACAGCGTATTTTCCATGAACAATTTCGATCCAACCATAACACGGTTCAACATTCAAAATGCTCCCAAACCAGACACAATCAACAATTTCAAACTCGTTTGGATCCGAACACACCTCGGGTGGACTGGTTTGGATTTATCGTGTCGCTTTTCAGTCAATATTCGCGTTTTCATTTTGGTGATCCATTCCAGTTCATTTTCTCATCTTTCCATTGACTTTCTGTCTCTTTTGAATGATTCCCGCCCATCTTTCGATACTCTCCTTGTAGGTGGAGGAATTCAGAAGATGTGAAAATGAATTCAAGAGTGGCGATGAAACCGTCCAGTTCAAGATCGCTTTCTCTGTGTTCAATATTCTTTCGTCAGGTCTGTCCCATGAATGTTTTCGATACTTTAGATTTTTTGGGCATTCTTTCCTTTGTTTGGGATTGACAATTCTTCCCTCTTGCATTGTTTCAGAATCATCGAAAATGAAAGAACGAAGTGAGATTGGGATTCGGAGTGGATTGTTGGAGAGATTTTCGGAACGACTTTCTTCGACCTGTCCATCACCCCTTTCTGTGTGTCTCTTTTCTTCTCTCCATATGATGTTCTTTCCGTCGTTTTGTTTTGGTATCATGTTCAGGCCGTTCTGTCGAGTGTGATTGGAGTGATGGTGACATCGGTGTCAGAAGGACGACAGAGACTTCGCAGTGACTTGATTCCTTCCCTTCTTGCCCTCTCATCCGTTTGTTCCTCTCTTTCTTCACTTCACGTCTTTCTTCTTCTTTCCCTCCTTCTCGTTGTTGTTTTGTTGTTGTTGTGTTGATCAGCATGCAGACAGTTCGTTGTCGACACCAGCCGCACACTCGATTAGGTTTCCTCTTTTCTCTCTTCTTCATCATTCTTTTCCCTTTTCTCTTGTTCTCTTTTCTTCTGTTCCGATTTGATTTGTGTTTGGAGTCTTCTGTATGGAGGAAGTCTTTCGTCGATGGAGATGGAGGGAGTGCTGAGTTCGGGAATTGTTGAAAGACTTTGCTCTCGAATCGAAAGCGACTCTCGCGAAGTGGATCTTGTGCCGACACTTCTTGTTTTGGACCGATTGTGCTCTGGATTGAAGCAAATGATCTCGTCTTCATCCAAACATCGTGAATCTGAACAAGCGACAAACAAAGGAAAGGGTGATCAGCACGAAGCCATTGAGATGTCTGATCGCTTCTCTCTCGTCCAACGCTGTGGATTTGCGCTCACTCGAATCGAGCAGGCCGTTGTGACATTTGGGCGATCGTTGGAGAAAGTCGAATGTGACGAGCAAGTTCGTGTTTTGCAGGAAAAAGTTGGGGGAATTGTGTTCCGCCATTTCTCATCGTCGATCGCGTCTCCATCGCCGAAAGAGATTGGAGCGATTGGGATTGACTTAGCAGCTGTTCGAAGGGAGATGGATGACAAGATGAGAATGATAGAGAAGGAGAAAAGCCTGATGCAACAAGCAGAAGAGGAGAGGCAGAGAGAGTTCTGGAGGAAGATGAGAGAGATGGAAGCAGAACGAGAAAAAGAGAAAAGAGAGATGGAAGAAATACAGAGGATGAATGAAAAATGGATTAAAGAAGGACGACAGAGGGAGGAAGAGAAGAAGAGAGAAGAGGAAAAGAAGAGAAAGGAAGAAGGAGAACAGAAGAGAAAGGAGGAAGAAGAGAGAAGAAGGAATGTGAAGGAAGGAGCGGCAGCCATCGAAGTGTATCAACAAGACAAGGTCACTGTCGTTGGAAATGTGTTTAGAAGTATCTCGGGAAACAACTACCATCTTCTCTCGCATTCATTCGGAGCTGTTGTCGTGCGAATCACTTTCATCATTCGAGCCATCTCCCATTCATTTTCCTTCGGAGTGATCTCGATGCATCTGACAGAACAAGCAAAGACAGCACAGAATTGGTTCTTGAGTATGAAAGGAGGAGCTGGATGGGACTGCCATTCGGGCTGGCATTATTCGAGGCAGAACAACAAAGACACACACAAAGGGACAGCATGCAAAGTGGGAGCCGTTGCACAGCGAGTGGTGCTGGAGGCAGACGGACGAGACGGAAAGAGAACACTTCGACTGTCACAAGATGGAGAGACACAGCCAGTCTTCTTCTCCAACATTCCTGTCCCCTTCCGACTCGTTGTCGATCCATGTGGAAATGGGGACTCTGTTGAGATAGTGTCAACAGAAGTTTTGAGAGAGGCGTCGATGGTTGGAGGAACGATTCCTATCAAGATAGATGAATAAAGCAGGACGAGCACTTCACTTGTAGGATCTTTCTTTTTCGTTTTCACTGGTTTCCTTGAGAAAAAAACGCTGAAAGAAAAGAGAATGATGTGGGTGGTGAAATGAAGTAAACGGTCACAAGGAAAGAATCGCATCTTCCCCTGTGTGGTGATGTGTGACATGCAGAAGATGTGTGTATGAAGTGTGAAGGACATGGAAATGAAGTGTTGAGATGCGAAGTCGCGGAATGTTCAAACGAAGACGGCTGCGAAGCCTTGGTGCACATCAACAAAGTGACAGATTGTTAGTTGACATTCCATTCAAACGCAAACAAGACAAAGAAACACAATAATACCTTCAAAAGAAGAAAAGAAGAACAAAAGGATGAAGACCCAGATCTGATTGTCTGGTCTGTGATGCGACGAGAAGCAAGAAAAGTTAAGTTTTGTATCGCTGCCGAGCCCATTCAGAGTCGGCGACGAATGCTTTCAATCACTCACCATGTTGAGATGAGTGATGGATTGGCAATGAAGAATAATTGAATGTTATCAAAGGATTGTGACCGAAATTGGAGTGCTGAATAGACACTGGCAATTTGCTCGAAATAGAGATGTGTAATTTGGTGGAGTGAGGCTGAGTCTCAGGACGAAGTGTGGATGACGTGATGTGACTCGAGTTTCGATAGTGAAATGAAGAATGGTCGATGTCGCCAAGTGTGACGTGTGGTTAGGCGAGATCGAGGAAGAAAGAAAAATAGAGATTGAGCAAAAGTTCTATAGTAGTAAAATAACCCGGCGAGGGTAAAATGACCCGGGGTGAAAACCCCCTTTTTTGGACCCCTCTTTCCGTCCATCCCATATTTCTCGGAACCAAAATTTTTTTGGGTCCCACTTTTTTTTCCATAATGTTTGTCTCAACTCCTACTATCGATCGAGGTAGAAATCGAACCTCCAAAATAGGATCCTGGGCCGGGGTGCCTATTTCGGAACCATATTTTGGCCTATTTTTGACTTATTTTTGGCTCCTAAATAGGAGGTCCTGAACATTTAAGCTGAGGGGATCCAAACTTCACGACCACTTTTCTCCACGCCTGTTCCAAATTTTTCTTTCTCGTTTCATTTCTGGTTGTTTGGGATGTTTTTCTCTCGAAATCACAATTTTTTGAAAAATGAAAAATCGTGGTGGGACCTGGGTTGAAATTTAGGGTCAAAAACTGACTTCCCTGTAGAATAAGCTTAGGGATCTGAAAACTTGTTTTGATCATATCTCCACAACCAGACATAGTTCCGACATGAGGTTTTCACCAATATGGATGTTTTGTTGGATTATAGTTTTTTCTGAAAATTTTGAAAAAAATCCCCTTGCGGCAGTTGAGATATTTTTGTGGGTTTTTGGCATTGGTTCGAAAGGACAGCTGTCACTTGACATGGGATGATGCACCCGTCTCCACATTTAGTCAAAATGATGCAGACACAATCAGAATCGAATCCAAATGCTAAAATTGGTTAGAATCGTGCTTGGGGGGAGAGGAGTTGAGATTTATTCTCAGATATACACGAAAACTATCAAAAACGACAAAATAGGAGGTCTTCGAAATTTTTCAAAATTTTCAGAAAAAACTATAATCCAACAAAACATCCATATTGGTGAAAACCTCATGTCGGAACTATGTCTGGTTGTGGAGATATGATCAAAACAAGTTTTCAGATCCCTAAGCTTATTCTACAGGGAAGTCAGTTTTTGACCCTAAATTTCAACCCAGGTCCCACCACGATTTTTCATTTTTCAAAAAATTGTGATTTCGAGAGAAAAACATCCCAAACAACCAGAAATGAAACGAGAAAGAAAAATTTGGAACAGGCGTGGAGAAAAGTGGTCGTGAAGTTTGGATCCCCTCAGCTTAAATGTTCAGGACCTCCTATTTAGGAGCCAAAAATAAGTCAAAAATAGGCCAAAATATGGTTCCGAAATAGGCACCCCCGGCCCAGGATCCTATTTTGGAGGTTCGATTTCTACCTCGATCGATAGTAGGAGTTGAGACAAACATTATGGAAAAAAAAGTGGGACCCAAAAAAATTTTGGTTCCGAGAAATATGGGATGGACGGAAAGAGGGGTCCAAAAAAGGGGGTTTTCACCCCGGGTTATTTTACCCTCGCCGGGTTATTTTACTACTATATCAGAACGATAGTGGTGAGGAGGCAGAACGATAGGCCATGCTGTGATGTGAGAGTGGGGATTGCTAAGAACACGACAAGAGAAAGGATCTATTCGTTCTGGAAGGTTGGCTTTTTTGATCTCGATGACGGATGGAGATCAGGTTGTCGATTCGGGAGCACACGAAGATTATCGGCGTCATCTTTCTTTCCTTCTCCAATCGACTCCAGACGAGATACAGCCGATTCCAGTGATGGACGAGATAAAGGATTCAGATCCAGACATTCCAAAAGAAGAGTTGCCAGCTCAACTGGCTCAACAGAATCCATCCGAGGAACAATCCCCATCCCCAGCTGTCGTTGAGCATTCACAGCATCTGTTTCGCTGAACGGAACTTGGCCTGTCGTCATTTCCCACAAGATCAGGCCAAGCCGAAAAACCGTCACTTTCTGTTCATCGATTCCATTCTCACAGTTCTCTTCTTCAGGTGCCGCCCATCGCTTCCCTTCCTCCGCCTCTTTCGGTGCTCCTGAAAGTGTGTGCACGGTTGTTGGAGGATGTGACGGTGTTTCGTCGTTCAGTTTGAAACAGATTGAATTCGATGGAGAAAACAACACCCAGTGTGGACTCAGTCTTCGAAGTGCCAGAGCAGTTGGACGAAGCGCGAGCAGTGTATCAACTGCCTTCGCCACATCCAATCGCGCTTGACTGATGTTCAAGACCGACATTTCCTGACGTCGATGAAGTCGATTGAACAGAGTGTCGTGTGGATTCGCAAATCCATCTTCGATCTTCGGTCGAGCAAACTCATCCTCACCCACAATCACAACTGCTGCTTGACCTGCAGTAGACGGTATCGTGTCGGAGTTCTGAAGGGAGGGATGGGAGGAAGTGTTGTGGAATGTCAGAGCTGGATTCAGTTGCTTCTGACCAACTGAGTGCACAGAGTTCTGATTGTCTTCGATGTCACCTTCGTCTTTCAACACTTCGATCTTGTCCTCTGTCTGGTCCAGTTCTTGTGGCTCTTCATTCAAACCTTTTCTTGTTTGTTTCCTGTTTCGGTGTTTGATCACAAGAACCACAACCAGAATCAATGCCAACAGAACACACACCAAAACAATCACGAGAGGAATCCACCATTTCATGTTGTCTCGAATTGCTTCTGCCAGTCGACCAGACGAGTTCAGTTGAACGATGAAACTGTTCGTGGTTGTCTGATTCTGCCCAAACAACAGTCGTCCACGCCATTCCAGTGAGTCAACCAGAGAGGTGAGAGCCGAGCTGGGAAGTGTGCTGACGATCTTCGTCTCACAATTGTTGGACAATTTTGGGAAATTGGAAAATGCCGGAAAAAAGACAAACAAAATGCGAACCTTTTCTCCAGCTCCAAATCATGTCATGTCACAGTACGATCCTTCCATTCGTCGCGATGTTGAGAGTTCTCTGTGAGAACGACAGACCATCAGCTGTTGATCCCACGCCGGAATATGTGTTGGACTGTCAGACCTACCGAATTGGTCCCTCAATCAGATGTTTTTTGGATAGAGCGTGCTGATGACGAGATGGGAAGTAGTTGGTGGATGGGAGGACTCGACTTGGGTGAAAATTTTTGAAGTCATAAAAATCTTCGGTCCGGATCGATGTCCCACATCATCGGACACTCAGACTCAACTCACTCTTTTATTGATAAAAAACATTGTGACACAATAAAGTGCAGAAATAATATGTGAAAAACAATTGTCTCTTTTACATATGATGATGTTGATTGATCAGCCCAACTTCTCGCATCAAACAAATGACTTGATGTTTCTCTAATCTGTCTTTCGCAAATGTCTTGGACAATACGCGCATTTCGTCAATTCCACCTCTCCATCGGGAGTTGAGAGATGACTGTTTGTGTCAGGTGAGGTGGTGGCAGACGTGGGTGTTTCATCCTTCGCTGTCGGAGGAGTGGTTTCGTCTGTAGTTTCGGATGTGTTTGCAGATGCGGATTCTTTTGGAGAGTTCTTTGTTGTGGGTATTGTTCCTTTTATCCTTCGTTTTCGCTCGTTCTTCATCTTCCATCAGTTTGAGTTCGATCATCTCTTCAAAAGTCATGTTCTGCAGACGGCCGATAATGATTTGTTGATCTTCGATGTTCACAGGCTTCTCTTCAGCTTCTTCATCTTTCGGCTTGTCCTCTTCCGTTGCTTCATTCTGGTTGGGAGGAGGATCGTCTTTTGGCGGTTCGGTCTCGGTTTGAGATGGTATGGGTTGCTCAGAAGGCTGTGAGGTTGACTTTTCCTTCTCGGGAGGAGATTTTTGTTCAAGCTTCGGTTCTTCAGGTGTTTTTTGTTTGGCAGTTTCTTTTTTTGTTTTTTCTCTTTTCCTGCCTGTGGTTGAGGTGAAGGAGAGTTTGGTACTCTTTCCTTCGGTGTCTTGCTTTAGGAGGAGTCTGTAATAGGAGTCTTTCCATTTGGCTTTGGAGAAACTGAAGATTCCCGTTTGGTTGCTGGGGCTTGTGAAGTATCTTTCTTTAATTCGGATTTGTCCTCATTATTGATTGATGTCTTTGATTCTGGTTTGGAGTTGTCAGTTGTGGAAGTGTCCTTCTCGATCTTCTTCTTGTCTTATGAGAGTTTGGATTTGGACGCTGAAAACTTGGATTTTGTCGGTTTCTTGGCAGTAGGCTCTCCATTTGGGTCTGACATTGTCAATCGATGAG
Source organism: Blattamonas nauphoetae (assembly GCA_033064195.1). Taxonomy (NCBI): domain Eukaryota; phylum Preaxostyla; order Oxymonadida; genus Blattamonas; species Blattamonas nauphoetae. The sequence continues at coordinate 61,525 of JARBJD010000191.1, forward strand.
ACCTGAGTTGAGGAATCCGGCTTCAGAAACAGTGACCGAGACAGGTTGTCGTTTCACGGGTAGATCAAGTCCGTTCCACAGATTCGAGAACACTACGATGACAAGTGAAGAAGGTGTCTCAATTCTACCAATTATTTTCTAAATTATCATTTCCTCAACTTCTCTTCTTATCTTGCTCATTTCAACAAAATCAAACATATTCATACCTTCTCCTTCATTTTCTTGAATATCTCTCCATTCTTCATCCTTTCCTTCTTCCTCATCAATCTATCAAACAGATTACCTTCACTATCGCCTTCGGAACAAACCAACTCAGGACGAATCCATCTCATCGACATCTGCCTCTCTTCAGGCCTCTGGTCTGCACTGTCTCCATCGTCAACAACCATCACATTATTCGCTCTCTCGTCTCTTCTCTCTCAGTTCACCTTAAGTCTTCAAGACGTTCATCAAGAACGTCATCATCCGTTTCATTGACAGATCTTCCTCCACAACCTTCCTCTTTCTACACTCCATCCGCACCTCACTTTCCAATGCCCGATCAGAAGTATGCCCTCAATATGTCCATTTCACCTAATTCCCACTCTCTCACAGTCCTCCGTCAGCCATGTCTCATCAATACGCTCAATATCATCACCAATCGTCTGACTTTCCCGTCTTCTTCATCTTTTTGTTTTTCTTCCTTATTCAGACCGTATTATCTCCCAAATGGCGAGCAATCTGGATATTCGTCAAGTCAAACTGAGTTTGTGAACGATATATGGAATTTTCGAGTCTTTTTAATTTATCTCATTCATATTTTCAAATTTCGACCATATTTCGTCATCCATATCTCTTCATTATCACCGACATCGCCTTCACGTCTTTAACTCTTCATCAAGACCTCTCATCTGCTCATGGCTGACGGAGCTTGCAGAAGAAGCGAGACAGAGCTACTAAAATAGAAAACAAATCGTATACCAACTTTTCAACAAACTGAATCACAGTTTGAGGGAAAACGAGGTAAGAATGAGAATGCAAGAAGAGCAGTGAAAATCACGCCAACACAGACATCATCACCAACACACATGTTCGAAGTGCGGGTGCTGAAAGAACACAGACACTCGAAGATCAAAACAGTGAAGAAATATCAACCTGGAGAGGGAGGAGAAAATGAAGAAAACAATGATTCTAACCGCAAACGGGAATGAGTTGACTGAATGAGCCATGATTCAAAAAAAGAACGAAAGCTACCTACCGACTTGATCACACCAGAAAAACGAGCAAGGAGCGAAGAAGGAGAAAGAACGAACAGTGATAACAGTGCCAACGAGTACAATGAAATGTTTGTTTCAGAAGGAATGGAGAGAAGAAGAAATGTTCACGAAACATAAAACACAAAAATTCTCTTTCAGAACCGACAGCATGGTGACGGGAGACTCGGACGCCAACGCTGACAATGTGACCGAATTCGACATCGACACTCGCTCGCAGTATTATGGAGGGGCGAAGCCTCAATACGCCACAATTTTGTTCTGCGGGAGGAAAGTGATGGACACTCCGATCTTTGACGACCTAGCACGATTGACGTCTTCGCATGCTCTTCCTCTCCCAGTTGAGTCTGCAGTTGCTCAAGTTTGGATTTAACAACATGAAGTGGATCCGTCCGAAAGAGAAGAAGGAAGGGGATGCCGCACATCAAGCCTAATCAGTCGACAAAGATGTTAAGCCCAATAGATTCAATCGCTCGAAGAAGTCGAAGATGGAGAAGGGGAACGACGAGATCCAGACATCACCACCAACACTTCACGGACTGCCAATTTGAAGATTCGTTTTAATCACATCAGAGAGTTTATATTCAATTTATGGGTGCGATCTGTACTACAACTGTTTTCACAATCATGTCATAAAACATGGAGATCAATATAATCACTCTCATACCAAGAAATCACCTCCGTGCAATATCCGACGCTGAAACCAATGTCAACAAGACAGTCAACTCTAAAGACACACTGCTGGTCTCCACTGGTTTATCGAAGTACCAGCCCAAGTTGTTCGTGTGCAAAAAACGACGTGTCACTAGATGAGCTTCTACTTACGTGAGCTTCTTATAGTCTGATGATGACACGATCTTTCAATTTATGATATGTTGAGCAAAAACGACTGACCCGAAACTGTTCGTGAGTATTCTAGCAGACCAGCCATTGGGAAAGCATCTGTATATATTTTCAAATATGATTGAACATATTTAGATCTTCATTTTGCAATGATTCATTCTCGTTGACTTCGTATGTCATTCACCACTGAAAAGACGAATGAATCACGGAGAAGAAGACGAAAATGCTCAGATACGAGAAGCAAATGGGCGAAAGACTAAAGCATGGAAAGGAACGAGAAACAAATACTAAAACGCAGACATGGAAATACGAGAAGATCTGGATATGAACCGGTAGAGGGGGGCCGATCTGAAGACTAACTTATAAATGCAGGATGGCGACAAGATGGTCACGACAATGCAGGATGGCGACAAGATGGTCACGACAATGCAGGATGGCGACAAGATGGTCACGACAATGCAGGATGGCGACAAGATGGTCACGACAATGCAGGATGGCGACAAGATGGTCACGACAATGCAGGATGGCGACAAGATGGTCACGACAATGCAGGATGGCGACAAGATGGTCACGACAATGCAGGATCGCGCGAAGATGAACGGCGTGCATCTCCTTATCCATCCCCACCATCAAGCCAATCACCTCCCTCCACCAACCAGACGCCCGCCTCACTCCACTCAAGCAAGCCACCACCACCAACCAGACGCCAGCCTCACTCCACTCATGCAAGCCACCCCCACTCAAGCAAGCCACCGCCACCCCCACTCAAGCAAGCTGCCCGCCTCCCTCCACCAACCAGACGCCAGCCTCCCTCCACTCAAGCAAGCCACCCCCACTCATGCAAGCCACCGCCTCCCTCCCCCCAAGCTAGCCGCCCGCCTCCCTCCCCCCAAGCTAGCCGCCCGCCTCCCTCCCCCCAAGCTAGCCGCCCGCCTCCCTCCACTCCAGCTAGCCACCCGCCTCCCTCCACAAAAGCAAGCCGACTCACCACCCTCGTACCGCCTGACTCCCGTCCTCACGATCTCCCCCACTCCCGTCCTCACGATCTCCCCCACTCCCGTCCTCACGATCTCCCCACTCCCGTCCTCACGATCTCCCCACTCCCGTCCTCACGATCTCCCCCACTCCCGTCCTCACGATCTCCCCCACTCCCGTCCTCACGATCTCCCCCACTCCCGTCCTCACGATCTCTCTTCTCTCACCACCACAACTATCAACCTGCAGCTGAGTTTTTGACGCCAATCTTGATGAGCGTCACTGTTTTGTGCTAAATTTTGAATCTATGAAGTTTCCCCAACACATTTTTCGTCAATATGAGTGAAGTCAACAATAAGAGAGATGAAAAGGATCTATTAAGGTTTCTTGTCCATTTCAACGATTTCTCAGTTTTTCCAATCATTTGTCACCAGTTGGGTTGTTTCAAAATGAGATCAGGAGTAAACCACTCCACACACACCTCCACCTCACAGCAGCCTCCACCTCCCACTCAACTGTCTCACCACAATCGCTGGGAAACGATGGCTGGGCCCAGGACCTGCAAGTACCTGAGGCGCGACCTCAAGTACAGGAAGGCCATCGTCTAGCCTCGTCAATGACCATATTGGTCAATGAGTCCTCGGTGAGCCGACGTGGTGAAACAATTGAAGTGTTAGGTGACGTGAGACTGAGTGAGATGTGGTGATGTGGAACGGTTGGGAGTTGTAGGTGAAGTGGGTAATGAAGAATCCAAAGAAAGAGAATTAAGAACGCCCGCTCTATTTCTGGTGGTGCGAGCAAACGACTGGGAGAACCGCACGGTCTGGTCTTGTGCTGGGCGTTCGAATGTGACGCGTTCACCAGCCCAGACTTCGTGTGTCTTTGAGAGGACCTTCCTCTTCATGCTACATCTTACGGCCTGTTGTCCAACGTATGCCCCAAAGATATCCCCATCGCGGCGTTCATAGGTGAGGCACTCCTTCAGTGACTTGAGTGTCACGGTGTAGAACAACTCTGTATCTGGACTTGGTACATGGCTGAAGAAAGGGATCAAGCAAATGAACAGGAGCAAACCGTACAAAGTGATGGTTCTCGTCTACGATGTTGCGGTTCACTGTGTGATTGAAGAATTCGAGCAGGTGATCTGTCGATTCTAATCGTCGGTCCCCAAGATGATCGCGAACCAATCGCGTACATACTCCAAACTCCGAGTCGCACTCGTTCTTCCCATGGCATTCGGAGAAGAACGAGACCTTTATGTCTTTGCGCCTTGTGGTGGGATTGTTGGGATGGAAGGCAAATCCCAATAGATGCTTGTTGCGAAAGTGGGGACCGGAATCGGTGAATATGTGAACGTTTCGTTTCTGTCGAAACAAGTCATTCTGCATCAGGGGCTTGAGACATTCAACAACAAACCTGGCATCGTGTGAGAGAATAGGTGAGAGATAGTTGTAATAATGTTTGACCAGCTGACCAGAGACTTTGGTGTACGCTATGATACAAAGGTGTGAGCATTGTGTTGATTCGTAGAACTCCCGTCCAATTTGTGTGTTGGCTATGGGGAGCTTCCAGTTCTCCTTAAAATCCATTAGGAAGAGTACCGAATGATCGTCGAGACTATTGATTGTATCATGGTAGAACTGTCTTTGTTGCGCAACGGATGCTTTATGTTGACGATAGAGGTTTAGGTCTGCCAACTCTCCATCAGTCATTTCACGGCCTTGGGCTGCAAAGGTTTGTTGCTTTCTTTCCAACTTCTTGCCCGCTTCGCAATATTGACAGACGTCTGTCCGACGCTTTGCCCTTTTGAGATGCTGTGTTTGTTTCGTGAAGGTTGAATATGAACAAGTAATCAGATTCTGACCTCTCATCTGATTGTACAATTCTTTTTTTGTTGTCTGTATGAGTCTGGGCTCAGGTGGCTGAGCTATGGGAGGAGCAGGATTCACGTTGTGAGAGGCTATATCGATGAGTGTAGGTGCCGCGAAATTCTGGAGGAAGGTGGGCGAGTGGGGCACTAATGGATTCTCAAAGGGTACGGCTGTTGGTGGTTGATGTCGACCGTGGGCAATATCGAGGACGACGGGTGCAACAACAGGAGTGAATAAGTCGAGTGAGTGCGGTTCTGCCATTGTGTCGGCGTCGGAGAATTCGGAGAGACTGTCTGTGTCGTCGTCGTCATGCCCACCAACGGGGATTCTGAATATGTCATCTATTAAAGATGAGGAGTGAAAGGGGGCAAACCATTTAATGTGCATTGTTTCTGTTTCGTTGCTCTTTGCCGGACTTGTGTTTCACAGGATGGCGTGGAATGTTCTTCAAGGAACTCACGCACCTGTTGGTTGGCCATGATATCAATGTGCTTAGAAAATAAACAAATGTTGAAGGAATACCTGTTTTGAAGGAGGGGGACCTTGTCGACGAGGGAGGACAAGTTGCTCTCTTCCGCCTCGTCGAGCCTTGGCGTGAGAGTATGCCCCCTGCGTCACTCGGAACCCTGACGCATTCAACCTCCTGAAGGTGACGTGGGGGCATACGGTCTGAAGCAACAACACCTTCTCATGTTGGCCAAGAACCGTGTAGAGAGTGCCCAAGGACTCTATCAACGCGGAGTGAGCAGCTGCAAACCAATGAGAGACAGAAAAGAGAAACAAACCATTTAATTCCTGTTCTACCCTTCTTCTCACTTCCGGGAATTTTTCAGAATGATTCAGCGCATGTAGGAGAGGCTGAGATGGGTCATCCTTATTGAGTTTGGTAAGGAGGGCAAAAATCTCGGAACCGTTCTCCGAGCGAGTGGAATCAGACTTTCGTGTGTATGTATTCTGATTTGTCATTTTAGAATCTAAATGGAATGGGCTGATGAAAAGAGGGAACAAACTTGAGTGGAAACTTTCAATGGTACGTTTGATCAAACCGAAGAAGATGTTTTAATGTTTGCGACAATTACACTCCCATCATTTGGTTCTCATCTCTCCTTCGTCTTCTCATCCAGTTATGGCGCAACATGAACATAGTATGGTCTTCCCCTCGATTCATTTGATTCATTTCGGCTCACTAACATTAATCATCGTCCTTCAGCTCTTCCCCCCGAAGCACTCCACTATGTCTCAACAATCTGGGTCCATTACACTCGACTACAGCTGGCACTGAATAAAGCATCTATTATGTGTCGTGTATCGATTCGAAGAGACTGATCAGCTTCTCTCTATCGCAAATTCCAAACTCATTGGCATTTTCGAGATGTGATGCCTCAACTCCGATCCCCCACCCCTCTTTCCACGCTCCCGCATATTCCATTCACAGACAGATCCCATTTTATCATTAATGAAACAACTATCACTCATTCCGAAGATGATCAAGGCTTTCTGGGAATCACGTGCAGCAGCTCTGCCCTTCTGAGAGATCCCGTCATTTCTGAAGTTGCCTCAGTTACTACGACGATTCTCTGTCTTCCTACAATCAATCGTGTGTCTTTTGTCATCTCCATCGTCCTCAGATCATGTTGGAGAAATCAGATTTGGTCTTCTCGACTCAACTGCTCCTCTCCCAAATTGGGAGAAGCCCTTGGATATGATGTGTAGAGTGTATTTCCCTCATTTTCATCTCTTCAGATTCACTCTCATTTATTTCATTGTCATTGCCTCGCTTTCAACTCATTGGCATTTTCTCGGCAGAAGTGATACATCTTCTGTTTTTGAAGCCTCTTATCATATTCTCTGTTCCCACTTTCTGTATATCACTCAAACAATCATCCCACCACTCTCCATTCAGGGAGGGAGTCCACCACTGCTTCACAGGAGCCTCATCGATTGCACGATCATTCCGCTCCTCTTTCTCAAATCGATTCAACCTCCAATACACACCTACCTATCTCACCCCGACGTGCATCCCACAGCAGCAAGTTCTTCTTTTCAGCCATCAAATCGACTCCACGGACAACTTCCTCTCAACATCGACATCAAAATTACCATCACCATTGTTCGCCCAGGGAGCAGTGCAGGTCAAATGAACTTCAAGCGTGGAGTTGGCCTTGATCTCAATCGACACTCCAACCAAAGACTACCGAAGCTCAAATGCGACATACTCTGAATGGAACTCGTGGAATCCAGACTCCATCCAATCCAACTTCAAGAGAAAGACCAAGAGCTCCTGTGAAACACACAGGAGCATACAGATACGTCCCCACAAGGTACCCCAGTTTTGTTGAAGAAGATGGGGCACCAAAGGGTGTTAAGGAGGACAAGAACATGTACGATTGGCCATTGTGACCAGACTTTCTTTCGGACAATTGCCAAATGGACCGTCTTAGAAAATATCACGTATTTCCCGACAAACAGGGATGCGCCCAACATTCACACGTCTCCGAATTGAAGGAAGGAGATTGTATTCGGTTGGAGATGGACATGAATTGAACTCCTCGAACAGTCCAGTTCTTTGTGAATGAAGAAAACCGTCATTCTTTCTTTTCTGAACTTCCACCATCTATCAGAATCGGAATTTACCTTTTTGTATTCGTTCCTTTTTCAGTTCACCGTTTATGGTCAAGGAACATCGTTCAGAATCGACAGAATCACACGACAAACACAACCAACTCCAATCGCCCCAGAAATGAGGGAACTCGAATGGTGAAGGATCATCGATTATCTTCTCCAAATCGACTTCATTGGTATCTCGTCTCGTCAAAAACTGAATGAGGCCCACTCAATTTATCAAAAATCGCAATTATCCCGCAACGGGGTTGTTGAAGGGAAACTAAAGAGTCTTGACGTGATCTAGACACCGCCTCGCTAATAAGAATCATAGAAACTCAGCCAAATCGTGATGGACAGTGAAGATGACGGTTGGAGGCAACAGTCCTACATGACCGCTTCGTCGGCAGCACATGGCGCGAGATTGGGGAAGAAACCAGCCTCCCAACAGCGACTCGAAATCAGTCCCCAAAAATCAACGCCTATTCGGGATTCACCCATCATCATTCGACCACCGCTGGAGCCGCTCCAACCTGAGCTTGATGATGCCCCACTTCTGACCGAAGATTCGCCAGTTCGCAGTTTTCACTCATCGCCGCAGAAGAGCGGACTTGAAAGCTCAGTCTCGATTCAGAATCCTCTCCTTTCGACAATAACCTCTGACACATTCACAGGACCTCTCCCGACTTCAAACTGGGTGATTCTAGGCCACTTGTTGATTGGTGGGCATCCGGGATCAAACGCGTCGTGACTTCTGCAGCAAGGCGTGGATATATTTGTGAACACAATGACACCCATCGAAGCCAAGCATGTTCGGACGAATGTGGGGCAGTACAGCTCAACGCAGTGAAGAAACCGAGGCTCCCCGCATCAGCATTTGCGATGAAGAAGGGGAAGAACTTCTTGAATGACGCACAGACAGCGAAAGCGCCGTCAAAAGTGATCATCGCATCGCGAAAATACAGACAGGGTTTAGATGAACTCACCTATCTGCCGTTCCCGATAGCCGATGGGTCTGCCCCAACGGAGGGAGATTGCTGTGATCTTGTGGAATGGCTGAGCAACGCGATTGTGGAACAAAGAAGTGTGTGTTCCTCCACTCGTTGGAAAAACACGGGCGAGTGGGTCTCCTTGCTGGTCTTGTGCTTGGTTTGCTTCTTTTCCTTTCATTCTTCTCAGCACGTCTGTTTCACGCTGCCCCAACACGAATTCTGTCGTCCCTTCAACATGCTCACAAATGCCGTGTTGGTTCGCCAAAAGTTGCGTGTCCGAGCACACATGAACAGAAGATGCTCTTGTACAGATTGGCATCGGTGTTTGACCAGCCCATCACAGAAACACAGCGTCTGCAGAGTTCAGAGAGAATCGCCGCTCGGATCCCGGAAACTGGACTGTCAGTGGGAAAGAAACTGACTGCGCAACAAACAAGACCACAATCAGTTGCAGTTTATACGAAATCTTCATCACGCGGCAATCGCTTGTCTGACACGATGAACTCGAACGTGTCGATTGTGTCTGCGCGGAATTTCCCTTTTTCTGCGTCTACTCTGAGCGGATCAAGTCCTCAGACCACCTCATGGCACTAAGTCATCATTTTGCTTCACATCACAAGAAACTCTTGTTTTCTATTTCATATACTGCCCGACACGACGTCTTGATCCGGCTGTAAAACGGTTTTATTTTTCCGAATAAAGAGACTATATTTTTTAATTTTCTATCAATGATAATTGAGAGAGTTCAACACCTTGTGACAAAAAATTGGACACCAAAAAATTCTGAATGACGTGAAAACTGTAAAACAAAATTAATGATGGACATGCTCTTCGCGACATGACACGTGATTCACCTCATCCTGCTCGATCCCTGTAACTTTAAATTGTTTTAACTTTACGAGAGTATCACTCGAGGAGTAAATTACAGAATGAGAGAACGATGTTTTCATTACTTTCTTGTGGGATCGAGTTCTCACCTCCCACGATTTTTGGATGAAGGAAGTCTATTGTGACGTAAATCGCATAATTTTCAAAAAGAATTGAAACGAACGTTCACGAAATGTATTTGATGAGGTTAAAGTCGAAAAAGATTGATTGAACGTATTTCTGACCGATATTGATCTGTTTGATTCTTGGAAGTTATATCCAGTTTCTTGTTTCAACCAGTATTATCACTGAGAAGGACCCGTGAGTGGTGGTGAGGGTCCATCTTTCCCTCAGTGCGAAATGTGACGAATGATCAAGGTATTATTTTCCGTCAATGATCTCTTCCGTCACGACAAGTTTTCAGTTTCAACTCATCCCAGCACATCACCAAATCCCAAGTTTGCTGAGATGAATACACAACCTTGATTCTCAGCGTGGTGTGTCTTTTCTCTTTGTGACTTCTTGAATTTATCTAGTCAATTCTCACACAGATTCTTCACAACACCAAACTGACAAAGCTCAAGAAAGAAACATTTCGAAAGAGTCTCATTTTCAAAGGCGTGGCGATTTTGAAAATGATGGAGAAGAATGTGAGGAACTCTGTGCGCTTTGTGAAGACCAATTCGATACACTTTGACGAATCGCTGGAAGAAACAGTGTGATTTTTTGATTTTGATGGCTCCATTTCGATGAACAGCTGAACAGTATGACACGTTTTTGAATCCAATTCGAACAGAATGCAATGTCTTGATGGTTTCGTGCTGTGGCTGGCCTTTTCATTTCACAACTACCTGTTGATCGTCTGTGTTCACCGCATCGGTGTCCTTGGATACTACATTGACACAGTTATGGAGCGAGCGAGTTGACTCTAATCTTCCTTCTCCTTTTCTTCATTTCATCTGCTTCTATCATTCTCTTGACATTCACAATCTTGGATCCATGCAGGAGTGATATCGGATGTGAATCACGTGTCATGTCGTTCGGAGTATGTCCCCCTACAGTAGCATTTCATGTCATTCTCTCTTATTTTTCACTGTTGGTTTTCCAAAAAAATCACAGAGATGGATAACTCAAGGTAGTTGATGATAGTGAAAAAGGAACTCTCAACTCTCTCTTGTTATGTCAAAAAACAAAAATTACAGCCGGATCAGGTCGTCGTGTCCGGCAGTATACTGGGTCGATCAAGTTGTTCTCGTTCTGTTTTTTCAGTACACATTTCCATACAGTCAGAACCAACCCTCTGAGTATTGAGCCCGATCGACTTCTGGAATGGGTCTTTCCTTTTCCTCATTGTTCAAATCGAAACCACATTCACAACAAACACTCTCCGAACCGACCCTGAATGAGATTGGACCAGCAGAACCACTCACATTGCATCCACTCCTGTTCACACCTAGATCTTATTTTGCATTTGATAACACCACAATCTCTCGTTTAAGCAAACACTTCGATTCTTAAAGATATCTCAACAACTGCAATGTTCTCCTGAAAACTCCTGTCACACAGGGAATATTCTCAGTCACCGTCATCGTTCTCTCCCTTTCCAACATCGTTTGTTTGTCTGTTTTCTTCATCATGGCCGTCAGATCATGCTGGAGTTGTCAGAATGGGTCTCTTCGACTCAACTGCCGTTGTCCACAAATTGAGTGATGCCCTTGGCTCTGAAGTGGAGGGTGTGCTTTCCTCGTTTTTATTTCTTCAGATTCTCTTTCTTTGGAGACTGATTCTTGTTGGCTCGCTCTCAACACCCCATCCACGCGACACCAGTCTCGACACGAATATTACTTCTCCGAATTGAGAGAAGGGGATTGTGTGCGGATGGAGGTGGACGTGGATTCAAATCCTCGAACAGTCCAATTCTTTGTGAATGGTCAAAATGGCCGCTCTTTCGTGTCTAGTCTATCACCATCTGTCAGAATTTGTGTCTGCACTCCTTTCTTCCTTCTTTTTGTAGTTCACTGTTGAGGGTCAAGAAACATCTTTCAGAATCGACAGAATCGCAGAACAGCAAAGTCCAACACCGATCACCCCAGAAATGACAGAAATCAAATGGGAATGATGCGTGTATCAGCACAGAGAAGATTTCTGTGGTCTTTTAGAAGACATCAGACTTTGAATCGGACAACACACAAACAACAACATCTGTCTCGTCATGTCTCAGCAAAACTGTTGTCTCGTGGAAGATTGCGCACGAGAATGAGATTGAGCAGCTTGACGAGGGATGTGCAGTCGGAGTGAGGAGATCTGTCGCAGTTTCACGACAACAACGTGACAATGACCGATCTCTCTACTCTCCCTTCTGATTGATGGATACAACTTTGTGTGTGCTGTTTATATCGTTTTTGTCATCGATTTCTCGATTCAGCACTTTCATGTGTCATTCCTGCCTTTCTTCATCATTTCTCTCCGATTCTTCTTTTCCATCAGATTCGAATGATTTGGCAGTGATTTCGCCACACGTGTCCATTTTCGGTCGATTGAGGTGACAGAGATGACATGGAAGGTGAGAGAACAGATTGTGTGAAGGATTCAGAAAGAGTGGAACAGTGCTCACGTGGACGAAGTGTCAAGTGGAGATTGCAGCTCGGAAGTGTGGGAGTGTCATTTGGGAGCACTTTCAAGCCGACGGTTTTGACGACATGACCGACATGCGATGGGTAGGCATCACTCTGACATCGCGTCCATCTCGGACGACACCAACGACTCACCTGCTCTTCACCCAAAAATTGCTATCTTGCTCTCATTGTGAGTCTCTACCGTTCAGGAAGAGGATGGTTTCGCCAGCAATGACCGTCACAAATCATTTTCCATCGCCATAAATCCACAATGATTCATTCTTTCCCATCCATCATCTTTCTGAATTCCGATAATTGGTGTCTATCAAACAAATGAGAGTATCATCTTCACAACTTCCCCATTCTCATTTTCATCTCAACTTTTGTGGGCATAATTAAATAGTAATCGTTCTGATTTCAGACCACGTTTTCAAAATCATCTCTATTCTCCCTCTTCTCTTCACCAATCCTTCCCACTTCATTGTGCATTCATCGATCATTACTCGCTCTTCAGTTGCCATCACATGGCTGGAATGTTCCGACATCAGCTCCCTTCTCCTCCAAACTCCAATCTCAAAAGGAATAACGTCAGTCACTATCACGATTCTCTGTCTTCCCAAAATCAATAGTTTGTCTTTTGTCTTCTCCATCACCATCAGATAAAGTTGGAGGAATCCGATTTGGTCTCATCGATTCTTCCGCCCCAATCCCCAAATTAGGTGAACTCATTGGATTAGATGTTAAGGATGTGTTTCCCTCTCTGTTTATCTCTTCAGATTCTCTCTCTCAATTCCGCAATTGGGTTGCTCACTTTCAACACTCCATCAACGCGGTACCAACCTCGAGATGTCCCATATAGCCCACACTTTGAGGAAGGAGATTGTGGGCGGGTGGAGGTGGACATGGACTCCAAACCTTGAACTGTCCGATTCTTCGAGAATGGCCGATCTGGACCGTATCTTGTGTTTATTCTTCCACGATCTGTCAGGAATTGGGGTTTGCTTCTCTTGTTTCATCAATATGTTTGTTCAGTTCGCTGCTTCTGTTCAAGGATCGTCCTTCCGAATTGACCCGATCACACGACTGACACAACCATCGCCAATCCCACCTGGAATGAAAGAAATCGATTGGGAAAGAAGTCATCCTCCTGAAGATCCGTACGGACCGTTGCAGTATGGGTGATGCAGTGGGGCTTCAGAACTTGCATGGCTCAAATGCACGCCCAGAAGGAACATCGTTCTTTCTCAGCAAAACTGCTCTTTCATGAAGGATTGAGCCCAGAATGAGATCGAGCAGCTTGAAGAGGGATTGTGCAGTGCGAGTGGAAACTGTTTTCACAAGCCATGAACGTCTGAAACCAAATTTTCATTCAGCAGCAGACCACAATCGTCACTTTCTGTTATTTGTGTGTGTGATTGTCCTTCCCTTCATCTCCACATCGAGAAGCTGCCCCGCTTTCTTCAACAATCTCGGATCTTCGCTTAAAACCCTCGCCCACTCTTTCACTCCGAATGGGGCGAACAGCAAGGATGATGCGATATCTCCACGCTTTTTGGGATGCTGGATCAAACAGCACGTGTTGGCCTCAGCTGAACAAGAATTGGAACACGGCGTCGAAACAAAAATCAACCGAACTCTCATTGCCGTTCACCAGCTCCCCTATTTCAGCTCTCTCTCGAATGTTTCTCGTTTTCTGGTCAGTGATGCAGAACAGTGCTCTGAAAGCAAATACTAGGATCATATCGCGTTAATTCCTCTGTTTTTCGTTTCTCGTCATTTTTTTTCCGAAATGTGTTAATAATGGACTTCAATCCATCCCTCACAGAAACAATTCCTCATTATATCCATTGACTGTCCTCAAATTGGCGAATATCGTTCGATGGTTTTTTTAAGTCTCCATTCATGGGGTGGATCAACCTTTTCTCTTTAACAGCCGACATCATGGCTGAAGTTAGTCAATCATCATTCCATGCATCCCTTCTATCAACATTCTCAGATGAAACTGAACCGAAAGTTTCTGAAAGTTCGTTGCTCTCATCGTTTTACATTCTTTCTGATTTCGAAGGAACCCATCAAGTACCAACCCAACTCATGGCCTTTCCTCAACTGCTCTTCACGGATCCTGCCCATTTCACAATCGATTGCTCCACAATCACTCATTCAGCAATTCACCTTCCTTCGAAACAATGTAACGACGCCAGCTCCATTGTCTTGGGAGACCCTATCACCAAAAGAACTGCGTCAGTCACTATGACGATTCACACTCTTCCCATCCCCAGTATTGTCTTGTTTTCTTCGTCATTGTTCTCAGACACATTTTCTTTTCATTGATCAACCTCTGTTCTTTCACGTGAGATTTACTCTCCTTCTGTGAACTCGAGAAGAAATGGAGCCCACTTTAGTCATGAAAGTGGATCAGATGGGCATGATCGTCATCCTCTCAACAATCTGAATCCATGACGCTCTCCTCAGCTGGCACTGAATCTTACAACCATCTTGTGTCGTCTGTCGATTCGGAGAGACTGAACAACCTCTCCCCATCGTTACATCCAAACTCAATGTCTAAATCGAGATCTGTTGCCACTGCTTCCGTTCCATCCCCTCTTGTCACTCTCCCGCCTCTTCTATTCACCGACCCATCCCATTTCATCATCAATGGCACTTCTATCACTCGTTCGGAAGTAGATCTGGGTATTTTTGGATTCGCTCGCCACAGCTCAGCACTTCTTCGAGATCCGATCGACAATGGGATTGTGTCAATCACATTAGCCCTTCTCTCTCTAATCAACATTAATGGTTTCTTATTTATCTTCCCCATCGTCTTCAGACCAAGCTGGTGGAATAAGATTTGGTCTTCTCAAGTCGATAGCTCCTGTCCCCAAATTGGGTGAATTCATTGGATATGAAGTGAAGGGTGTGTTTCACTCATTTTCATCTCTCCAGATTCTCACTCTCTTCATCGACTGGTCTTCTCATTTGCAACTCGCCATCCACCAAACACTCACCTCAATATGAATACTGCCACTCTCAATTTGAGGAGATGGGGATTGTGTGCGGATGGAGGTGGACATGGACTCAACATCTCGAACAGTCCAATTATTTGTGAATGGCCGATCTGGCCGCTCTTTCGTGTCTGGTCTTCCCCCATCAGTCAGAATCGGAGTGTGATCCTCATTCTTCTCTACCTTCCCAGTTCTCTGTTTTGCTCAAGAAACATCGTTCAGAATCGACAGAATCGTCAAACAAACGCAACCAACTCCAATACTTCAATACATACCAGAACTCGTGTGGAAATTAGACAAAAACTTGGATGTTCAATCTGACTGCGTCTTGTGTTCTTCCACAGAAGCATAATCTGTTGTCGATGCCCGTGCATGCACTCCAACGCCATCTGCCTCAATCGTCCGCGATGTCCAATCCTGACGCTCTCCATAATTCTCCACACCCTCTCGACACTCCCCTTTTCATGGTGATGCACAAATGATTTATTCACTTGATGCAACAGGTGTGAATGGGATGAAACGAATAACAAACGTGGAATTCGGACCAACGAGGGACATCTTGCTGGTCATCTAATCCGCCGCACAACATCATTTCGGTAGATTGGTCTACACCACTGCGTTTGCATGAAAGGCATCATTCTGCTCTCCCAACAAAAAGAGCGATCAACAACATCTCGCAACAAGTCCCTTCGCATTGCCAATCTCAGATGATTATGTGCTGATCCATCGACAAGACAGCATTCGTTGCACTTTCCTCGTTGGAATCGTCGCCCATTTCTGCGACAAAGCAAGGACAGACCGCGAAATTATCGTCGATGCTTGAAGTCAATGAAGATGTGCGGGTCTCCTGCAAATGAAGTGGAACATGCAACAATGTCTGGCAAGGGGCTGATGGACGTACTTAGTCCTCGCAAACACGGGAAAACCACGATGGACGATTGGCACAAACCGACTCTGAACAATCCTGACAACGGCATTTAGCCATCTATTTCGAGTCTTTCTGTGTTTGTGGGAGAGCTGCGGTTCCGAATCATAAAGTAAGATGTTTTTATGGCTTGATTACAGAGCAGAAGAAGCGAAACGAATATTGCTGTTTCTGTGGTCACCAGAATCTGAACAGAGAACTGGACATAGGACAGCACGATATATTGCCTCCTTTTCCGTTTTTCCATCTCATTTATCGCGCACAAGCCAAAGAGTATTGTTTTAGAAACCAAGAAGTGAAGTGTCGTGTAGTGAAGAAGAGACAGCCACGTAATGATCTGAATGAGAAAGAATGTGATCAATCATTTCGTGCCATGAGAGAATAGTGCAATGGAAGGTTATTACCTTTTCATGACACTTTTTTAATAAATGTGGGTAGATCGATCACATAGTTTCCATACAGACATGAATCAACTTTGAAATACTCTTAAATTGAATGAATCGTGCAATCTCTTGGTGATGGCATGATTTGAGATCAGGAGATCTCACTCTGAAAAAATGATCCTTTTTTACGACTTCAAAAATTCTGACCCAGTTCGATCAGACCCCAAGCACTTGCAGATGCGTCTCAAAAAAGGACAGCGTTCATTGAGGCCCTAGATCAGTCCCTCGCGGATGGTCTTAACCCTAAAGTGATCATGGCCTCCTTCAGGGACACAGGCCTTCATCCACCCACGATGCAACCAGCGGCAACAAAAAAAACTGAAGCAGAACTCCCCAGAAATCTTAATCCTCCTCCAACACGACGAGACAATACAAGAGAAGGACTCTGGTTCATCACGGATCCAGATCTAATGATAGTGGTCGGATAAACCCGTTAACTCCGATAAACCCGTTAAAACATCCCCCATTTCACATATATCATCTCTTTCACACGACTCATCAGTTGTACCTGTAAGAAAACCCTAGTGAGAATTCTGGAAGGAATTGTGACTCTTTCAGAGATTGGATCAAAGACAATGGGTCTATTCAAATGGATGAAATGCCAACGACGACACAGCGCAAGTTATTCTGACCATGAAAAGCTCGACTCGCAACACATGATCCCTCTAGTTCTCGGAAATAGATTTGTTCAACTTCGTTCAAAAAACAACGTTCACTTTTCGCTTTGCATTTCACAATCATTCTTTCATGAAGAACTCTAGTTTTAAAAAAAATGAGGAAATGCATGAATGTGAAGTGGAAGGAGAATTAAGATGAAGAGGGGAGACTGTTTCGTCCCTTTGGAAGGGTTAACGGGTTTATCCGCTCTAACGGGTTTGTCCGGGTACTATGAGAAGGTTCAACGCCCCTCCCAACCCAGAGATTCCTCTTGATGAAAATGAGGATGGTGGAGATGACTCCAGCAACTGTTTACTCATTTTTTCAAATGGATCTATCTGTACTGGCCTGACCGGGGGTGACCGGTCACTTTTTCTCAAAAAGAACTGACGGTCAGTGACCACGAGTTTTCATAGTATGGGTCAGATCAGATCTTGCCTCTCTATCTGTAAAGTCCAAAATGAGTGTTTCCGTGCTCGTGATTCCGTGAGGCAATGAAATTTGATGTGAATGTCATTTCGATCTCAACAAAATCATGCTAGAGGAGCCAGATTTACTCAATTTCACTCACTTTTCTGAGAAAAAAAAGTTCATGGCTGAATCCTTAAAAAACACTTGAATCGACTTTAACTTGCGAAATTGTCAGTTTTACATCCTTCTATCTCTCCTCATTGTCAAGCTCACCCGTTTCTTCAATTCTTCCACTTCTTTCTCTATCGCCCTTCTCTTCTCCATCTTTTCTCTTCTTGAAACTCCAGTCAAGTCCACCGAGAATGATCGAATCGGGATTGGTTCGATTTCTTCACTTTCTCTCTCCTTACGCTTCTCTCCTTTTCACTCACTCTTCAAAACTTCCTCATTCCCTTCGGATGTGCTCGGTTCAAGTCGGATCTCCACGATATCACGTCCAGCACAGCCCAGTCGCGTTGTATGCCTTTATTCGCCATTACCGCAGTCTGTCTGTCGCAGTTTATCCACACACTCATGATCCTCATTGATGAAGTCTTTAGTCTCTTGTGGGAAGGCTCACATTTCCTTCTTTTGCTGTCTCCATGCGAAAATATGCCCACGAATGCAATTTGGGTGTCAACAAGATGCTCAGAGAGACTTTTCCGGTAAATCAAGTCATTTCTAGTTCACAAGCGACCTAAGTTCTCCGGTCTTTGGATCTCAACATCAATTTCGCGGTTGAGCAGGGGTTAGCGATTCTGGTCGAAACTTTTGGTGGTGAAGTGAAGGACTGGCTTATTCTGGTTGGGGCGCGCAAGCTAGGTGGCAGCCGGGAAGGAGTGGATGCATTTGATCGTATACGAGAACATGACTGAGTGCTTGGGGATGGTGAGGCGAAGACGATCAACGGATGACGCGCCCTCCACCAACGCCTTGTGCTTATTCGATGACGCCATCAATCTATCCGACATTCCATCTCCGTCTGTATCTCTCACCAGCGCAGGGACACACGGTTGGTGTCACGATGCGTGTGATCTCTTCCTTATTCAAGAGAGAACTTGTGGAATGAATGATTGTGAGTCGTTTTGGCCAGTGTGTTCCTCTTTGATCTCCATTAGACCTCAATTCAACGAGTTGATCATTGACTTAAGTTTTGAGTTGAGGAGTGTGATTGTGGATGAGAGAATCTTCTAATCTCAACTTTAGAGGCTTTCAAGATATTTAGGATGGTTTTCAATCAAATTTCAGAAAACCGTGTTGATCGAACCCTTAGAAGGAAAGAGTTGTGACAGTGACCGAGCCAAAAGGCTTGGTCAGGCCAGTATAGGTCTATCTCGGGCAAACAGATACTTGGAGGACGTGACCAAATCCTCTATTCATCAACAATAATTTCAATATTCAACAAAATAATGATTCAACTTTTCTCGAATAAGCAGTCACGGACAAAAGTTTACGGGCACCCAGGTCTGCATTTATGAACAGGTGATTTTTTCTCATTTTTTCTTAACCACTTCACCCCATTGAAAGACAACAATTTTTCAAATATAAAACCAAATAAGTGTAGTGAAGTGAAAATCGAGATGTTCGACTGATGTGCCCTGGGAGGCACATCCGATCGCGGCCATCACGAAATGTCTCCTTTTCCGAGAAGAGGAGATGTGACCTGTATAGTCTGTTCCTCCAGTAAGAACCGATTGGTTCCTCTCCGTACTGAGATCCTGGAGGATCTGTGACAAAAAAGTGCATTTCCTTTCTTCCTCATCTCTGTTCAACTCACGGTGTAACTCTACCAAACGATTTGTCTGACTCAAATAAAGATATTTCTTTATTCATCTCACAAACACTGACATGCTGTAGAGATTTCGAGATTCGGAGAAGTTCGCATGCATTCCAATCTTCCACATTTGTCAGCACCGCGTCGGACAGGGGTATAATAAGCATTCTCACAACCAGTTAGAGAGGTTGGTAGAGTTACACCGTGAGCTGAACAGAGATGAGGAAGAAAGGAAATGCACTTTTTTGTCACAGATCCTCCAGGATCTCAGTACGGAGAGGAACCAATCGGTTCTTACTGGAGGAACAGACTATACAGGTCACATCTCCTCTTCTCGGAAAAGGAGACATTTCGTGATGGCCGCGATCGGATGTGCCTCCCAGGGCACATCAGTCGAACATCTCGATTTTCACTTCACCACACTAATTTAGTTTTATATTTGAAAAATTGTTGTCTTTCAATGGGGTGAAGTGGTTAAGAAAAAATGAGAAAAAATCACCTGTTCATAAATGCAGACCTGGGTGCCCGTAAACTTTTGTCCGTGGCTGAAGATCGGAGTTGACAGACATGGGACATAATTCTTTTTCGGGACATAATTCCGTCTTTGAGCGATCTATAGACAAGTACGGTCTAATATTTGTGAATATTATTCGTGAACTGGTATGTTCACGCCACAAAAGTCAATGGAAAGGTAAAATTGTCTTGAAGTGGAGAAAGGAAAATCAAGGTATGATCTTCCCACAACCAATGTGAAAAGGTCTCCGTTCTCCGAGAAAACTCATATCCCAATCCTTCTCACCTGCCACGTCTCAGATGACATGACGAAAACTTAATACCAAGAGTCCAAAAATATTGATAAACTCGATAATGGATGTGATCAAACAGCCTAAATACCCTCTTGCCCGCTCAAAAATCCCCGATCAAGGATCCTGACTTCGAGATTTGCCAACTCGCGGACAATGACCTGATGTTCGCTGAAATGCTATTCGGGTGTGTTTTCCTTCATACACAACTCAATTGATCAATTTTTTTCAACAACAATTGTTTCATCACTTTTCTTGCCAATATCTCCCTGTTTCCTTCATCACTCAATTTCCTTCTTGTTTTTCACATTTTTCAGTGTTTATCCATCCAACTTTGTTGATTCAACAAATTAGACGAACAGGTTGGTCACTCCACCAATCCAAAAGGATCCAGCCTCTTTTCCGTGTTTTGCACGTTTGCTCTCTTTCTCATTCCTTCTTTTTCATCCTCTTCACAAATTTAGGCAAGCACAGGGATACCATGTCGTCATACTTTGATCGTGGATGCAGAAAGAGATCTCTCCAATTGAAGGACGGATCACGTTCATCTCAACTTCATACATTTCACACGTGTTTTCATTCAGTTTTTATTGATCTTTTTTTCGTTACCATATGGAAATAGTTAATGTGAGAATCGAGATCAGCCCATAACAAATGAGAAAAGCAATGAGATTCCCGAAAATCTCCATTTGAGTTCACACTCCTTTAGAAGGTGTAATAAGCTTCCTTCAATCTCTCCTTTACTCTACAACTGTCCTTGTTGCGTATTTATGATGAAATGTGAATTATGTCTCCAAATTCAATTGAGTCCCACATCTATGAGTTATTGATGGGATCTCGAATGCAACTTAGCTTGTTTGAGCTCATCACAAATCTATGAATGAAATTAGCTAGGAATCTATGACAGATCGCGTTGACTACTAGAAATGTTTGGAATACATGCTCTTTGAAGTTTTTCCTAGGATCTCGAGAATTGATCTGACCCATAAGAATGACAAAATGTTGACTTTTCTAGGCTTCGTTTCCGACTCTCTATTCTTTTGAAATATGCTAGAAAAATGATAAATGACATGAAAATGAGAATAATAACTAACAGTTTTCACGTCCTTAAAGTATCGATTTGCCCTATCTCGGTTCCACCCCCATTTTTTTGAAAACCCCCAATTTTTAAGGGACGACAGGACTGTACCCATAATTTCCTCCGGGTCCAAAACCCCTGGTAATATGTTGCGATAACGTCATAAGATTAAATTTTGATGAAATAGAAGAACAAACAAGAACTCAGAAATGAAGATTATCAAAACAACAAGGAACGGAAAAGAAGAAAACAAGATATTTCATCCCCCTGGCAGATCCGACAGAGCTGGAAAATCTTCATCAAGCCGTACTCCGCTTCCGAGGAGAGGTTGCAGATTCTTCTTTGGAGGATGAGATTGCTGACCTCTGAAGGGGGGTTTGATCCTTTGTCTTCCTCTGTACTCTCCATAATGCGAGTCACTCTGGAAGGAGATCTGGCGGGGCGGGTGATTGTTGATGAGTGGTACGGTTGAATCAGACGGCCGGAATGAGGGGACGTGAAGAGTGTGAGTTTGTGGGTTCGCGTGTGTGGCGTGAAGAGGTGTCGGGGATTGGTACGAGAACTTCCCCGTTGGTCTGTCTGTCTCACTCCCCCTTTCAAAGTCTACCCCTCGTGGTGGGATGACTTCAAACGGAATTGGTGGTCTGAAGATCACCTCGTGGTGCACAGAGTTTTGTGAGTCCACATCACTCAGAAGGTGACCAGGCACAAGCGGCTTCAGATTCTCAAAACCAGTGCGGAGGGGAAGAAGGGGAGCGTGAGGAGTGTGAGACGACCGGAGAGGCACTGGGGCAAAGAAGGGGTTTGAGTGCACGAGTGACATTTCTGGTGGGAGATTGGTCTCTGCTAGCTGCTCAAACGGGTTCGCGTATGCACTAAAAGATGCAGTTGGAGTTATTCTCGATGTGTGCGCAGATGGGAACAGAGCGAGGATGCGGCTGAGGAGAGAACAACCGGCGAATATGTCGATGAGTTCCTCGTCTGTCTCCTCTCCACTCA
This sequence comes from Blattamonas nauphoetae, assembly GCA_033064195.1. Lineage (NCBI taxonomy): Eukaryota > Preaxostyla > Oxymonadida > Blattamonas > Blattamonas nauphoetae. Next base: position 83,673 of record JARBJD010000191.1, read on the forward strand.
GCTCGGGCAGTGTGTGTGGAGCAGACAGGACTTGAAAAGCATTCAGAAACAAGGCTTTGATTTTGGGATAGTCGTAACATGAACGGGTTGTGTTGTTGGACTGGTCAAGCGGGTCTTCCACAATCAGTCGTTCGGCATTCTGATCGACGTTTGTGAAGAGCTCGGGGAGAGTCGTTCGGACCTTGTCGACTGAGAGGTACTGCCCGTGTCCTCGCACAGACACGACCAGTCTCCGACAGGAGAACGTGGGAAGGATATTGCCATCGTCATCGTGCGGTGTGGGTAATGTCTCTGACTCTCCGTACAGTTCGAAGAAGCTGATGAGGAGTCGGCCAAGCGAGACGTCTTTGTAATCTTCGCCGAAGTTGCGCCTGAAGAGCTGGAGGTGAGAGATGGCCATCAGAGAGATGCTATATCCGCCCAATCCCCCGCGGAAGGGTTCGTTCATGCCCTCCTTCAGCAGAAACGCTTTCAGACAAACAATCAGTGGCCGGGCCTCGGGATACACAGCGAGGATGCAGCGAAGATAGTCTGTGTTGACGATGCCTGAGAGAGTTCCGAAACTGACATCAGCCTTTCCACGAGATGGGTCGACCAACTTCACAATCGGCACTTTGGTCGAGGCAATGAACTTTGCTTCGATGTGGTGGTCGAGGAGAGACTGGTGGAGGACACCAAGTGTTTGTTGGATGATGTCCTGGGAGACAGTCGGGGGAGGAGGGATGGGGATGCGTTGGGAAGTGAGGAGGGTCTGCAAGGTGTTCGTGCTGTCGTTTGGAATATCGATCGAGACAGACGAATCTTTGTTGGATTGAACTTCAACTGAATCTGATTCGTGCTCGTCGTTTGGAGGGAGTGTGATAGTTTGTGGCTGGTTCGCTTGTGATGCTTGTCTGATCTGTGAAACGAGTGGCTCAGTGAGGAACGGTGGATAGTTCACCATTCTTGTTGAGTTGACGATGGGATGACAGAGATCGAGACAGGTCTGCAGGTTGGGCGTGAGAGGGACAGAAAGGAGGTCGTGGATGGTTGCTCGTTGATCGTCAGAGAGTTCATCTATCTGCGAATGTTCTTCGATGTTGAGTGCAGAATCACATTCACAATCACACACTCTTCCGGTCAGTACTCCTCCGCAAATCTCACACAGCCTGGCGTTCTTCACCCCCAACGCACTCAGCCCCATCATCGGCATTTCCCGCAACACGCGGCACGTCTCCTGACCGTCTGGCGTGTCGAAGAGTGTTCCATACCACGCTTGAAAGATGGCGCGGATGAGACGCTGCACGCGACGGATGTAGACGAGCTGTTCGGGAGTGATGAGCACGATGTCCACATCGCTGGTGGGGAGGGAGGTGTAAGACGTGAATGATCCCGTCACGCAAAGAAGAAGGGACGAGTTCAGGGCAACCACATTTTTCCAGATGAAATCAATCAGGTTCACTCGCATCAGGAACTCAGACTGCGACAGAACGGAATCAACTGTATAGGCTTCAATCTCTCGCGAGAGTTGAACGTAGCGCTGTTTCTGACCATCCTCCGGCCAACCTTCCCCTTCCGCTTGCAGAGACGAGACACAAACAAAGAGCTTGCGAAACACTTTTTGAGACGGAGGGAGTGGAGGTGGCGGAGAAACGATTGGTGTGAAGATGGAACGAATCGCAGTCGAGCTGGGAACAAATGCAAGATTGTTTGGAATATGCGAGAGTGGGGGAAGAGGATGGGTGGGCTGGAGATGTTTGAAGAAGAACAAGGTGTATCGTGTTAGAAGAAAGAACGGAGAAAGGGGTACACGAACAAAACGAAGATCCAGATTAGGTTTTGAATAGCCCCTGTTATTTCCAGGGACAAATGGCTTGCTTGTGACCCACGATTGGGTGTGAGACGACAAGAGTGCTGGAGACTGAGATGGAGTTGGTCGTATGAACGAGTGTGTTGGAGGAGCTCCAAGAAGAGGTCGTCGGATCACACTCTCACTGATTGTGGGAGGGGATGCCGAGCTTGGGTTCATCATCGACGACGAGGTGCTTTGTTCGTTTGGCGATTGAATGTTATGTTCAGGAGAGTGCGGAGAAGTCGAAAGAGACGGGTCTAATTTTGGTTGAGGATTATTTTGGGAAGTATCTCCTGTCTGCTGAGGATTAAGTTTTTGACTTTTCGGAGAGTAGAAGAAGCTGTTTGAGATTGATTTCTGAGATTGGAGGGCAGGTTCAGCATGCTCTTCAAATGAGACATCCTGACAAAGTGGACCTGTCCCATCGGAGGCCCAGGCTTCGTCAGAAAAATCCGCCAAAAATGTTGTCGCATCTTCTCCAACAAAATGGGTATGCTCAGGTTTTGTACAATCATCTGCATCCCGTTCACATTGTGAAAGATTAATTGCAGGATCAGTATGCTCCGAGGTGCAGTTGCTTGTTGTCGTGTCAAAAGTATTTGTTTCGTTGATGTTCCTGTCCTGCTGCGGAGTCATTCGTTCCCAATCCTCCTCAATCAACTGACTATCCCCATTCTGGAGTTGAAACTTGGATGGAGGTGAGACTGTACTTTCAGATGTGGTCGATTTCACAAATGAGGCTGAACTCGCTGATGGTGACCATGTAAAATCTGTGGTATGGTTCGATGACTGATTTTTCGGGTGACGTTTATAGTTGAATTGATCTGAGTAGATGATGTCATTTCGAGACGATTCCCGGGAGAGTCTTGGTTCCGATTGATGCGATGATTTTGTGGATTGTTTATCAAAACAATTTGGAGCCAAACTGTTTTCCATCATGACTAGATCATCTGGATTGTCCTCAATCTGGATATTTTTCTTGAAATTGTCTTTCCGCCGCTCTTTCTGATGTTTCTTGTGTTTTACGTCTTTGTTCTCATATCTCTGGAAAGAGGGAAAGATATTCGGCCGGTCGAGAGGAGGGCGTCCGACTTTTGTGTTATTTGCATATGTTGTGTCTGTGTGATGACGTTCACTGCCATTTGATTGTACGGTTGGATTCGAATTATCAGTGGTGCGAGATTGATTAATCGAGTCATGAAATGTGGATGAATTCTTCAGGACAGTCGATACTTCATAGTGTGAAGAGTCACCGTTTATACAAATCTCAGGGACAGACGAAGTTGTCTGAGAGGAACCAATGTGACTCTCGTCCATGATCGGCTTCAAATCCATAGGCAGTCTGATTGCGATTAAATTCGTAGGTGGGGTATGAATCAGAGGCTGTTGTTTCATCCCTGGTGATGGATTTTGAAGGCTTTGTGATACTCCTCCCAGGAATGTGCATTCAACAGTTGGAGAAAAACCAGGGAGAGACGAATAATGAACTGGTGAAACCGGATGAGCCATACAATCTGAAAACTAATAAGCTGAAAATGCGTGTGAATGAATGAAGGAATAAATACAAGATTGTACAGATTTTTGTTGACAGAAGTTTCGTGTCTCGATTTATTCAGTACAGAAAGACAATCAGAATTGACAACTGCGAGCAGAGAGCGGACCTAATGAATGTGGGCAATAGCGACGAGTTACGAGATATGAGGAAGAGCTGGCAGATGAATGATTTCGAATTAAGGGCAGGTCATGTCGCAATTGATTTAGTACTCTTCGAGTCTCGCAAATTGAAACTTCGCAATTATTATAACAAATTTAGCGAAATCAAGAGTTATGTCATGGATGAATAAGGAATAACCTTAACTTGGTGAAGATGTGTCTGTTTGCGAGGATGAAAGCCGTTGATCCAGTACAAATCATGTTTTCCATTGCCAAAAATCTTATTATCGAATGGAGTTGAGGGAGAAATTCGGCGTCTTGATGTGCCGTGTCATTACTGAATGGTTGGTTCTGAGGTGTTTATTCTGCGACGTTTATTCGTGAATGAGCAGAACAACCTTCAGGAGGCGATGGATGCCCGAAAGGAGACACAGGAATAGCGTTATGGATCAGTAGTTTTCCAAAGTCCGCCTGAGTGAAGTTCTGGAATCCATGTGGGTCGAGGTACGCGAGTTGTTGAGATATGCGGTCATTCGTTCTATTAACCGTTGCGAAATTAGAATTCATTTGGTCAATATTGTCTTCTAGTCCCTTAATTGTGGCATTCTTTGAGCGGATTGTCTGTTCGAAATTTTTCATTTCCTCAAAATCGGCTGTCATCATGTCCAAAGGATGAGAAGCGGATTGAGTACAGAACAATGTTTTTGTTTCATGGATCGATTGTGTTTGAACACCAGTCATTTGATTGAAGTTTTTGGAGTTTGAGACCCTTAAAAGTAGGTATCCAAAGCGATCGGATGAATTGTTCTGCGTGAAATGATTGAGAATCAAGAATTTCAAATTGTAAATCACATCATGGAGACATGACTTCGATCAAATGCCTTCCACAGACCACAAGAGTTCATCATATCGATCCTGGAGTGACGATAAGAAAGCAACATCCCAATCGATGTCCACCTGAGCCATGTTGGTCGACAGGTGAGACAAGAGTTTGGACAGTGGGGCTTGTATCCCGGTTCGTAGTGTGACTCCCATCTCCTGTGGCCGAGGGAGGCACCAGACTTTGGTTCGGGTCGATCCCTCCTCCCCGCTTTGGCTGCTCCCAGTCCTCTCCACATCCTTCCACTTCTCCGACAGAAAGGGAAAGTCGACCATGACACGGTTGGGCTCAAGGAGAAGATGAGAGGACTGATGTAGGAGAAGGGAGAGAGATGCTTCGAGTGTGGTGGAGAGGAGGTGTGAGTGTGCCGCGAGGCGTGTGGTCGATGGAAGAAGAGGAAGCGAGGCAACGCTGCTGGCACAGTTAGAGACAGATGCGTAGATAATTGACGAGAAGGAGGGAGAGTGGAGGGAGAGGAGTGATGGAGATGGGGACGAGCGAGGGAGTGTGGAGAGCGCGAATGGGAACGGATCGCGCGATGAGCTGAGTGCGACACACATGTCGATTAGTGTCTGTGTGAGGATGATCAACGAAGAGAGACAAGATGGAGTTGGCACATCAGCTTCTGTCCGGACTGGTGTGATTTGTGGAAGATCTTCAATTTCCAAAGTGGGTCGGAAGAACATGACTGGCTGCTTTCCCACAAACACAATGGCAGAATGAGTGAAAGGAGCAGAGATGTCAAGTTGCGATGCAGAAATGAGAGTTAAAAGCGAGAGGTTCAGAATCACAAGGAGAGCCTGCTCCATCTCATCGATCTCTGTCTGCCAGCTGATCGACGAGAGGAGATGCTTCTCTGAGATCAATCGGAGTTGAGAGAGACGCGGAGCGTGAGAAGAGGACGAGTCTGGACGAAGAAGAGGTGGTTGACGGTTTGCCACTCGTCGGAGAGATGTCTGAGTGATGAAAAGGGCATCCTTGACCTGCGATCTGAGCGAAGCCGGTGGATTGTCCGATATATCTCCAGATTCTTCGTCTGAGTTCTCTGTCTCATCGTCCGAAGAATCCTGGTCGGAGATTTCACCATCACTGTGGACGAGCTCTGGTTCTTGCTTCTGGTTGTTGATTGAGGACTGCTCGTTCATCTCTTCCTCACATGTCTGGACGAGTGAGTCAGGAAGGGCCAGAGAGAAGAAATCTTTCACCTGACCAACAAGTCCACTGACTCCCCACACAACCACTTTCACTGGGAAGGCCACGGGGGACGGTACTGTTTTAGATGACTCGGCAGAAGTGGGTTCAGTTTGTTGAACAGGATTGAGTTGAGGAGTCGGGACGAGAGAATGGTCGGGCTGTGTCGAGTAAGAACTCGAGTGAGGAAGGAGGTACGAAAAGAGAGACAGAAGGTGCGTCATGAAGACGATGGAGAGAGGCGTGATCGTGTTTGTGTCTGAGTCTGTGTCACTCCTTCCAAACAGCGTCAATTCTGTTTCCCAGAGTGTCTGATGTTTGTGGAGGAAGAACAAGACCGCATGAGCAACAGCAGTTGGTGAGAACTGGAGCGCCGAGCTGGCTTTGATCTGTACGGCCGAATTGTGGTGAGGGGTGAGAGGAGAGGTGAGGAGAGTCGAGCAGATGCAGTCCAATAACCTCAACATTCCACTCAGAACACGTCGGAAGAGGGCAGACGATGGTTTTGTTTTGGGCGACGAGAGGAACGGGAGATTGGTGAGGATGGAGAATACAGAGTTGTTGGCCAGAAGGATCGCTGCAGCGAGTGACGATGAAGACGAGGCCGGTGGAGGCGCTGAAGAAGCCGAGGTGAGATTGGACAACGGGGGAGAAACGAGCGAGGACAGGAAGAGCAGTGCCTGCTCAAAAATGAGGAACACTGCCGCTTTGCTCTTCCGATCTGAGCCCTCCTTCTGTCCTGCTTCAGCAGACTCAATTTCGGGTTGAATGTGCTCACCCATCTCAGTGACCAGCCCCAACACGATGGTTGCGACGGGATGCTCGACGAACGCCCTTTGCCAGTGTGAGGAATCGACAGAGAGGAGGAAGGAGGAGAAGGAGAGGGCGTGGGAGATGAAAGTTGGGAGGTGGGAGTTCAGAAGGACGATGAGAACGGAGATGACGGCAGGTGTTTCTGTGTGGATGAATGTGAGAGCTTGTTGTGCTGACTTGTCGAGAGCTGATCTGTGCTCAGCGGAGAGAATGGGAGAGAAAGTGTCGAGCTCAGAGTCAGACGATGACGAGGCAAGTGTGGGGAGGATGATCAGAGAGAGGATGTGTTGGACAATATCGAGAAGAGCAGCCGCTGTTAATGTTGTATGTGGCTGTGCTGTGGACAGCAGAGAGAGAGCGAGGCGGAAAGAGAGGAGGGAGTTGGCCGGAGACGACGAGAGAATGAGCGGAAGATTTTTGGAGAAAGGCAGAGTGCGATCATTCTGCTCGTCTGGATCGTCCTTCAGCATCTTCTCCTCCCTCCAACTTTTTGAGTCTTCTGTCGATCGGTTCAAACTGCGAGGCGTGTGAAGCGGTGATGGCGGGTCGTCTCTTTCAACACTTCCGCGTTGTGTTTTGCGTCCAAACTGAACAGTGGGGGACGGGCCGGGGTCAGAATCAGGAGAAGAAAGAATAAATGGTTTGTGAGACGGAGCAAGCCGTCTGCGCTCCGTCGAAAGAAGAAGTGAAAATGAAGATTGGGCGACAGACGAGACAAGTCCGGATGTCCTTGACAGACACGACTGAATGAACAATGCTTGAGACGGCTCAGATGAAGTGAATGGAGATTCCACGAAGAGTGTGGTGAGATTGTGGGCGGTTTTGAGGATGTGAGCGTTGAGCTGGACGAGGATTGAGGGTGTGACGAGAGAGGGGGATGGAGATGGATGGCTTGCCAAAGATGGGAGGAAGTGGAGGAGAGCGTCGGTTACTTCACGCCAACCTTGAACAGCATGTGTGAAGGAAGAGAACACTCCACACAGAAGATCTTCACGTGCAAGGCGAGAGAAGAAGCCCATCGATGATGGAGTGTTCAGCGAGAGTGACGAAGACATGAACGGACGAGGGGAGTCCAATGGTCCTGGACTCGACAGGATGGATGTCCGAGAGGGCAGTCGGGAGGTGTCGAGGGCAGAAGAGAACAGACTTTGGATGGACGTGATTGTGTTTGAGAGAAGATCAAACAGACCGACCAATCTGATCCGCCGTTCGTCTTGTTCGTCAACTTGAGAGTTTTGATTGAAGTTCGCTCCTGAACTCACTTCCGTCAGATGGTTGACGAACGATGACACGTGAGACGAAAGAAGGTGAGTTGTGAGAGGATGGCTGGGGTGTGTGTGGAGCGTGTGAAGGGCAACAGACAGCGAACGAAGGACCGACGAGAGAACAGAAAATGACGGCGAGACAAGCGAGAGCGAGACAGGCACGCTGCTTGAGACGAATGGAAACAACGACAGATTGTTGTTCACTCCGTTTCCTTCCTCTCGGTCCGCCTCTCCTTTCCGCTCTTCCTCCTCACTCACCTCAAATCCAATCAACCCTTTCGGAGTGGTCAGTGCCAGGCGAGTGAAGAAGGCAAAGTATGGTTTGGTGAAGAGCAGAAGGAGGAGGTCATAGTGAACGACGAGTGCCCTTTCTCGATCAGACCGCTGCGATGGAAATGGTGACATTGGGGAGGAGTCGGAAAGAGAAGTGTGTTGAGTTTGTTCGCTTTTCTCCAGATGCTTGGCTGTTCCGTTTAGAAGGAGGAAGATGATGTGATGGACAAGGGAGAGAGACGACGGGGTGATTGATGGAGATGAGAGAGACAGAAGATGAAGCAGTGACATCACGAGTGAGGAGAGTGAGAAAGATTGAGTGGGATGGGTGTTGTGAGATGAGCTTGACGAAGGTTGCGAGAAAAGAGTGAGAGCCAGTGGGGACAACGAATCATTCTCACTCGACACGAAGCATGCCACCAAACACGACAGGAGGAGATCTCTGTGGGAGAAGAAGTGGGCAGATGTGAATGTTGGAGTGACTTTGCCACCCTTTTCCGGTTGAACAGGACGAGTGTGCCCAAGTCGCAACATCATCGCGTTGGGAACGAACTCCGAGACGAGTGGGGGAGTTTGCGGGAGATGGAGGAAGTGAAGTGAAGCTGGCGGAGACATCAGAACGAACGGTTCTACCAATTGCCCTTGTTCATTCTGTGTTAGTTGTGGATACTCCCGCTGGGAGAGTCGGTTGAGATGGAAGTGCTGCGAATGGCTGATGAGAGTCAGTTGGTTCAGACGATCATTCTCCTCCTCTTCTTCATTTCTCCGTGTTGGCGGGATGGGGGCTTTATCCCTCCCTTCCCTTCCCAAACTCTCACTTTCCTCAACAAAACTCACCAGCTGGTGTCGAATCGATTCCACGTGAACGTTGCTGTTCCCTTCTTCCTCCGTTGAAAGGAAGAGAGGGGCTTTCAGGTCGTGGAAGTGGTGATCGTCTGCAAGAAGTGATGCTCCCAATCGAGAAACAAGAAGATCAAGAAATACTGAAGTCTTCTCTCGGATTTGTGAAGAGTGGTCTGAGAACACTCGGACGAGGAGAGAGTGTGGAAGAGAGGAGATGAGGTTGTGGAGGAGACGAGATGCAGAGAGTACGACAAAACGTTGAGAATGGAAGCTCTGAGCAGCCAGGTTCAGAGGGAGGGTGGAGAGAAGCGACACGCAGCGAATTGACGACGAGAGGAGAGGATGTGTGAGTGGGAGTGAAGTGAGTGGTTTTGGTTGTGCTTTGGACGGTGGCTTGACAGTGCCAGTCGGCGGTGAGGAACTGAACGGAAGATGGCTTGTTCCCCATCGTTTCCCGAGTGACTCAGACAACCAGAAAGAAAGAGAGAGTTGCTCGAAGAATCGAAGGAGGAAGAAGAGAAGGGCGAGGTTGAGATGGTCCGATGGTGGTTGATGAAGGTTCGACGATCGCAGCAGAGACTTGCTTGTTGATTGCGAGATGGTCATGTTTGTCATCTCATTCAGAGCCAAGTCTTGCTGTTCCTTGTCTCCACAGCCTGCCTTCCAAGCGTCCTCTCCCAAAACGTCCAGACTCGCCCTCGTCAGCAATGAGCAGGCCTTGGAGAACGATGACGAGAGGAACAGTTGCCGTGTAGATGTGGACATGAGTGAGAGTGTGTTCAGACAGTCATTCAGAATGAGGTGACCGGGATGCAGACGGAAGGGGAAGGTTGTTAGGGCTTTCGAATCATCGTCATTCTTTGCATCCGAAGAGATAGTGGAGTCCAACAAGATGGACGGGGTTTGTGACGATTGGCCGAGCTGGGCTTGTTCCTCAGTCCACCAGCTCACATCCACACAGCTCAACTCTTCCATCGAAGCCTCAAACAGCCTCAAACACGCCGACTGCAACATCAGAGCCTGATCCTTGTTGGCTGAGCACTTCTGGTCGACGGAGCAGAAGGAGCGGAAGAGGAAGAGGACGGACGGAGCAAGAGAGGCCAGGATGCTGACAGAAGTGTCTTCTTTGCTGGATCGTGGAACTCGAAGTGCGTGAGATCCTGCAGATAGAACCTCTCGAACAAAGTCGATAACAGCCACTGAGACGGGAACGATTCCCTGCTGCTCTTCGAAGAATTCAGAATCCGAGAGGAAGGTGTTGAGGTGAGGATTCTGGTCGAACACAAAGGGGGAAGTGATTGGGGAGAGAGAGAGGAGATTTGTCGGTATTTTCGTTGGTGAAACCATCAAAAAATAGTGAGAGGAAAGGAAAGCGTTCCATATCTGCTCAGACAGAGCGGGAAAAGATGCAAATGCTGCAAGTGTGTTTACGAGCGCAGCTTTGACAAGAAGGGACAGCGAATAGCGTAAAAGTGAAGAAATTAGATGTGGAAGATCCGGAAAGCGAGATAGGATCATTTGAGCGGTGGTTAATGATGATCTGACAACCGACTGAACAGTGCCAAGGAAACAGAATATACGTTCTTCATCTCCACGCGAGAGTGTGGGAGAATGCACAAAGTCTACAAGTTCTCTTTCATATTGTTGGATCGACGCTCGTTCCTCTTCTGAGAGCGACGAATTAAAGAATGAGTGCTGAAGAAGGCCTGTCCGCTTATCGTAGCGTGCGCCCCGTTCCTCCAACTCTTCCCATTTCGCAATTTTTTGTTCTTCGCAATTTTTGATCCAGGTCAAAGCTGACATCAACATTTCCAAGGAAAGAATGTTTTTGGCTTGTTCATCCCGCTCAGCAAGCATCATTCCACAGATAACCGTTCCTGCATCTGCTCCACCATTTTCAGCGAGGGAAGCTACAAATGAATACACAAGCGGAGAGAAATATGGCACTGAACCCAGTTCGAGGAGAGATGCGTATTGGGAAGGGAGGGGATTATGGGGTGATGGTGTGACAAGAAAAGAGATTGACAGAGAGCAGCGCCGATGCATTAAGTTCATAAGGAAGTCCACAAGCGATGCAACATAGGCAGTTGATGGCGAGTCTTTTGGATTTGGTTCTGTGATTTGTGTCCTGTTTTGAAATTGTTGCTGCATATACATTCCTGTCGAAAGTAAGGTCGAACTGTACCGTTCACTGCAACATTCTGACCGGCAACCGAGAGGGGAGACGAGTGATTGAGAACTCTTTTCTCCACACACAACCTGCGGCGAAAACAACGAAGATGACAGAATAGAAGGAGAATTTGCCAGGAGTGGTTGATTATCTGGTGAATCTGATGAAGGATCCTGGGGTGTGTTTAGAATGAGTGAGATAATTTCGTTTTGGATTGAATGTGTTGATGTCACTAAAAATAAACGTGTTGTTCTTTCAATAATGTCAAAGCATTCTTTTACAATCTCTGACTTTTTTCTGAATCCTCGGTTTTCGAGAATATTGTATCGGATGAACGAGAAAACGTGCTTCTCTCTAACACATCGATCAATGTCTTTTTGGAGGCTATCAAAGAGAGTATCTTTCCGAGCAGCAGGAAACACTCCATCAACAATTCGGCCGATGGAGATCTCTGTCCCATCCTGTCCTTGGACGTGTGTCAGTTCGTCGCTTTTCGTGATAAGAAGCTGAGGAGATCATGAAAAGGTAAAGTGAAGGACAAACCGAGGCTATCACAGAAAAACTGAGTTGAATGAGATCAATTAACCCACTGGACGGAGGATGAGGAGATGGATGATGAGATTTCTGGTGAGTGGAGTGTGCAAAGAAGGAGTGAGGATTTGACGAGGAGAGAGCCACCTCGCGAAATGTTTTCAGAGTATTGGGATAACTGCGGAAAAGAGATTGACAGGAGAGGATCAGAAGAAGAAAAGTGAATGACAGTGGTAACGAGCGAATGGATATAATCAAGAAACAAACAGCCAGATAGTGTCAGATAAAGAGAGGGGAATCTCTTTAGTTGGATCATAATCGACTTCCATCATTGATAGGAGAGCGAACGTGCATTCGGCCATTTGCTGTGTAGATGGAAAAGAAAGACGTAAAAGACATAAATCATGACAAATTGAACATAAAAAGGAACATAATCAGTTCAGAGCATTAAATAACAAATGATAAAGAGGAGAGAGAGCAGACAGAGAAAAGATGAGCAGATTGGTTTGTTTCATATTTTTGAAGCAAAGACAAGAGGTCATTCCTAAGATTGAGAAATGTCTGCTCAACTGTCGCCATTTGACGTGTGATTACCTCCAGTCAGAACGTGTATCAAAGCTAGTTCCGATCAAACACAAGTTTTTCTTTTGATGACGAGATTGACTCCAAACAGTTTGGCAAATGATTCATCAGGATCAATGTATTTCCAGAGTTGGGATATGGACCGCTGACCATCCAATAGCTGTGACAACATTCAAAAATTAGCGAAGTGAGAAAACAGTGAAAACTGAAGGGCAAAAACCAAGATGAACAAAGAGACTTAATTAGGAGGAAGTGTTTGTTGAGCAGTTGAGCTGAGGCTGGAATAGATTCCGGTCCATCCATCTCCAAACCGCTGTTTTAGCATTTGAACAGCATTTGTGATCTCGGCCCGCAGGTCAGGTGACAGGTACGACCCTTCATTTTCAGCTGACGCGTCGGGGATGGCGAGGAAGAGGCCGAGCGTCTCCAGGAGGCCCACAGGAGTGGCACAGAGTGTGGGAAGGAACGATTCACACCACACAATCTTCACAAGACCAGCCATCTCCGACAGCGTGATGAGAAAGTTGATTGCGAGCGAGCTGAGACACTGCAAGAAGTGTGAGATCACTCCCAGACCTTCCAACGCCTGACACACAACAGTGGGGTTCCACCACGCCACACGCGACACCACTCCACCCGCGACGATGGCTGTCTGAATGCCGTCCTCGACATCCTTCTGGTCCTTCGGGTTGTACACAATCGTCGCGTTGGGCGTGATTGGCGCAGCGAGAATCAGCATCTGCGTCACTCGACCCAAAACAGCTTCAAACTGCTCGTTCATCTCTCCGCCCATCACATCGATGATGTGTCCCAGTGCCACGATTGCTGAATGCGACAGGCGGTGTTCGAGTCCAGCGTGTGGAGAGGAGACATTGAACGATCCCTGCTTGTGCTGCAAGTACGCTGTGTTGATGTGCGATGGAACAGCATATTGAAGGAGGAGAGGGAAACAAGACGACAGAAGAGTTGTGCCTTCACTCACAGCCACTTTCAGTGCATCTGGTGTTCCCTCAGCCAGCTGCCCAACCAGATCAAAGATCCCTCCCAGCGCGGACAGGGACGGCCCCTGCAGTTCTTTGAAGAGGAAGGCCAAGTAATTCGTGGACGTGATGAGAGTCGGTCGAGCGGAGACTGGAGTGGTTCTGATGCACGAATGGAGTGTTTGGATGGCATATTCCGTCGTGTTGCATCCAGACGTTCTGATGTCCATTTCCCGCTCGCTTCGGAGAGCATCCGTGACGACGCTCTGATCCTGCGCGTTCAGCTCGACCTGCTGTTGGATGGAAGTGTTCTCGTCGTCGATGATGGCGAACGACTTGGCCATGATGCGCGTGAGGTACGGGCTGATCGCGTCGTGGTTGATCTCATCCAGCAACTTCTGCACAGCCAATAGAACCCACGGAAGCAGAGTGTCGTCTGTGTTTTCGCACTTCTCCATCATCCCCAACACAGACTCCATCAATTTCTGCAGTTTGGTTGTCTCGTTGAAGAGACCGTGTGTTGCCTCGACGAGTGTTGGGATTGTCTCGAACAGATACCGCAGAGAGTAGCTTGTGTAGCGAGGAACAAGATCCAGCAGCACATCCAGCAGCTGGTCGGCGTACGGGATGATTCTGCTGCGAGCCTCTGCGACAATCGTTGTCAGCGACGAGCAACCCTCTTTCTGCACGCGCGTGGAGTGATCGTGCAGGGCAGCGTGGAGAGCACTAAGCGTCTTCTCGAAGATGTCGCTGTTGTTGGCTCGAGGGAGAGCCAGCTCGCTCTGATCGGCGTATCCGACGCGAAGATCACGCTCGTCCAACGGCCCACAGATCCAAATTGAATACGACGAGAGAGTGGAGAGGGACATTGTCCGGACGAGAAAGACGGAGTGCTGGCAGAAGCTGAGGACCAGTGAGAGGATGGCGGGGAGGTGGGGATGAAGAAAGGCCGTGCAGTGTCTGGCGAGGATTTTCAGAGTCAGGATGCCACTCTCCAGTTCTTCCCATTGTTCCGGGTTTGTCTTTTGGAAAAGATCGTTAATTGCGGGAAGGAGGCATGTTGTGAGGTGTTCGGGGTAGTTTTCACTCAGTTTGACGAGGCTTCGGAAGGCGGCTTTTCTGGGCGTGTCCTGCCCGTCTATCTGATCTTCGAGAGTCATATTAGCATCATCATCCGGTTCATACCATCCTTGTGAAGGCCTGAGTTGTGGTTCAGAAGAAACATTTGCTGAATTAATGATGAAACAGTGGCTCGAATACCATTCTCCAATTCCTCTCGAAAAGGAATCAAATCTTCATCTCCATACACCAAACGGCGAACCAGAACAGACGCAATACTAGGAAAGATGATGACAAACGGACTAGATACTTTGCAAGCTGTTGTTCAGTGGCAGTGAAGATTAGTTCTTTATTATCGAGAACAAGATCCCAAAAATTGAGTCCACTCATCACCAATTGTTCATTTTCATGTCCCATGCAATAAAGAATGTGAGTGATGAGATCAGCAACGCGAGGTGCGAGTGGATGATTCATGTCGCGTTTTTGGGCAACATTTGTCAATATTCTTGTTGCAAGTGCTTGAAGCCCAACATCAGACACAGCAAGGCATGCAAAGACATTCTAAGTGGATGAAAATGAAAAAATAGTGAACATTGAGCAAGTTGTTCATGGACGGATCGAATAGACTCTGGTTGCATTCAAAGATGGTCTCAAGAGTCACAAGGATCTTTTTGCATGTGGATGGATTGGGGCGTTGGATGAGGCCAATGATTTTTGAGACAAAGCTCACAAGATTTCTGTTTGAAGATTCAACGAAAAAAAAGACGAACTCTTTCAAACGAATCAGATGGAAGCACTCAGTGTTATCTTCAACAATTCGTTTGAGGCTTTCACAAGCTCCATCTGACATAAGTTCATTCTCTGACGCACATTCCGAGAGGAGTTGATCTAAGAAAGGGAACGAGTTTTCAAATCCCACTGACGTGATGAATTTTGTGACTGCTTGAGAGGTAGAATTCCGAATCAACACATTTTGATCACTGAGACCTGGTAGAATCGAGTAGAATGTTGCTTGTTTGTCGGATTGATCCCAAGTGAGGTTTTGGATGAATTGTTTGGAAAGTTGACTTCCTGCCAATTGGCGAGTACCGGGATTAACATCCGTGCAGTGAACAAGAATGTGTGCGTAATATCGAGGGAGATCTGGGTTCTGTTGTGAAAGTGCGTTCAGATTCTTCGATGTGATGAGAAGTGATGATTCATAACTCTGAAACGAAAAAGGCAAACATCAAGGACAGAGTTCACCCGAGATGTTTGTTGTACGGTCGCAGGCTGCAAGACCGACAACAATTGCTGAAGAGTCTCCGCATTCGGTGACCATTGCTGAATGAGAGAGTACGAAAGGAAAAAAAGAGGAACAGAAAATGAAAACATAAACAAAAGACAAATTCACACTGTCATCGAGAGAGAAAGAATGTCGAGGTTCTGGAAAAGAGATTACGGCCAGATCTTGATGTCATCCACAATTGTTGTTAGATTCGAAGAATGAAGACGAATTACAATGCAATGAAGATACTCCATTCAAACAAAGCAAAATATTAGAAGAATAGACGAGGAGAATTGTGAATGATCCAAAACTAGCAAAGATCGTCGAATGAATAATATATGTCGTGAGGACTTTTATGGCATCTACAATTGGCCGCTGGCGGTGATCTTGACTTCCTTGATTGGGCGGTCGCCTGGTTGAGTTGGGTTCTTTTCGATGGCATCAAGAACATTCATGCCTTCAACGAGCTCACCGAAGACCATGTGCTTTCCATCAAGATGAGGGGTCTGCACAAATGTGATGAAGAACTGGGAGCCGTTTGTGTTGGGTCCAGCGTTGGCCATTGACAGCTGTCCGCGCTTGGTGTGCTTGACTGGGAATCCTTCGTCGGCGAAGCGATCTCCATAGATGGATTTTCCTCCGGTGCCATTACCGCGAGTGAAGTCACCACCCTGAGCCATGAAACCACGAATAACTCTGTGGAAGGATGAGTTGGCATATCCGAATCCTTTCTCTCCTGTGCAGAGGCAACGGACTGAAAAAAGGGAATTGAATGGAGTAAGAAAGGGAGACGAAACGGGAAAGCTTGATGAAAGCCGTGGTAGAGCATACAGTTCTCGCAGGTCTTGGGAAGTTTATCCGAGTAGAGTTGGAAGACGAGACGGCCGGCTGGTTGGCCACCAATTGAGATATCCATATAAACGCGTGACATTTCTACAAAATTCAAGAAAAGATAAGATAATTAACAACGATTTGAAAACCTGTTTGATCTAGATCAGAAATCACCAAACTGCCTCAACTTTGGGTTTTGGGGCGAAAAACTGGTGTTGATTCGAAACAAGATGATCGAATGTGAACGATTTAATGGAATTTGTTTAATGACTTTATCATCTGTTTCAGATGATCTGCGCTCTCTGAAGAAGTCGGAGTTGATCAGTCCACAGTTTTGATTTCGTCCTACAAATCGCGTCATTCGTCCAAATGCTGCGAGTCATCCCAGATCAAAATATCAGATGGCATGCCATCGATGTTGAAGAAGTGATTGAAGTCTGCCAAACCAACCCCGAACATGGACTCACAGAAAAGGAAGCGAAGGAGAGGCTCTCCGCCTTCGGTCCAAACTCCCTTCCAGCCGGAAAGAAGACAAATTACTTCCTGCTGTACCTGAAACAATACCACAATGTCCTCATTTACATGCTCCTCTTCATCATGCTCTTCTGTCTCATTGTTCAAGATTGGGTTTGCACATCTTCATGATCAATTCTTCTCTTTCCTCATAGCCGGAGGCAGCTGTAATTGGAGTGGTTCTTATTCTCAACTCCTTGATTGGTTTTTTCCAAGAAGTGCAAGCGATCAAAGACAGTGAATCACTCAAGAATATGTTGTGCACAACTGCACTTGTTATCCGACAAGGCACAAAGAAATCCATCGACGCAAAAGATGTCGTGGTTGGAGATATTCTTGTTATTCAATCTGGTGATAAAATTGCTGCTGATTCCCGAATTATCGACTCCAAAAACTGTCACACGCAAGAAGCTGCCCTGACAGGAGAAACAACAGCTAACCCCAAAAGCCCAGATGCTCTTGGTGAAGAAACTGTCCTTGCTGAAAGAAACAACATGGTTTACTCTGGAACATACTGTTCACAAGGCCAAGCTCTCGGAATCGTCATCGGCACTGGACTCCGAACCGAAATTGGTAAAATCAGTTCAATGGTTTCCAATGTGAAAGAACCACCCACACCTCTGACCCAGCAAATGAATGTTTTCGGTCGAACAGTCCTTATCGTCGGAATCGTCCTGATCGTCATCACGTTCTGCATCAAGTTTCCTCTCAGCTACAAGACCACTCCCGTGACGGAGTGCATTGTTTATGCATGCACTATTGGAATTGCACTTGTGCCAGAAGGATTACCTGCCGTTCAGTCACTGACCCTCGCCATTGGCATGCAACGAATGGCGAAGAAGAAGGCCATCATCCGAAGCATGCCCGCCGTCGAAACTCTCGGAGCTGTTTCTGTCATCTGTTCTGACAAGACAGGGACACTTACAACCAACCAGATGACTTGCCGTGGCTTTGTCACGAAACAGCACAGATTTGGTGTCAGTGGGAATGGATACGATCCATTTGATGGTGAAGTCTTCACTATGCCCAAAGACAAGGCTATAGGTCTCCGAAATGAAGACGATGATCCTCGTAACCAGTATACCTTGACAATCGGCCCAACAGATCCACAATTCGGCGAACTTCAGCGTCTCGTGAACGAGCAAGCTGAGAAACGTCGAAAACATGTTGAAGCAGTCATGGAGCTCAGTGGAATAAACGAGTTTTCTGAAAAAGATACCAATTCAGCCCAAGTCGAAAGTGAACAAACTCAACAAAACCCATCGTCGGATATTATTCTCGATCACGCAGATGGCCCCCTTGTGAATGCCCTTCTCCGCTGCGGTGTCCTTTGCAACGACTCTGCCCTTATCAAACAACAGGAGAGCGGCCAATACGACATCCAAGGAGACACCACCGAAGGCTCTATCTTCCCTCTCTGCCTGAAGGCCGGAGTCAACATGGCCAAACTCATCGGGACCAACAAGAGAGTCGACTCAATCCCCTTCGAGTCGGACTACAAATGGATGGCATCAGCCAACTCCTGCCCCGCCGACCCTGCCATCCTCCTCGACTTTGTGGAGCCCAAGCCCGTCCCAAAACTCAAAAAGGGACAACAGCCACCTCAGCTTGTGCAGGGCGAGAACGATGGCGCGAACAACACAATTCTCTTTGTCAAGGGAGCCCCCGAACGTGTGTTCAATCTCTGCCACTACGAAGCTGTGATTGTCGACGAAAATGGAGAGCCCTTCGACACTGCCGATCCGAAGAACAGAAACAAGAAGCAGTTTGTGTCCCAACAACCCATCGACATCCAATGGTGGAAGGAGGAGACAGAGAGGCTCGCTGCTGTCGGTCTGCGCACACTCGGCCTTGCTCAACGTACACTGAAGAGAGAACGCTTCCAGCCGCGTGTTGTGAAAGCTGAAGAACCCGAAGAGAAGGAAGAAACCAAGCCATCAAAACTGAGCAAGGGAACAACCGACGAAGAAGAGGAAGAATCGGAGAAGGACAACGTGCACGAGCAGGCCGAGTTCGAAGAGGAGAACACTCCCCACAACCTCCTCCTCGCTCGCAGCAAGTCACCCTCGTCGCACATGTACTCGTCCACCAAACTCCAACAGCTCGAACGCGAGCACGGCACACCCAAAAAGAAGAAGGGCGCGAAGAAGGACACATCCACCGAGATGGCCGAGCTCCCCGAGAAGGACCGTGTGTACCCTGCCCCCAAGCTCGACTTCGACGAAGTGGAGGAAGGCGGGTTCACACTCCTTGGTGTTCTTGGCATCTTCGATCCCCCTCGCCCAGAAGCCCACAGAGCGATCAAAAAGTGCAAGCGTGCCCGCATCCGTGTGGTGATGATCACTGGCGACCATGCCAAGACTGCTGCTGCCATCGGAGCGCTTCTCGGCCTCAACCCGCATCAGGTCAAGACTTCACAGGAGCTGGCGGAGTTGAACGACGAAGAACTGTCAGTGTCTGTCGACAGCACTCACATCTACGCACGTGCCACCCCTGCCGACAAGATCCGCATTGTCAAAGCACTCCAAGCGAAGGGATATGTTGTTGCGATGACTGGCGATGGAGTGAACGACTCTCCCGCTCTCAAACAAGCTCACGTCGGAATTGCGATGGGAATCACCGGCACAGAAGTGGCGAAAGAGGCCAGCAAGATGGTCCTCATGGACGACAACTTCGCAACCATCGTGACAGCTGTGGAGGAAGGCCGGAAAGTGTACACGTCCATCAAGCGAGCCATCCACTACACACTCGGCACCAACGTCTCACAAGCGCTGTGTCTTCTCATCGCTTCGTGCATTCCCAACACTCCCCCACCCATCACTGCCCTTCAGTCGCTCTGGATCAACACGATCACCTCGACTCTTCTTTCCTCCTTCGTCCCCACGCAGAAGGCCACAAAGGGCATCCTCAACCAGCCCCCTCGCAACACCAAAAAGAACATCCTCACGACCAACTTCTTCATCCGCACGATGTACTGCGGGGTGATCAACGCAACCGCGGCTGTCCTCTACTTCTACCTCACCGCCGACTTCAACGACGAGGAGGACATCAACCGCCGATCGTCGGTGAGTATGAACATGATCACGCTGATGCAGATCTTCTACATCATCAACCACGTCTACCTGAAGGAGTCCTCCATCCGCCTCCGCGTCTTCAAGGACATGGGCTGGCTGCAGATCATGGCGTGCCTGATCCTCATCGGGCTGCAGGCTGTGCTCGTCTATGTCCCGCCGTTCCAATATGTTTTCAAGACGGCGAACATGATGTGGTACGACTGGTTCATCTCGCTCATCCCCGGCGCGGTCACCTTCATCGTGATGGAGATCGACAAGGCCATCCGCCGCTGCCGCAGACGGCATCTGTCGAAGGTGAAGATGTCTGCCATCGAGGACGGGGAGGACGACTTCTTCATCGACTACAAAGAGGAGGACTCGGAGAACGAGGAGAAGAAGAAAGGCGGGCTCCTCCGGCGAAGGAGAAACGGGAAGAAGGAGAAGAAGGCGAAGGACCAGCCGACCATCCCACGCGAATCTGAGCTCCGCAACGTCGTTTCATCCAACCCCAGCTTCGCTGCTCCCGCCAGCACAGACAGCCATCCAGCCGTGACTTCAAACCTCTTCTCTCCACCCGATGCTGTCCCAGCCCCCACCACAACGCCCATCGGAGACCAGTCAGCCCTCAGCTCGAACAGAGGAACAACCAGCATGATCCCCATCAGAGCAGGCACAGCCGACAAGGACGTCACAATCTCGTCGCAAAAGAAGCAAGCAAAGAAACAGGACCCCACTGTGTTTTTGGATTCAAATCAGTTCAACGCAAAGACAGAGGCAGACGAGCAGAAGAGGAAGGAGGAGGAAGAGAAGGACGTGCAAGCGCAGATCCAAGCTGAGGAAGAACAGAAGGCAGAGAAGAAGAAGGAGGAAGAAGCAAGAAAGGCTGAAGAGACTGCAAAGAAGGCTGAGGAGGAAGAAAAGGAGGAAGTGAAGGAGGAGGACAAGAAGGAAGAGAGTCAGGACCAGAAGGAGGAAGAACCAAAGCATGTGGATGAAGACGAAGGGAAAGAAGAGAAGAAAGAAGAAGAAGAGCCACGTGTTGAAGGCGATAGTGAGAATGTCGATGAGTCATAGTTGATTGAGGACGCTTGTGAGCGCCAACAAGCGTTCATGAACTCTAAAGCTGATGAACTCATCTTTCTTTTGTGAATGCAAAGCAACCATTCAAACATCCGCGATTTGGATACACTCATTGCAGTTTTTTCCGTTGCATATCATTTCTTTGATGAATAGTTAGATCTTTTCTCGAACCTCGACGTTATTACACACCAATAACTTCTTCCTGTCGCTTCTGTTTTCGTATCAGTTTGTATCTTGTCGATGTATCAACCAGTACCCCACACATCTCATCGCCTTGTTGATTTACTACCATCAGAGATCGACAAGCTCGACGGTATCTTCCATCATTCTTCGATCAATGAAATCCTTACATTTCTCATGAAATACTCCAAATCACCCTCAATCACATATCTCTTAACATAGAACACATTCATGATTTTATTCTCTCAAAACGAAATACCGGAAATTTCTTACCCAATGATGCTCTCTCGTTCATCTCAATCGTCCTTGGATCCTCTCCCACTGTTGCACTCTCTCTCCTCAAAAAACAAACAACGAAAATGGAAACCGCGTGCAGTACTGTTTGGGTTGATGGTGATCATGCATACAAGTGTGAAACTTGCCAAGGAGGTCAATCATTTTTCTCTGTCATCTCTCATAGATGCTTCGAGTGCTCTCTGCATCGAGTGCTTTGAACCAGAGAACCATGTCGGCCATGAATACAAACTCGTATTCTCATTATCTTCATGTTATCTCAATAGATTGAAGTGAGTGGAGGAATCTGTGATTGTGGACGCCTTGCAGCGTGGGCAGAAGACGGAATGTGCAAACGTCACCATCGAAACCGCATGAATCGCTATTCACTTGGGAACTTGGATCAATCTGTGAGGACAGCGCTCGTTTCCTTCATTCGACAAACCGTCCTCCTAATAACGGATTGCATAAATTGCCAAATATTCCAACTTTCAACACTTTGGGATGTTCATAGACTGATTGATTTCGTGAAGATGGCCCAAAAACCAGTTCTCGAATCAATTTCAGAGGTAAATTTTAATGTTCTCATCATTCTTTAAGGATCGATTTTTCCAGGGAAAGGTTGGAGTATTATTGGCCCTTCTCGATGCCTTATCAGACTGTACATGCTCTTCTGACAATCTTCTGCAATTAATTACTGAAAAAGAGATCGAATGTCAAACTCTATTTTCTGTGCCAATTCCAACGGTAACAGCCCCTCCACAACCGGAATTCTACCCAACCTTCACAAATGGATCAGCTTTTCCTTTTCTGTGGTTTTTTGAGTCAGTATGGGACCGTACAGATGCTCACAAGAGAGACAACCCAACGGAATCGTTATTTGCTCTCTTTTCCCTCCTTCCAACAGAATATCTTATTAAAGTTCAACAATCTCTCGAAGATTTGGAAAAAGCCTTTTCCCAGTCACTTCTTCGACGAAAGTCAATCGTCTCAATCCTCCTCCAAAGTCTCCTCCTCTTGGTGGAGAATGGTGGAGAGGTTGTGCGACGTATAATTACTGAAGAGCTCTTATTAAGCAATCAACAGAGCCGCCCATCACATCATCGCTCTACACTTCCACAACTCACCCGCGAATCAATGCTTATCTTAACAAGCACACTTGAGCATCATATGATGCAGCGACAGCCCTTTGAACATCAATTTTCATACTACCATGAAATCATTCCACAAGATCCAAAACTAATTCAGTCACCAACGTCACAACTGCGATTCTGGTGTCGTTTCATTCGCCTCTTCCCTGTCACCGACTTCACAAATCTATTCACTCAACTGTTCTTCGATGATTATTTCCTGTACAATTATGTGTTTGCATATTACGAAACATATAATAATATTTCCTGCTATCCACCACATCATCGCGACCCCCTTTTTTCCCAACATCTCGAAATTCCAAACCAATCAGACTATGACTCCCTGTCATCTCAAATTACATCATCGTCTCTGCGTGTTGTTGATGCTGATCCCGAATTTGTCCTCAACGTCCTCATCCAATCGCTCGTCAACTATCTGGAACAGTTCCAATCGGAGCATGACACATTCCTTGTCCTCCAAATGAGGAAATATCATTTTAACTCCTCACTGCAAGATTACCCTGCACAGAAGACCCTTGCTCGACAAGCAACTTTCCTCTCATTCATCACGAATCGACTTCACAAAACTCTGTCGATTCTCCTCCCACCACCGAATACCCAATCTTCTCCGGTGGAATCTACTCTCTTGCTTAATCCCACCAAGCGAGATGGGACAGAATTTGTAACATCAATTGACGAAGAGGAAAGATGTGCATCGTCCGATCTTCCTCGCTTTTGGTTTATGGTAGTACACATACACTCTGCCCTTTCCGTGCAACGATTCCGAGACACACTTTTCACGGCTCAAAATGGTGCTCTTCTCCACACTCTCATCAATGTCATGACGTCATTTTCAAATGCTCTATGCTACGTGCGGATCGTCCCTCCATTTCCACCAACCTCGTTTAACGATGTTTTGGTCAACAAATTATACTATAGTAACGTTGTGCTTGCCACAGTCATCAATACAGCCTTTTTCACAACTCAACCCGAAATTCTTCGTTCAATCTTCCGATCTCTCGTTCACCGCGTCGTCAACCAGTACAAAAACACATCGCCCTTCTATTCACTGTCACTCTACGCTCCACAGTCTCTTATTCCGTTTCCAGCGTGCACCAGACAGACGACACTCCGCACCTTCACATGGGACGATCTTGGCCCTCATCTCCAACAGACATGGATCGAATCAGGAAGCTCACGCGAGCAATACGAAGAGGACGGATCAGGGAACATTCTCCTCTCTCTCATCGACAAGAACGTGTTTGGAATCCAAAAAGCAGAGGACATCATCCGACACATCCAGAACGACGCCTCCATCAACCCCTTCTTCCACCAGGCTGTCGTCCGCCGCCTCAACTTCGAAGAGCCGCTCTGCCTCCTCAACATCCTCGACAAGGCGTTGGGTGCTTATGCCAGCACGTACGCGATGGTGCTTCGGGACGAGATACAGATGAACACTGACCACAACTCCTTCTTCAACTCGCTGATGTCGCAGGAGGAAGCACTCTTGGTCTCCCAACGACCTCTCCACAACCGTTCTGTACTGCTTCGGATCCAGCTTGGGATGTGGAAGAGAAATGACGAGAACTCGGTCAGGCTGACGTATTACGTGTTTGGCAACTACAACATGATTCGAAACCAGCTGGCGGAAGTGTTCTGCCTCCAAACTTGTGTCTGTGCTGCTGGGTGGAAGGCATTCCTCCCTTTCTTCCTTTCGCAGATGATGCTGGACTTCTTCTTCCTCCCTCCGTGGTTCTGGAAGAAGAACGCTCAACTCTGCAGTCTGGACAGCGACGGACATCCACTTCCAAACGGTCAAGATGCTCCATTCCCTCTCCCTTCCAGAGTCGATCGAATCGGCGACAACTGGGACCAGAGAGACGATAACCAGCTCTTCTACGTGTCCCGCTGTCTCGATCTCCTCTGCCACATCATCGTCAACCGCACTTACCACCTCGGCGACTCAACTGCTCTCCAAAACGAACGAGAGGGCATCCTCCCCAAACCGGACGACTGGCACAGGGAGTCGACAGACCGAATTGTGTCGCTTCCTCTCACCGACGACGCCCTCCGCTCGATCATCGCTCTGATCCTCGCCAACAAAGACTACCCTCGCAGCGAGTTCCAGCGCATCATGCCGATGAGTGTTCTGACACACGACCACTTCGAAGCCATCATCTCCGAACTGACCGTCCAGAAGACTGAAAATCAGCAGACTGTGTTTGGCTTGACAAGCAAAGCGTGGGACTACGTCGACGTCCACGCTCTTCAGCTCCTCTACCACCATCGCCGACAGACCCCGCAGCGGATTGAAGCCGAACTCACCCTCCGCGAACTGGATTTGTACGATCCTCGCAAAGATGGCACGGCTGAGTTCACTCAATGGCTCCTCTCCGATGCGACGTGTCCTGATGGAGGGCGTCCTCCTCCTGTCAACAACTCGGTCTCTCCGTCCCATCCAGGGATGCCGCTTCCACTTCCCTCTTCTCCTTTCTACGTCCGCCTCCTCGATGTCTGCACAACACGGACAGCACTGGGGATGGTCTGGACCTCTCTCCACCTCCTCACCCACCGGCAGGTTGAGTTCGACACCCTCCATCCAATCGATACCGAAGGGTTCTCGTCCAGAGCAGAGAAGTTCTCGTTTGAAACAGGCCAAGTTCCGTCCAACATTCAATCGATCGCTTACCACAAACACTCTCTCGAAGGACTTCACTCAGTCATCCGGCTTCTTGACTTCACACTCTGCTGTTCCCCGCAATGGGTGATCGAGAAGGGGAGGAAGCTCACACAGCCAGTCCTCGAGGACGACTCGGAATATCCTCTCGCTCTTCCGTGCCCACCAAACGCCAGTTTCATCGAGGCTCTCTTCTTCGAGACCGATTGTAGCTGCATCTCCAAAGATGCATCGAAGCACAACACGTCCCAATCCATTGCATCGTTGCTGTTCACTCTCTATTCCATGTCTGCCGATGTCTCTCTTCCTCAAGTGACGAAGGTTCTCGTCAGCCGACTCCTCATCCGCCTCCGCTTCCTCGTCAACACTTTCTATTCATCCGATCCTCGACACAACACGTGGCTGGTGCAGATTGGAGTGACTGAGGAGGAAGAAGTCGAACCTCCTTCGACAGATGACGAGGCGGAAAAGAAGCGGAAGATCAAAGAGCGTCAAGAAGCCATGACAGCACTGATCAAACAACAGCAGTCAGCATTCCTCTCCAGCTATTCCTTCGACACCGCCTCAGACGATGAGAAAAGCGAATCAGACGAGCATAAGGACGCACCAAATCCCGAACACATCCTGCGCGAATCAACAGGCCAAACGTGTCTCCTCTGTCACAGCCAAATCCTGAAAGGGGAGCCAGCAGGTTTGGTTGCGAGCATCGATCACGAAGCTTTTCTGCAGTCTCTCCACACATCCGCAGTTCAGAAGGAGCGGATGAAATGGGTGCAGAGATCGCTGAAGGAGAAGCTGAGTGCGAAACAACCAAGCAGCACCGTCAAGTTTCAGAAGTGGTGGGACATCGAAGAGGAGACTTGCGACGAAAACGATCTTGTCGATCCACAACTTCTCACTCCCACGCCCTCTCCAAACGTCGTCCAACAATCTCCGCCTGCCTCTCCAACGCCGATCACCCCGTCGCAAAGCCCTCAACTCAACGCGCCCAACTTGCAGATGCGCAGAGTGCCTTTCGAGACGGCTCTTCGGTTGAACATCCAACCTCGCACCGACGAGTTCTTTTTTGGATACTCGCCCGACAAACGCGACAAACCCACTCGACACTCCAACATCTCTCTTCCAATCGAAAAGAAGTATGACACGACACTCAGCGAGGAATTGTTGTCGTCGATTGATTGGAGAACTGCTCCCCTCAGCCAGGGCGTGGCAGGGCTTCTCTTCAACCCAACCGAAGGCAACCTCGTCAAGTCACGGCCGATGAAGGACACCCTCCGACGAGTCAAAGTTGAGGAAGAACGGCCCAGGCCAAGCGACGCCGAAGAGAACATGCTCTCCTGGCTCGACGATGAGATCCAAGTGGAGACATCTGACATCAAGCAGTGGGGTGATGTTCCGTCCAACCACCGCTTCTTCTCCGACATCCCCTTCATGCCCCATCCCATCGTGTCTGCGCCCGCCTTCCCATACTCTTCAGAAGCTCCCTCGGATGCCACAACACTCACATCTGTCAAGAAGAACGTGTACGTTCAGTCATGTGGACATGCCATGCACACCACATGCTATGTGGAGATGCTTCGACAGCAGAGCAACGAATCACCGCAGTTGGACCATGCCAACTTGGAGTACACATGTCCCGGCTGTCGGAAGCGAGGAAACACGCTCATTCCGCTCGTCGGATGTGAAATGTGTGGCGATTGCGAGGAGGGCGTGTGGAATCTTGTCCAGGTCGGCGAAGACGAGGAGGATAGTCCAGAAGTGATGGTGCTGAACAAAAAACGCCTGAATTCCATATTTTCACGCAGCACAATCTTGACTGTTCCAACATCGACTCCACACTCCACCCTTGTCATCCCTCCCTCCCATTTCTCAACTGACGTCCAGCCAACAGCCTCCCTCCTCTTCACAGTCACAACTGAACTCGACGTCTTCACCACACAACTTCTTCGCGTGGTGGGCATCCTGAACGCATCCCCTGTCCAATCCCACAGAAATGAAAAGCCGATCGAGGTCACTCTCAGGAACTCTCCAGAACAGGACAAAGCAGAACCCGTTCCAGTCTCGCTGTTCACACGAGCCAACCCTCCCACAGGATCAATCTCTGCAGTTCTTCTTGATCCTTTCGAATTTCACATCCGCCCCATGCGTCCAACCGGAATGCTGTTGAACTTTCAGCTCAATCTGGAACAGCTCTCGCAGGAAGCTGAGCTGACCCAGAACCAGTATTCCTCGTTTGTGCTGGGCCATCTGACACATCAAGTCCTCTCCAAGAAAGACAAATATGAACTCGCCCGTTTTCCAGAAAATGGAGCCAGCGTGCTGTCAAAGATACCGTCGCAGTCGCTTCTCGTTGCCATCGAAACGCTCCAGTTACTCTTCACAGGAATGGACCAGACAACACCCGTCTCTCTCGACACTAAACGGACCCACATCATCACAGTCTCCGAACTCATCTGTCAATTCGTTCCCTTCGACTTCGGGACAGCCTTTCCATCGCCCATCCAAAACGCGTTGGTTGACACACTCGCTCGAATCGAGTGGGGGCTCAGACCGTTTCCATTCGCTGGCGTCGATGTTTTCGAGGAACTGGCGTATTCCGCACAAGATGATCCCGAGTTGGCCAAGCATCCGACACTGTCGTTCTATCTTAAACACCATTCACTCCCACTCGCGACCAAACGATTCCAGTTGAACAAAGGACAGAATCATACTCTGTCTGCCCTGTTCAGATGTGTGATGATGAACAATCTCATCACATTCGCGACTGACAAACCGAAAGCGATCAACTTCACATCGCAATTGTCGTACGAACAGCTTCGCCTGAAAGGGATGGGATTGGCCATGATGATCCTCTCATTTCTTGCCTCCCAGCCCGAAGACGACGAAGGAACAGTCACCCCATTCCCAGACATCCTCGATTCCATCACCGAAAAGGAGAACAGCGAGCAGATCATGATAGCCGGCCAGCTTCTTTCGGATACAGTCGGATCCGACCCGACACAACTTTTTGTCTCACTTCTTAGCGTTGCTTCTCTCATTCAAACCGAAGAGGGACTTTCAATCGCTCCAATCACCCCGTCGTTCTTTGCCCTTGTCTTCGAGCTTGTCCTTTCAACACTTCCCATCACTTTCTATTCGCAGTGTCAGGCAGACTCACTCACCACGTTTGCCTTATCTCAACCTCATTCCTGGTTCCACCCGACGAACTCTCTCTTCCAAGCAGATGCATTCACTCGCCGTGCCTTTCTTCTCTTCTCTTCTCTCTTCTCTGCCGATCCACCAGAAAAGCTGGCAGAGTTCTCGTACACACTCTTCATTCCACTCTGTCCGCCCTCTCCGTCTTCAACCATCCCGCAATACCTCACCATCCACCAACGGCAGTATCTCCAAGAACTCCAAAAGTTTCCAGTGGAGCACATTCCTTCACTGGATTCACTTGTGACACTTATCCGGTCATTTTGTGCGAGTGATCCTGAGATGTCGTCCATCATGCCCTCCAATCTCACTTACATGCACCATCGCGACTCGGAAGACTCCCCTGCTCCTGCCGTCCCCGTGTCCATCCTCCAACCGTCATTCCTCTCTCTCCCGTTCAACTTCCACAAACTGTTCATCCTCTCCCGCCACATCCACTGCCCCACGTGTCTCCAGCACACCTCAGTCTCCCTCCGCCACTACTTCTCTGTCTGTCTTGTGTGTGGCCGGTCAGTCTGTGCCTGTCAGCGTTGTTGCACACGCTCCTGTCTTGAAGTCCGCCTTACAACGCCACGTGAGCCACTCGCTCAACAAATTCCCGTCCTTCGAGGGCGTCTCTTGGCTGAGGAAGTGGAACACGGTGTGATGTGCGGAGGGGCTGTCCTTCCGTTCATGGCCACGATCCCGTTCCAAATCTCCCTTTCAGCCAAGTTCAGGCCCTCTCAGCTGTATGTGCTGCATTCTCCTCTTTTCAACCTTTTCTATTGATCTCCTTGCTCATTATATCCCCTTCTTCCTCTTTTAGGCCTCCCCTCTATCTCGATGAGTTCGGCGAGTCGGACATCGGCAATCAACGAGGAAAACCGCTCCATCTCTCCCTTCTCCAGTATCCGTTTTTGTCTCTTTTACCCCCTCAGCTATTCCCAAATATTGGAATATATGTGTGATCGTCGTCTGGGTTGACATCATTTGTCGATCTTACTGATGTTGTGACTGAGGACAGAGCACATGCCTCCTTTACACTTGTATTCTTCTTTGATTGCAGGGTTTTTTTGACTAGATTACCCGAATTTCACGCTTTTCTGATATGACATAGTGATTACGAATTTTCATGTTTGTTATTTAAAATTTGGGTTAAGGGTTTGGATCTACGGGCATTACGTGCCAACCCCCATTCATGATCGGCCAGGATCCCAGTATGTATGGCAGGTGTATCTCTCCAAAGAATGCCTCCCCATCTTCAACAAAACAGACGCATTCCTCCCTCATATCACAACCATTCGATTGCAGTATAAGGCAACATCCGTCACATACTCACTCAGAACTCTCTCTTTATTTCATTCGATCTCTATCTCAATTAATTACCTCCTGGTTTTTCACACTCTTCGAACGCAGATCACAGGCAAACAGTGTCAACCCCACCCATTCAATCTCGTACCAGAGTGCATATTGCGACCCTCATTTTTCCGATTTTTGTGTCGACATTACTCTTTTTTATGTAAGCTGTTCTCGGACCGCAGAACTCACAAATACAGAATTATTGTACTCAGCCGTACTCGCTAAAAATTTGATTGAAACTGAGCTCAACTCGACTGTTCTGTCTTGCCCATTTCTCTCGGAAGATAATCTAGGAATGTGCTTACTTTGTTCGGTGATAATATCACTCAAATGCACTCGTGACACATCAATCTCAAACCGGACATGGGCCCAACTCATGTCCATCCCCCTTTCAGACGTCAATCAGTCTGAACGTCTGTTCTTGAACCAGCTGCAATACAATGTATCTGTGACCCAGGCTGACCTGCTTGAAATTGAGATGCAGTTTGACAACGAAGCTTGATCACATCATCATTTACAGACTCCCTTACTTTTTATGTTTCATTTCTTTATCAACGGCCACCCTGGCTCGTTTCTTTAGTTATTTTGTGTATCTTGCCCTCTCCCTCTTGAACAGATCTCGTTCACGGAACGTCACATCTGACCTTCGTTGGCAACTCTTTTTTTTTCAAAACAATCGTGATAATGTAATGTATGATGGAAGAGTATTTAATTCCGTGACGTGTAAAAGTGCTATCTGTCCTGTATCCTTCTTGAGATGAGATCAGACCATGACAAATTCTCTCCTTTGTATCTCATGGAAAATGGACATAATTCTCTTCGAATAGGAATCACTCTGCTTGTCATCGCCTCTTGTCTCTCAATGCACCTCTAATTGTCAACATACGCTCATTCATCGCTCTGATCGACAAGAGTGCATTGTGACCATGAAGAATCTCCACACTGAAATCTGTTGGAAATCTTCGTTTTTCATCAGTTCACAAGTCTAAAACTGAATGAGTCGATGGTTGTCGTTGAAATGGCGATGAACATCCATCAGCGACACTATTTAATTGTTTTTACGCACATTCCACTCGGCAATCCGAAAGCTAGTCCTTTTGATGACAAGACAGATTGAGTGATTAATGTCGAACGCGAACCATGATTTAGACATTATTCTCATTCTAAATCAGATCTTGATCTCATCCTCCGGAGATATTCAAAACGGCCTCTCACCGAGTCGAGAATGAAAGACGAGGATGTGACTCTGTGGAAAAGGTTGACTAAATTTTTCCCATCGTTATCATTTCAGAGAAGTGGAGTACTTTCAATTATAACGACGAAGGTCTTTTTCTGCGAGCTTATACCGAGCCATAACGGAAAAAATGAACCTGCCACCACAGAAAAAGAACAGAGGAGAAAATATTGGAAATATAACAGAAGATCATGAAAGATGATGAAGGAAATGAAAACATACACGACAATCCATACAACAAACATGATGCAATAGAATGCAATCCTAATTGCAACAGGATGAGATTGATGATGAGATGCAATGATTGGAGATAAAAAACAAGAACATGATTAAATTGAGATTCACAATCGAAAATTCATTTAAAATTGTGTTCATTCACAGAGTGAAAAACACATGCAGCTGCATACCGATACACAGTCGCTTTCTCTTTCTTTTCTCGAATATTTCTCATTCTAATCACGGTTGGGTTTGTCCTCCAAGTCTGAGCAACCAATTTCATTCCTTTAATTAGTATTAGAGGAAGATATGCCACAAGAATCCATGGATAGAGTGAGAGAGCACTAACAATTGCTGCTCCGATGTCGAGGATTAAACAGAGGATAAAAAAGTTATTGTACAATTTGGAGAATTGTACAGGACTGTGAATATGGTAGATAAAGATAAAACAAAGACGACACAAATATGTATGAAAAAATAGTCAAGAATCAAAAAAAGTTTCAATATTCTGACAAACTTCGAGTCTTCGTGTTTAAAATTATCTAAAAGGACGAGAAGGACGATTTCAATTGTGGCACTAATTGCACTCAATATCATATTGACCCCTGCAAGGGCAATATGCATCCATAAATATTTCGTCTGAATATAGATGAGAGACAGGAGAATGAGCGTGAAAACAGCAATATAATATAGGTGGTACCCAAAAATGCGATTAGTGACAAGGAGAAGAATACCATTGAAAAAAGGATGGTCAAAAAAGAATGACGGTTCGATCAGTCGGAACGCTGAATTGTTGGACCACCAGGTGACAATTCTATCAATTAGCCGAAAAGGATCATTAAATCCGAAAAGCTACAAACTGTATCGTTTCAACGTTCATGATAGAGTGAAATGGAGACAGCGAAATCACGTTGTGAATGCCGAAGTCAAGAATACAGTGATTCCGTTATCGAACTATGTAGGTTAATGTTGTTGCTCCATCTTGTTGTTCTGTCTCTTTGACAGGTCCTTCATCGAGGGATCATCTTTCGTGGTTCACATGTTCATTGGCTGTTTGATACGAAAAATAAGAAAATGTCGACGAGTGTTCTCCGCGTTAGGTGGAGCCTGATGTCGGCGAGTGTGTTTGTTCGATGGACTGAAAGTTCTTGGGAAGGATGAGTGGGAACGGCTTCTCCATCGGGTTGATAGTGATGGACATCTGGCCTTGTTTCGGACGAGTGTCTGAGTGTGGTGTCTGTGCGACTGGCGAGTAGAGCATCTGGTTCTGATAGCCGTATCTGTTCTGCGACTGGTCCATCATCTGCGAGCTCTCTTTCAGCTTCCCGCGTGGGACGAATGGCTGAACGGTGTGGACACTTTGGCTGAAAGCTTGTGTCGCCTGCTGCGACACCGACAGACCCGAGTTCATCTGCCCATCAAACCGCGTCTGATACGGGCTCATCTGCTGCGTGTGCGGGCTCTGCTGGTATTCCGCGTATTGGTAGTACCCGAACTGCTGACTGTCGCCTTGTGAGAACTGGTTGGACTGAGGGTTGGGGGAGTGGCTGGAGAGGGAGTGACTGGCCGGGGGGTTGACCACAGGTGAGAACTGCTGTGGGGGGCACATCGGCGTCTGCATCGGAGTCTGGTGGAAGGACGCGGGTTGTGGAGAGTAGAACTGGCCGCTCGGATAAGGTTGGATGGCGGCTGGCTGCATCTGGAACATCTGCTGCTGCATTGTGAACATCGGCTGTGGGATCTGCATCTGCTGCGAGATGAACTGGTTGGCCATTCTTCCCTGCTGCTGATTCATCATCATCTGGTCGCTGAACCCTCCCTGCACCATCGGGATCATCATCCGCTGGTTATGTGCCATCTGTATGTCTGTCTCCATGCTGTGTGGAATTTGGACTGTTGCGTTTGGCGGGAACTGTTGTACTTGGGAGTCGTTGTATTGCTGAGCCTGCATCTGATTTTGGACTCGATTTGTGCTCTGATCAATCGGAGGGTTCTGTCGAGGTTGTTGCTGTGTCGGCTGTCGTTGAGGCTCCTGCTGTCTCTGCTGCTGTGTGCGTTCCTGCTGTCTCTGCTGTTGTCTTTGCTGTTCCTGCAGCTGTCTGGCCTCCTTTTCCTGCTCCATCCTCCGCATTCTCTCCTCCTCCTCCAGCTGTGCTTGGTGCGCGTAGTATTGATCCTGATCCGACAAGTCCTCGTCAGACTGATAATCGCGGAACGAATCCATGTCGAACAGCGCTTCCTCGAAAATCCCGTCATCATCGCTCCACTCGTCTCTTCTCGAGTCGTAGTCCAGCGGGGTCGAGTCATCAGCATCAGACAGCGAGTGGTGGTGATCGGAATAGGAATACGGCTGATTCGACGATTGCTGAGGACGCGACTGTTGCTTCGCCTGCTGTGCGTGGTGCTGCTGCTTCTTTGGTGACTCCGTCTGGTTCGGTTCGTGCCGTGGTTGGTGGAGCATGTTCTGTCGAAGTCTCTGCAGTTGTTGCTCTTGCCTGCTTTGTGCTTCTGGTTCCTGGCGTCGGTGTTGTTGCTTTGAGCGGGGTGGCTGAGATTGTGTGTTGTGGGGAGTGTATTGTCGACGCTGTTCCTGCGGCTGGTATGATTGCTGAGATTGCTGGTGTGATGGTTGGTGTGATGATTGTTGTTGTGTCGGTTGTTGCTGTTGGTGTGGTGATTGCTGCTGGTTCGGTTGGCTTTGATATTGCTGTCCTCGTCGTTCGTCCTGTTGGGCAGTCGGTCGGGATTGTTCTTGTGTGGCAGCAATTGGAATCTGATGTATTGTCTGTGGAGCAACAGGACGATGGTCGCTCTGGCTTGCGTGCTGCACTTCTTGACCTCTCCTTCGTTGTGTCTGCTGCCTGGACCGTTCATGGTCAGCATGCGAGTGTGTTCGCTGATCCACTCTGGACACGTGGTGTTCGTCTGCCTGTCCACCACGAGATGCCTGCCGGTTGTTGTATCTCGGCTCAGACTGATTCTGCATCTGCCTTGCATGCTGATTCTGCTGTTGTTGGTTCTGCAGCTGTTGGTTGTGTGGTTTGGTGTTGGGATGTGGTGGTGTTTGGAGGATGTCTGCTTTGTACGGTTGGACAACAACTTCCGACGGCTTGTTCGGGTTGAGATGGATTGTGATCTGCTGATTGGGATAGGTGACGAGTGGTTGTGAGAGTGGGGAGTGGTTGAGTGAATGCGGAGAGGACTGTGAAGTGAGGGAGGACGTGGAGTCCAACTTGAGTTGTGGTGATTGTTGGTGAGCCGATTGTTGGGACTGAACGTGTTGTTGGGGGGATTGAACAGACTGGCGGGGAGGATGGATGAGTTGTTGTGGGGATTGGACCAGCTGTTGAGGAATGTTCTGTCGTTGTTGAACTGAAGTCGTGTTTTGATGGTGGAATTGCTGGAACTGTTGAGTTTGCTGCAATTGGGACGTAGAGTTGTACCCTGGACGTGGATTTTGGGGAATTATTTGAGCATATTCAATGTTCTGCCTCTGATTGCTTGATGGATCCAGCTCAATGCTTGGCATTGAATTCGGGCTTGTTTGAACTGGATGGAAGTTCAAACTGTAGTATTGATCATATTGTTGGTATTTTTGTTCTGTTGGAAGGTTATCTCTTCGTTGTTCCCTCTCGTTCTGCTTTTTCTTCCCAGTTGGAGTTTGGTGTTCGATTGATGGTTTAATGCTTGAGATTCGTTCTTCATCAGATCCAAATAATATGTCATCATCGCTGAGATCATCTGTGAGTTGGTGTGAATCATTGCTCACCTGATTTTGGTGTTGCTCAGGAGATTGGTTCGGTTGAGAAGGAATTGAAGGATCGACGAGAGGAAGGTTTGAATTTCCTTGAGACAGTGCATGTTGGGGATTACTTTGAGCATGCGGTTGAGTGTGTTGAGATAACCGTGGATTATACTCATAAACTTGTTTCCTGTTGTCTTGGGGTTCTTTCTGTGCTCTGGGCATATGCTCTTCTCGATTTACAGTAACTGGTGAAATTTTATCCCCAACAGATGATACTTCTCTTGTTTGTTTTGATTTTCTTTGTTCATCATCTCGTTTTCCATCTTTGGTTGGTGTCCAAGAATAGTGAGGCATAGGTTTTGCCTGTGGTGAAGACTGCGGTTGACGCACCGACTCAGCTTGAGTAGGGCTACTCTCTGCCGGTGGGTTAGTTTTCTGTTCAGATGACGACTGTGGCTGAGCTGGAGTTGACGGTTGAGTGAGCTGAGCCTGGTCATTTGCCAGAGCTGCTTTCCGTTCTTTCGCTTTTTGTCTGTTTTTTTCGTTCTTTTTCTTCTTCCGCTGACGTTCAAATTCCTCAGCGGTGGCGGGTGTGGGAGGCTCATTTGAAGATTGTTGATGAGAGCGAGATGCTGAAGAGAATTTAATAGAAGGAGATGTTTCAGAACTGTGCTTGTCGGGGGAGGATTGAAGTGAGCGGTTATCAGTTTCGGGAGTTTTGTGCCCAGTCTGGCGAGGTTGAGCAACAGCTGTGATGGAGAGACCAGCAGGATCTGTCTGAAAGCGTTGCGGGTCTTGGATCGGTTCTACAACAAGTCCGGGCAAAATACCGAATTGAATCTGGTTTTTAAGTTCCGGTACCTGTTGTGGGAGAGAGATCGAGATTGAAGGCTCTCCTGTGTATCCTCCTGGAAGCTCATTCAATTGAATTCGCATGGAGCGAGAAGGTTCATATTGCTGTTTGGCAGGTGACATTGTGTGGCCTTTCGATGGAGGTCGATGTTGGAGGGGAGTGGGATTATCGAGGAGGTGGTCCCGAGGCGGTTGTTCTTGGCCCCCAGACGGTTTTGGAGGAGTAATGTCTTGTGAATGGGATTGATCTGTTCTTGCTGCTCGGGCGTTTCGACTGTGTTCAGAGTTTTGATGTTTCACTGGCTGTGTTTGAGGAGGTGTGGTGGTTGGCTTGGAAGATGGTGAAGGAGACCATGAGCTCTGAATTTTCGGCACATATGAAGTTGGCTTGACTGTGACTGTTCCGTTGTGCACTGAGACAAATGAAGGGATCGGAAACGGGCACGTTTGGTGTTTTCTCTGCTGAATGTTTTCCGTTGCCAATCGCATGACATCAGTCACTGTATTCTCTGAAGGATTTTGAGGATTTGTTTGACTTGCTTTTTCAGTGAGGAAGGCTCGAAGTTTGAGACCTTTCATCTTTTCGATGAGTTCGGGATCGATGGTGATTGAATCTTCCTGGTTGGAATGCACAAATGTACAGTTCGCGATTGGACAAGTTCTTCCGGCAAGAAAATGCTTACAATATCGATTAGTACCGTATGATGCACTGAGATAACCGATTATGAGGTGTAAGTGTGATTAGAGAAAAAAACGACAAACTTGATGATGCTCCCAGCATAAGGAACTTTATTCAGAGCTTCAATTGCCTTTTTCGCGGATTCATCATCTGCGTAACTAATGTATGCACATTTCAAGTGATTCCGATTAACATTTGGTGGAACAGCGACTTCTATGTAAGTAACCTGGCCAAATCTTCCAAAGAAATGGTCCGAACGGAGGATCTGATAAAATGAGAAGGGGATCATGGAAAGAATTTGAGATGAAACCTCATCAGTGGCAATCTTTGGTGGGAGGCCGGTGACGTAGACGAGGTTCCTCTGAAGGACTCTCTTCTTCGAAAGAGCTTCAACATCTCTGTCATCCAATTTGTCTACCTTTTTCGCCGGTTGTTTCTGCTTAGGTGCTCTAATCGTGCAAGAAGAATCAACAGAAATGAGATGAAATACTCCGGCTTTTTGTGGTAGACATGGTTGTCCTCATCATATGGTTGACGACAGTATGGGCAATTTGGATGATCAGATTTAGAAATTGTATTGTAGCAGAATGCACAGAGTTGAAAGTGGCAGGGGCACGGGAAGAATGTTTGGTCCATTTCATCCATTTCTCCACTACAAATTGGACATTCTGTTGGTCGTTCCTTCGGGAATTTCATTCGTTTCATATCAGTACCTGTGTATGCACGATATGTCGATAATTAATGAACACAGATTGAATTGTGATTGTGTTGTGGGGATTTGATCGAGTTTTCATATCATAAAATGGAGTAATCAGGATTTAATTTGCCTTACTCAACATATATGAATTTTTTCAAACAATATCTGTGAACAATTGAGGAGATACGTTCGATCCTAATTCTACCGAATGCCTCAATGCATCAGATCAAAACTATCGTCCTCCAGGAGTAGATCTTGAGTAAAATGGCAAACTCAACCGATCAAATGTCAAAACCAATCGAAAAAGTGTCTCCTATGGAGACTATCTCCCTCTCTCGATCTTCTAATGACTCAATAAAGTTCTCAGAGTTGTCCAAAGAGGAATTCATTCGGAAACCATGCCTTGAGGAGCAGCATAACTGCTGTTTCAATCTATTCTTCTGTTTCTACTTCCCCTTTATCTGCCATTGCAAGGGTCTGACGGACACAGACATCTACGAATGCCATTCTGAGGACAAAGCAGAAACCATGTCAAGCATTGTCAAGAAAAACTGGGACCCTCAAGTAACAGACTATCTCAAACTTAAAACCGAGTTCGATACAGCTATCGCTGAAGGACGACAGTATCGTTCACATCTCTCATTTCTTTCTCTTCTTCATTTTAGAACAACTGGAAAACCACCGAAACCCCCAAGTATACTCAGACTGATCGCTCTTGATGCTGCAGGATACCGTGTTGTCATTGGCGTTGTGACTCAAATGATCTACTACGGTTTCCTCATTGTCCAGCCTGCCATGATGCAACTAGTCCTTCGTGCCATCGAAAATCGAGATCGTGATCCATCTGTTGGCTTTCCATACGCTCCAGGAATCATTCTGATATTAGCCCCGTTCTTGAGCTTCTTTTTCGAGGCTCTTTCGATCAGGATGTATTTCCATTATATGGTCGCTTGTCGAGCCATGCTCATTGGAAAGATCTTCGACAAAACATTGAATTTGAATATCAGTGCCCAGTCCAACATTGACACGGGAAGAATGATCTCCTTAGTTTCATCTGACTCGATGATCATCGGCAACAGCATCTGGCAGATCTTCTACACCTCCCTCGTGCCCCTCCAGCTGATCGTGCCTCTCATTTTGGTGATTATTAACTTCAGAGTGAGTGCCTATGTCTCGATCGGTGTCCTCCTCATCTTCATCCCCCTCTCCACCTTCTTTATGGGATTGTCTGGGAAAGCCATCCATCGCTACATGACCCACGGTGACGCCCGCATGAAGATCTCCAACGAGACCTTCCAAGGCATCCGTGTTGTGAAGTTCTCTGGACTCGAATCTGTCTTCACCGACAACATCAAGCAAGCCAGGGCCAAGCAAAACACCGACTCAGCCTGGTTCGTCCTTTGGAGCCACGTTTCCCACTCGATTGTCCGAAACCTCTCGCAGGCCGTCAACGGAGCCACTTTCACAACATTTGTGCACATCAACGGTGTGGACCGATCAGAATTCGGGTCTCGCGTGATTCCGAACTTTGGGTATCTGAATTACAGCACAAACGAGGCCAACCAATTTCCGTACTATTTCCAAACACTCACTCTCATCTATTACGCGACACAGAGGATCAAGCAGTTCCTTCTTCTCCCCGAAATGAAACATGAAGTCCGAAACCCTCCTAAAGATGCAAATATTGTGCTGCAGTTTAACGACGCCAGCTTCAAATGGCCGGACCCTCCAGAAATCCTCAAAACTGAAGATGAAAAAGAGGTCATCGCAAAAGACGAGGAAGCCAAACTGAAGGACCAAAACAGACGAGAAGACAAGGTCCCTGAAGAGATGCAAGAGATGAAAGAAACACCTCCATCTTCACTCCACAAGCCATCAACCCTCTCGCTTCTCCGTCACCTGACACCCACTCAAATGGAAGCGATCCAGACCAGCCTCCTTCTTCGCCCACATCCAACGCGGCTCCTGCCTCGTCTGCCACTCCTGCTGTCGGACAACAGCTTTCTCTCAGCAATCTGAACGTGTCCATCCAGAAAGGTTCACTGACGATGGTTGTGGGAGGAGTGGGAAGCGGAAAGTCGTCGTTCGGAGCGGCAGTGATTGGCGAGATCGAGCAGGTCGAAGGAAATGTGGATGTGAAAGGGTCAATCGCCTTCTGCCCGCAAACCCCGTGGATCACGAACAACACTGTCAGAGGAAACATTGTCTTCGGATCGTCCTTCGATGAACGGAAGTACCTCAACACAGTCCGATCGTGTGCGCTCGTCTCTGATCTCAAGATGCTCTCGTCTGGCGACCAGACTGCGATCGGAGAGAAGGGGGTGAATCTGAGTGGAGGACAGAAAGCGAGAATCCAGCTGGCTCGTGCTGTTTATTCTGACCGAGACATTTACTTGCTCGACGACCCACTGTCTGCAGTTGATGCCCATGTTGGTCGATATCTGATGGAGGAATGCATCACTGGTGTTCTGAAAGGGAAGACAGTGATTCTGATGACGAACCAGTTGCAGTTCCTCAACCGGGCGGACAATGTAATTCTGCTCAATCGCGGAAATGTCGTCGCGCAAGGCACGTACGCTCAGCTGAAAGAGAAAGCTATCAACTTCGACAAATACATCACCAAAATGGACAAGGACGAACCACCAAACGAAGCGACGCCCGCTCTCTCCCCTTCACCGATCACTCAGCCCACAGAGATCACTCTCGCTGATGTTGAAACCGGAGCAGACTCTGCCGCTGGAAAGCAGCTCCTGACGGAAGAGGAGATGGGATCAGGCTCAATCAACATGTCGCTGTATTGCAGCTACCTCACTTCATTCTTTCCCATCGCCGTCGTGCCTCTCTTCTTCGTTGTCTGTCTTCTGGCTGAAAGTGTCCCTGTCTTTCAAACGTACTGGCTCTCCATCATTCCCTCCAACACCGTCTTCCCCGCCATCGACTACAAATGGAAGATCAACATGTACTCCCTTCTCTGCGTCGTCGGCCTCGTCTTCTTCCTCGTCCGTGCATGCTTCCTCGGAGCTGGAACGAAGCGGTCCACTCGCATTGTCCACGATCGGCTGCTTGACCACGTCATTCACTGCCCGCCGTCCTTCTTCGACACCACTCCGATGGGACGGATCCTGAACAGGTTCACAGGCGATCTGTCGCAGGTGGATCAGAACCTGCTGTACTTCTTCATGGCTGTCATCAATTATTGGATCGCGATGTTTGGACAGCTCATCATCATTGGACTGCAGA
This sequence comes from Blattamonas nauphoetae, assembly GCA_033064195.1. Classification (NCBI taxonomy): domain Eukaryota; phylum Preaxostyla; order Oxymonadida; genus Blattamonas; species Blattamonas nauphoetae. The sequence continues at coordinate 123,944 of JARBJD010000191.1, forward strand.
CTCCCATCTTCCTCGCCGTCGGTCTCCCCATCCTCCTCGTTCTCCTTGTCATCCTTGTCCTCTACACAAAAACAGCACGAGACATCCAACGCTTGGACGGCATTGCTCGCTCGCCTGTCATGACACTCTACTCAGAAAGCATCTCCGGCGCTGGCCTCGTCACCATCCGAGCCTACCATCAGCAAGACGTGTGGAGGAAGCGATTCTTCGATGCTGTTGATCAGTGGACTTGCCGTTCGTTCCTCTTCTCTGTCGGGAAAAACTGGAGTGAGCTGTACGCGTCGATGATCAGCACGTGCTTCATGGCCGGTGTGGTTGTGTTTGGGTGGAATTTCATGAACAGCGCACAACTCGGCGTGTGTGTGATGGCTGCCATGACATACAGTCACCTGTCGACGTACCTCGTCCACATGACCGCTGATCTCGACGCCAAAATGACAAGTTTTGAGAGAGTTCGCTTCTACTCCACGAAACTGCCGCAGGAAACCAAAATCTCGTCTGTCACTCCTCCTCCCGAATGGCCACAGAAGGGACAGATCCAGTTTGACCACGTCACGTTCAGATATCGCCCGGGACTGCCCTTCGTGCTCACAGACATCAACCTCGACATCGCAGGAGGAGAGAAGTTGGGAGTGTGTGGACGGACAGGAGCTGGAAAGTCGTCGCTCCTCTTCGCTCTCTTCCGCCTCGTCGAACTCGACCCTGCACTCGCTCCGAAGATGCTCGACATCGACACAGGCCTTCCAATCAAGACCGACCCCACCGAAGCCCCGAACAGTGGGCGAGTGTTGATTGACGGCGTGGACATCTCGAAGGTCGAGTTGTCTCGTGTGAGGAAGGCGATCGCGATCATCCCGCAAGACCCCACTCTCTTCGCAGGAACAGTCCGGTACAACTTGGATCTCGTCTCCAAATGCACCGACGATCGCATCTGGGAAGTGCTGGACATGGTTGAGATGCACGAGGTGATTGCTGGTCTTCAATATGGCCTCGATTCTCAAGTGGCGGAAGGAGGAAGCAATTTCTCGGCCGGACAGAGGCAACTTTTATGTTTTGGACGAGCGATCTTGAACAACTGCAAGATTATCGTGCTCGATGAAGCCACGGCAAGTGTTGACGTGGACTCCGACGCGAAGATCCAACGAACAATCAGGGAACACTTTGTCGACAAAACGTTAATCGTGATTGCCCACAGACTGAACACGATTTTGGACTCAGACCGCATTCTGGTATTCGCTTCTTCCCCTCTTTACTCTCATCTCTTCCTCCTTCCTCTTTCATCGTCTTCTTCTCCTCGCAGGTCATGGAAGCTGGACAGGTCGCTGAGATTGACTCGCCCAGCACACTCAAATCCAACTCATCTTCTGCCCTCAATGCTCTCATTCACAGTCTCGAACATTGATGTTATTTAATGTCAAGTCTGTGACCGGATGGAAATATCTCTCGAATACACGGCCTCAATGCGCACTTCATGGTTGTGAGTGTGCTGTTTGTGTGGGGTCTCATGTGTTCCGAGATTGAATTGATATTCATTCCATATAATGAGCATGTCGATGTTCTGTTTGACCGGATCATTTTTATACGATATACTGATGTATTGAATAAGTGTTCATTGGACAAAAACAATCAATGGGTAAGATGGCGACAACTCCAGAAGAACAACAATCACTCCTTCCTCAGACCAAGAAAGGAGCTCCTTCTGCGTACCGATGGCTCGTCCTCTTCATCACGAGCATGCTTGGATTCGGAGGGTTTCCTCTCTTCACAACCTCTCAAACTGCTCTCTCTTCCATGTAGGTACTATGTATACGATGTTCTCCCAACAATTCAAATCGATCTGTCTTCTGCCATGCACTTGAATGGTTTTCAATCTTTTCTCTCATCCATTCACATTTCAATCCTACAAACAAAGATGTCCAATACAGTGTCTTCTATATGGCATACAGTTGGACTAACTGCGTCTTTGTATACTCTTTCTCTTATTCATTATATCTTGTGTTTATTTCCTTTCTGGAATCACACTTTAGTGTTTGATTGGTGGTCCACTCGTCGATCGATTCACGAACAGACTCGGAGCAATCATCTTCCAAGTTTTAATCTCCCTCGGCCAGGGGCTTCTCGCACTTGGTGCTCAGCTCAACCAATATTGGTTGATGATTGTGGTATCATTCTCCACTTTTCTGCAACAAACATCTTATCTCACTTTTTTTCTTCAAGGGACGTGTTTTGCTTGGAATGGGATTGGGAAACACAACAGTTGTCAAGAATTCGATTCTGAACAGTCTGATTCCGTTATCTCTTTTCTTTTTATTCAACCCGAACCATCCGGCCATTTCCATCAACACGCTCTTCATTTTCTTAATTTTATTTTTTCTCCGAATCATATAGTGTTCTTCAGCGGAAAGGAACTGGCCACTGCCTTTGGCGTAACGATCACATTTGCCCGTATTGGAAGCTGTGCAAACTTCTTCCTCTCTCCGTTCATCCTTGGAAAATGGGGATACAAAGCTGTTCTTTGGATCGGCCTAGGCATGTGCGGAATCAGTCTTATCTGCACTTTCATTTATATCGGCCTTGAAATCAATGCTGAGAAGAAAGGCTGGATCAAAACTGGGAAGGACAACAAACGTAAAATGAAAATCCGCGATATCTGCGATTTCCCAGCTTCATTCTGGCTGATGTGCGTCGTGTGCGGGTTGTATCACGTCAACATCTTCGCGTATGTCACAGTCACCTCAATGTTTTGATAGACAATTACTCTTTCATCTTTCTCATTTGGACTTCCTGATTTTTCTTCACAATATTTCTTGCTCTTCTTCTCTCTTTTTCAGGATGTACGCTGTCATTGTTGACCTTCTCAAATCACGTGTGTAAAATCACTCCGCTTCTCGCTCATGCTCTAATCCTCTTCTTTCTGGTTGTCTTCTCATATAATATCTCCTCTCATTCTCCCTTCTTCAGTATTTGACTATTCCACTTTTATTGCTGGTGTCATTGCCTCAATCATCTATTTTGTGTCCATCCCCGGCTCGGTCATGATTGGAGCTGTTGTCGATAAGATCGGTTGTCGTGGATTGATGACCATGCTCGCGTTCATCATTATGATTGGATTTGACTATATCTTCATCTTCACTACCCTCGTATGTCCAACACCTTGCCTTTCAATCATCTCCCTCACTTCTTCTTCTATCGTAGACTCCAATCCCGTTCCTGGTTCTGGCTGGTGTCTCGTATTCAATTGTTGCCAGTGCTGTCTGGACCTCAATTTCTGTTCTGTCACCTCCTCACGTTGTCGGAACTGGTAACTCCATCATGACCTCAGTTCAGGTTTGCATATATCGTCCACTTCTCATCAATTTTGTCGTTCTCTCATTGTAAAGATGATTTTCGTCGGATCTGCCAATATTATCGTTGGACTGATCACACAATCTGTGGGATACAGCGGCACGATGGTCTTTTTCCTCATCTGCTCCACAATTGGGCTCCTCATCCAATTCATCATCAAAATTGTGGACTACTCCACAAATAACAACAGACTGGACTGGTACACTCCAAAGCGTGCTGAGCAACTCGAAGCAAAGAAAGCCGAGTCGTTTGCAAAGTCAGAGATTGACTCTGCAGCTGTTTCTCAAGAAGGAACTGCACCAATCACACAGTCGCGGAGTTCTATCAATCTGAGTGATTGAGCTCACCTGTGGTCTGAAGTCACCTCATGTTTTGTTTTCTTCGAATCGTTGACTGTCAATACCTTTCACTTCAAAATGGATCTTTGAACGCCATCAGACAGAAAATGAAACGAAATCCGACACGTCATCAATAGCAGTCGAGATTCAAACTCGATCACCCTTAATCAATCTTGTCCAAACAGTATGTTTGATTAAATGGATCAATATCAATGGTCTTCGCATACTGGAACACATCCTGTAAATTCTCAACCGTTAGATCAGCCACAAAAGGGAGTATCACGTAGAAAGCGCCCAAGAAAACAACCACTCTTTTTTTCGGATGATTCATCTCTGGATCCCAACTCACGTCCTCAACAACAGAGACGATCCAATCAAAACACATACCCCCCTTTTCAACCACAAGGATCACGGCCTCAGTCTTTCGTTCAACCATCGACCTTCCCTCCCCAAACAGAAGGAATAAACCTTTCATCAATTCCATTGTCACCATCTTCATTTCCATCTTTAACGTCGGACCCCTCCATTTCCCTTTCAAGTCTGTCTGTGTCAAGCGCACCCCACCACTTTTCACCACCTCAAAACATCAACCACATCTCCCAACAAGGCCAAACTTCATATCAAGAAATTTCCAGCTCACTACATAACCCGACAGCTTCTCCAATTCCCCATTCTAAACCTTCAAAGTCTCTCCAAATCAACAAGCAGTCATCAGACGCAAGAATTCGAGCCCAAAATACGCAGAAAAAACGAAAACAATCGAACCAATCTCATTATATTCCCCCGCATCTTCGTGACAATCAGAAAGGCGAAGATAATCGTGATTCCACCCCAACAAAACAGCATTCCAGAAATAGCTCGACATTTTCCTCATCATCACAACAATCATCCTCCCAGATCCAAAAATCCAGAAAGAATATAAATCACGCATCTCATAATCAAGGAAGTGCTACCACGACACAGTCACATCAAAATTCTCACCAGTCTTCAAATTCTACAAATTCGAGCTCAGTCGCCCAAATAATTGGTGCAATTCACAAAGAAGCCAGTTATTCATCCAATCGTGGCCACTATGATCATCGCTCGTCTTTCTTCACACCATCAAATCCCTCTCCATCATTCCCACCTCCAGACAAGTCTGGACTCCGCTTATCTTTCTGCTTCAACCACGTTCTTGCAGTTTCCGAAGATCAAGTCGGATCGCGATTCATTCAGTCTCGGTTATCGAATGCATCGTCAGCTGAAATCGAACAAGTCTTCACCGAACTCATTGTTCAGAACCCGAAGTCCTTTGAACTGTTCACACATTGCTATGCAAATTATGTTGTTCAGAAACTCTTCGAAGTTGGAACTAATGTACAAGTCGCACAGCTCATCGAACTGATCCGTCCCTCTTTCTACAACCTCTCCTTTGATACTTTTGGATGTCGCGTTCTTCAATGTGCAATTCCACGCATGGATGAAAAACTCTGCTCAAGCATTTCAGACCAGCTCTTTCACAACTGCATCGAAGCAATCCACAGCCAAAACGCCAACCACGTCCTTCAAAAATGCATCGAGTACTCATCTTTCACTGCAATTGATATCGTGCTCTCTGTTATTTCCACACACGGCATCCAAGAAATTGCCAATCATACGTATGGATGTCGGGTACTTCAAAGACTTCTGGAATGTGATGACGACACTATCCATGCTTATTTAGGAACTCAATTGTTCCCAATTCTCCAACAGTTAGTGATCGATCAATATGGAAACTTTGTTATCCAACATTTGGCCCAGAACTCCAATCGTGAAATGATCTCCATCGACGTTTCTCAAATCCCGCCATCTTCTGAGGAAACTGAAAGAAAACAGACCATTTCCACGATAAATCCGTCTTTGAACACTGTCACAGTCCTTATTTCCATCAAAGAAATGATTGCACGTTCCCTTCGAGGGAATTATTTCACACTCTCCAAACACAAGTTCGGCTCGAATGTCGTCGAAAAGTGTTTGGAATATGCAGATGAAAACATCAGAAGATATGTTTTGCTGGAGATTTTGAGCACAGATCCCCAACATTACAACAAAAAAATCAATTTCAATCAATTAACGAAAGCTCTCTTCACAGAACCTTCCTTGGATTCTCTTGCATCTGCAACTGTTTCCTCCGAACCCGCGTCATTTGTTGATCCATATAAGCCATTCAACACACACCCCCTTCTCTTCCTCCTCCTCGACCAGTTTGGCAACTACGTCGCCCAACGAGTCTGTGACATTGCTCCCCTCTCGTTCAAACAGGCCATTCTGCATCAATTGTTGTATCTCCTCCCTGTTCGCCTGATTAAGGGACGCAAAGAGCTTCAGAACACTCGCTCTGAACTTCGCTCGAGCAATCAGCGTTTTGCTGATGTAGCAGACGACGACATCACCATCCCCAATCGCGACTTCATCGGAGTCCGCATTGAGAAGCTTCTGCGAGCACTTGAACGTCCAACGCCAGTCATCTTCCCAGAGCCACCGCGCTCGAAGTGGAAAGGTGTGAAGATGCCGAGACCGTCATCGACCAAATCGCCAACACCTCGCTCCAGTCAAAGCCACCTCACAGCCCACTCGCGTGCGCTGAGTGCTGGTCCCTCTGAAGGCCCACCACCCTCGTCTCGAAGCCTCTCCTCGAACGAAAGCATGTCTCGCAAGTCGAATCGTCCTGTGCTTGTCACGTCAGATCAGCTTCCTGCCGTTGAACAGAAAGACGCCAAGCAGCTTCTTTTGGAAGAGTCGAGTGACGAGGAGAAAGTGTTTGTGATGCCTGCCTTTCGCTCGCACGAAGGAGAACATCACCAGAAGAGAGGAAATCAACACTCTCGAACCGTTTCTGAAGCAGACTCCATCTCGTTCACGTCGATGACGCCCCTCCAGTCTCCATCGCGATCGTCCTGTCCGTCGAGCCCCGTGCAAGAAGCATTAATTGGGATCGGTCAAGGCAGTGCACTCTCGTTCCTCGGGCACGATCTCAACGTCCTCGACTCCTTCGCCCCACCAGCCCCTCGTCCGAACCACACCCGCCACTCCATCCACCTCACAACAGCCATGCACTCCCACTCGGGTGAATACGAAGCCATGTCTGATTCGGAGAAAAGCATCACAGGGTGGGATCCAGGACTCAACATAGCCAGCGAGGTGGACGAGACGAGTCTTTCGGAAGGGTCGCGACTCGCCAGTCCGGTTGTTGGGGGACCAGACGCACTCTCGTCGTTCTCAACACCGTCCTCGTTCCACTCGCTGTACCTCCCAAGCGCACAAAACAACCCAAACTCACGTCCACTCATCCCTCTCTACACGTCCCCTGATCTTCCTTACCTCACCACCTCCTCATCAGCATCCATCTTCCTCCCACACAACTCCCCGCTCGACATCGCCCGTGTCGCCTCCACCCGTGACCATCTCGACCCTCAGCAGACCTCGTTCGACTCGTTCATCCACCCCATCCCAAGTTCCGTCAGCAACTTCCCCTTCACAGCCGAGCATTCCACTTCACTCCCCTCCTTCCCAAAACTCTCCGACGAGGAGGACGATTCTGCCAACCATTTCGGTGTTCTGCGAGCCCTCTCGCCCGAGTCACTCCACGCCTCGTCTGTGTCTTCATTCAACATTCTCGCCCATGCCCAGTCTTCGTTCAGAATGCCCCTCACTCCTCCCCACCTTCCCATCCAAGATGATTTTGCCGTCCCATCGCATCGCCTTTCACTCACCTTCTCGCCTCCGAACTCTCCAAACTCGGTCACCAGCTCGTCTCGTTCGAGGCCGTATCACGATCATCGGGACATTTCAATCGATTACATGTCGATCGACGATCCGTTGGAGTCAACACGGTCGACAATCGACTCCACGGAGTGATGAGACGAGAACGTTCATCTTTTTGATTTGGTTTTTGTCTTTTCATCTTCATTTCAAAGAGTTGATGCACTGTTTCACACTTTGGCAACATCCAGAAGTTTTGGTGATGAAAACTACTATGTGAAACGACTGCGTTAATTGAAGGTATGTTTATACCTCACACGATGTCAGATGATCCACGTTCGTCTCATCGAAGCCACAGACCTCGGTGAAGAACGAGCGATCTTTGACCTTTCGATGGACGTCAGCCCAACGTTGTTTGAACGTGTTGACATTCATATCTTCTTTCCGTAGCCCTTGGGGAATCAATTCCATGAGATCGATCGATCCCGAAACTGGTGGTTCAAGACAGTATTTCACTGAAACACCTGGATTCTACAACAAGTGAACACGAAAGGCGAGTCAAACATCCAACGTGTGGTGTTGATCCAAATAAACTTCGACAACGAAGAAGCCTCCATATTGCGGATACAGCACTTCACCTGTCTCTGTCAGCAGATTGACACCCAGTGCCTGGAGGAGAGGGAGCACTGCTGTGTCGTGTGATGAGTAGTGCCGATATCGCGGGTATGGCTTCTTCGACGAGAATGCGACAATATCCGAATCGAAATGGTCAAAGAAAACTTGGGACCAAAATCGACCACCAACAGCATGACACCACAGCGGAGTCGGCGGATATTTGGTGAGAAACACTGAAGAGTCAGAAAGAGGGTGACGATGAGGATTGAAACAATGCAAGCAAACATAATTCTTTCAATCTCCGTATCTTTGGGAGGTGATCTTTAGTGATTCCGTTGGGCAGAGTGTGGCCGATCTCATCAGCGACGAGGACAGAATCGTAGATGATGAACTCGTCAGACCCTTCCAAAGTCGTGCCTGTGCATCGTTCGACATGATCAACGACATGTTTGTATTCCTTTTTAACATTTTTGTATCGTTTTTCTTCGGCTTCTTGTTCTGACAGAGACAACGCAGTTGGGCTTCGTGGGAGTTTGGTCGAAGAGTAGATGAGAACATATCGAAATAGATACCTCGCCTCAACACTATACAGAAGGATGTCATCACAAAAATGCACCACATGATGGGGAATCTCAATTGTTTGCTTCGATTTCTTGGCGTAGCGAGAGAAGAGGCCCTTTTGGAAGTATTGGAGAGAATGACGTGCTCGAGTAACACTGGTCGAGCGGAAATAGAAAATTCTTTCATCAAAATCAGTTGGAAAGAGAGTGTCCTCATAGTACTTGTAAATCTCAGAGCCAAGATTAATGAGTCTTGATTTGGCAGGAGGAGTGAGTTTTCCATCTGTTGGCAGATGAGGAAGGGCCTGATGTGTATAAAAAAGGAAGAAGAGATGCATTTAGAGGGAAGACAGGATTACGATCACCTGTGGATGAGAATGAGATGATGAGGTGGTTATTTGGTAATATACATATGAACAGAAGTGAATACCATGTCGATGAACAAGATGAACAGATATAAGCGTTTTGGAGATGGGAGATCGAATCCAGATCATGGTCTTCAATACTTGTATGCTTTGAACACTTTGAGTGGGCCGAACTTGACCCAAACCTACCGAACGTTATGCATTCATCTAGTCGAAGTGATTGGCCCTTCAGTAGCATTGTCTCCAGAGTTTTGGACGCTATTCATTCCCATCTCAACTTGAAAAGGAAGCATCATCGTGTACGTGAATCTCCAGACTATCTGCAAATGTTATTGAATACAAATCGCGAACAAACATTTAAATGGCTAGGTTCAATCCAATCAGACACCCAAGCTGTTCAGACTCAATGAAATTTAGGCTCGCCCCGAAGTTGATTCGGAGTGGTTGAGTCAAGTGTTTTTCGATGATATCTTCCAGTCCTTCGTTCTGCCACCTCCGAAATGCTTCTCTTCCGTTCAGTGCTACCTGTCCTCCGCTTTTCTTCCAGTCCGGCAGCGTTTGATTCATATGCTTAAACATGATGCGATGATATTGGTGGGGGTATGGGAGTGTGAACGAGTTGAAGAAACACAGAGCGAAGGGGATGTACAACTCCAAGTCGAGAGGCGAGGAATCAAAGGGAAGAATGAGTAAGAGAGATTTCAGAAGTGCCGTGAATGTGCCCGATTGGAGAGTGAATAGCCTTGAAACACCATTCTGACTAAGACGCAGCAGATAAAGTCGAGAAGGCTCCACACCAAGTTTGAACCATTTGTCAAACACTGCCAGCTCGGGAAATGTTTGAGGTGGGGAGTTCTTCTTCAACAATTCAGGAAGCTCCAGAAGCGATGCGAGAATGAAGATGAGTCCATCTTCGATCTTCTGATCAGTGGGTACTGAGTCCAAACGGGATTGCAGAGCTACAAATAGCCCTGAGACAATATTGGCTGAGAGGAGTCGGAGCCTGTGTCCCGAACCAGAATGAGAAATCGTGTCTCCAACAAATGAGAGTGTCGCTTCAACAATTCGACTGCTTCGTGATGATAGAAGCATCAGTATTAATTCTACAAAACCCAAGAATGGTTCTTTCCGAGTTGGCACGAGATCGTACAACAAAACATCGGAGTCGAATGAGCGTGAACTTGGACTCAGAATCTTCAGAAGATTCTTAACATTCCACTCCATATCGTCGCCAAATGGAAACTCTGACTTGATCAGCTCAACCAAAGAGAAAATTAGAGTAGAAAATGGTGTGATCGATATTGTTTTGTCGTTAATCCTATTTTTGTTTATTGTTGATTGGAGCCATGTCGAAAATTCATTCATCGACAATAACCAGACAGAGTGAGGAGAATCAGTTGTACCGCCAGGGATTTGTCCATTCATTCACGAGAAAGATGAGACGTGACGAAGATTCTACTTGTGGACGGATCTTCTCCTTTCAACACATGAATTGTCTCAAAGTATTCTGTGAAGTGAAAAAAGTTGATTCAAAGTTGTTCATCATGCTACTCTCAGCGTTTATTTTGTTTCGGGATGATTAGTTCATGGTGTCCAAGTGACAAACGACCATTCTGTCCTTTATTGAAATACTGAAGAAGAACAACAGCTAATGGTAACGTCGTATTTCAGCTTTCTCAGACAGGACCTGAACGACAAGACGACGGCAAGAGAGGATCAGAACGGGAGCAGGCAATCATTCATCAGGATTTTGCTTCGACCACTAGTGGTTCAATGAGTCCACCACATTGTTTGATCGCACGCTCCAGGTACGACAAAACATGGATGATATGCGACAAGATCGTGTCCGTGGCGTCCAAATCGTTCAGATCAGTTTTGATGACATCCATTCCATGATCAAAGAAGTTCATGACGAGGTCGACCGTGTCCGGATGTGTTGCGTCACTCAGAAGACGCTCGATTCTGTCGTCATTGGCTCGCTCTCTCCTTTCCATGAAGACTTGCTTGAGGTGCTCGAGGAGGACTGACACAGCCGGCACCCTCACAGCTTTTGGCGGGACAAACGGAGCAGTGGAAAGGAGACCCGACTCGTTTGCCGAGAAAGAGACATCCTGTCCATCGTTCTGTGCGAGGGCACGTTCCTCATTCGCAATTTGGAGGAGTCTGTCCTCAATCTGATCCAGCTTGAGCGGCGGAATATTGTGCTTGCGAGCCAGTGCAGAAGTGTGTTTGGATGTGGATGGCGATGATACAGGATTGGCAGGGAGCTGAACAGACGGTTGGTTCGGAGTGATGACGGGAGTGGAGTTTGAGGAGTTTGGAGATGGAGCTGGTGTCGTATTGACATTCTTCGTTTTCTCCCTCGCAACGACACCATTCAATGATTGGCTGAAGTTGGCGACATCGAGTGAGACTGAAACAAGAACAAGAATCATGAGAGCGAAAAGTGAATGTTCAGCAGAGCTCATTGATTTGGCGGCGAGCTCCAAAGGCGAAGCAAAGATCGAGTTGTCGAGCTGGGTGAGAGATTCGGAGGGATTTGGTGAGGAGGGAGGTTGTTGAGAATAATTGCGGAGGTAGAACGTGACAATTGAAGCGAAGACAGCCAGGTTTCCTGTAGCTGGCAGCTGACCATTGAGAATGAGGTGAAGACTCTTGAACGAGGAAGGATAATCTTGATTTGAGACGAGCTCAACAAATGTATTCATAATGTCAACAACTGAGACGACAGGCGATAGCGAGTTAGAGGGAGGAACAGGAGTGTGGGTATCAGCGAGTTGAGGAGAGGGAGAGGGAAAAGTGTTGTCGAGTAAACGAGGCGGAGAAGATGAAACGAGATGATCTGGTGCTGAGTTTTCGAGGAGAGGACGAATTGGAGCTTCCAACTCGGCCTTCTCGGAATTCTGTTTCTTCCCTTCTTCCTCCAAACGACTAACTGTCGCTTCCAACTCGGCCTTCTCGGAATTCTGTTTCTTCCCTTCTTCCTCCAAACGACTAACTGTCGCTTCCAACTCGGCCTTCTCGGAATTCTGTTTCTTCCCTTCTTCCTCCAAACGACTAACTGTCGCTTCCAACTCGGCCTTCTCGGAATTCTGTTTCTTCCCTTCTTCCTCCAAACGACTAACTGTCGCTTTTAACTCGGCCTTCTCGGAATTCTGTTTCTTCCCTTCTTCCTCCAAACGACTAACTGTCGCTTCCAACTCGGCCTTCTCGGAATTCTGTTTCTTCCCTTCTTCCTCCAAACGACTAACTGTCGCTTCCAACTCGGCCTTCTCGGAATTCTGTTTCTTCCCTTCTTCCTCCAAACGACTAACTGTCGCTTCCAACTCGGCCTTCTCGGAATTCTGTTTCTTCCCTTCTTCCTCCAAACGACTAACTGTCGCTTCCAACTCGGCCTTCTCGGAATTCTGTTTCTTCCCTTCTTCCTCCAAACGACTAACTGTCGCTTCCAACTCGGCCTTCTCGGAATTCTGTTTCTTCCCTTCTTCCTCCAAACGACTAACTGTCGCTTCCAACTCGGCCTTCTCGGAATTCTGTTTCTTCCCTTCTTCCTCCAAACGACTAACTGTCGCTTCCAACTCGGCCTTCTCGGAATTCTGTTTCTTCCCTTCTTCCTCCAAACGACTAACTGTCGCTTCCAACTCGGCCTTCTCGGAATTCTGTTTCTTCCCTTCTTCCTCCAAACGACTAACTGTCGCTTCCAACTCGGCCTTCTCGGAATTCTGTTTCTTCCCTTCTTCCTCCAAACGACTAACTGTCGCTTCCAACTCGGCCTTCTCGGAATTCTGTTTCTTCCCTTCTTCCTCCAAACGACTAACTGTCGCTTCCAACTCGGCCTTCTCGGAATTCTGTTTCTTCCCTTCTTCCTCCAAACGACTAACTGTCGCTTCCAACTCGGCCTTCTCGGAATTCTGTTTCTTCCCTTCTTCCTCCAAACGACTAACTGTCGCTTCCAACTCGGCCTTCTCGGAATTCTGTTTCTTCCCTTCTTCCTCCAAACGACTAACTGTCGCTTCCAACTCGGCCTTCTCGGAATTCTGTTTCTTCCCTTCTTCCTCCAAACGACTAACTGTCGCTTCCAACTCGGCCTTCTCGGAATTCTGTTTCTTCCCTTCTTCCTCCAAACGACTAACTGTCGCTTCCAACTCGGCCTTCTCAGATTCTGTTTCTTCCCTTCTTCCTCCAAACGACTAACTGTCGCTTCCAACTCGGCCTTCTCGGAATTCTGTTTCTTCCCTTCTTCCTCCAAACGACTAACTGTCGCTTCCAACTCGGCCTTCTCGGAATTCTGTTTCTTCCCTTCTTCCTCCAAACGACTAACTGTCGCTTCCAACTCGGCCTTCTCAGATTCTGTTTCTTCCCTTCTTCCTCCAAACGACTAACTGTCGCTTCCAACTCGGCCTTCTCAGATTCTGTTTCTTCCCTTCTTCCTCCAAACGACTAACTGTCGCTTCCAACTCAGCCTTCTCGGAATTCTGTTTCTTCCCTTCTTCCTCCAAACGACTAACTGTCGCTATCGGCCTTCTCAGATTCTGTTTCTTCCCTTCTTCCTCCAAACGACTAACTGTCGCTTCCAACTCGGCCTTCTCAGATTCTGTTTCTTCCCTTCTTCCTCCAAACGACTAACTGTCGCTTCCAACTCGGCCTTCTCGGAATTCTGTTTCTTCCCTTCTTCCTCCAAACGACTAACTGTCGCTTCCAACTCGGCCTTCTCAGATTCTGTTTCTTCCCTTCTTCCTCCAAACGACTAACTGTCGCTTCCAACTCAGCCTTCTCGGAATTCTGTTTCTTCCCTTCTTCCTCCAAACGACTAACTGTCGCTTCCAACTCGGCCTTCTCGGAATTCTGTTTCTTCCCTTCTTCCTCCAAACGACTAACTGTCGCTTCCAACTCGGCCTTCTCAGATTCTGTTTCTTCCCTTCTTCCTCCAAACGACTAACTGTCGCTTCCAACTCGGCCTTCTCGGAATTCTGTTTCTTCCCTTCTTCCTCCAAACGACTAACTGTCGCTTCCAACTCGGCCTTCTCAGATTCTGTTTCTTCCCTTCTTCCTCCAAACGACTAACTGTCGCTTCCAACTCGGCCTTCTCAGATTCTGTTTCTTCCCTTCTTCCTCCAAACGACTAACTGTCGCTTCCAACTCAGCCTTCTCGGAATTCTGTTTCTTCCCTTCTTCCTCCAAACGACTAACTGTCGCTTCCAACTCAGCCTTCTCAGATTCTGTTTCTTCCCTTCTTCCTCCAAACGACTAACTGTCGCTTCCAACTCGGCCTTCTCAGATTCTGTTTCTTCCCTTCTTCCTCCAAACGACTAACTGTCGCTTCCAACTCGGCCTTCTCGGAATTCTGTTTCTTCCCTTCTTCCTCCAAACGACTAACTGTCGCTTCCAACTCGGCCTTCTCAGATTCTGTTTCTTCCCTTCTTCCTCCAAACGACTAACTGTCGCTTCCAACTCGGCCTTCTCAGATTCTGTTTCTTCCCTTCTTCCTCCAAACGACTAACTGTCGCTTCCAACTCGGCCTTCTCAGATTCTGTTTCTTCCCTTCTTCCTCCAAACGACTAACTGTCGCTTCCAACTCAGCCTTCTCGGAATTCTGTTTCTTCCCTTCTTCCTCCAAACGACTAACTGTCGCTTCCAACTCGGCCTTCTCGGAATTCTGTTTCTTCCCTTCTTCCTCCAAACGACTAACTGTCGCTTCCAACTCGGCCTTCTCGGAATTCTGTTTCTTCCCTTCTTCCTCCAAACGACTAACTGTCGCTTCCAACTCAGCCTTCTCAGATTCTGTTTCTTCCCTTCTTCCTCCAAACGACTAACTGTCGCTTCCAACTCGGCCTTCTCAGATTCTGTTTCTTCCCTTCTTCCTCCAAACGACTAACTGTCGCTTCCAACTCGGCCTTCTCAGATTCTGTTTCTTCCCTTCTTCCTCCAAACGACTAACTGTCGCTTCCAACTCGGCCTTCTCAGATTCTGTTTCTTCCCTTCTTCCTCCAAACGACTAACTGTCGCTTCCAACTCAGCCTTCTCAGATTCTGTTTCTTCCCTTCTTCCTCCAAACGACTAACTGTCGCTTCCAACTCGGCCTTCTCGGAATTCTGTTTCTTCCCTTCTTCCTCCAAACGACTAACTGTCGCTTCCAACTCGGCCTTCTCAGATTCTGTTTCTTCCCTTCTTCCTCCAAACGACTAACTGTCGCTGCTCAGCCTTCTCAGATTCTGTTTCTTCCCTTCTTCCTCCAAACGACTAACTGTCGCTTCCAACTCGGCCTTCTCAGATTCTGTTTCTTCCCTTCTTCCTCCAAACGACTAACTGTCGCTTCCAACTCGGCCTTCTCAGATTCTGTTTCTTCCCTTCTTCCTCCAAACGTACTGTCGCTTCCAACTCGGCCTTCTCAGATTCTGTTTCTTCCCTTCTTCCTCCAAACGACTAACTGTCGCTTCCAACTCGGCCTTCTCGGAATTCTGTTTCTTCCCTTCTTCCTCCAAACGACTAACTGTCGCTTCCAACTCGGCCTTCTCAGATTCTGTTTCTTCCCTTCTTCCTCCAAACGACTAACTGTCGCTTCCAACTCGGCCTTCTCAGATTCTGTTTCTTCCCTTCTTCCTCCAAACGACTAACTGTCGCTTCCAACTCGGCCTTCTCAGATTCTGTTTCTTCCCTTCTTCCTCCAAACGACTAACTGTCGCTCGGCCTCTTCTCGGAATTCTGTTTCTTCCCTTCTTCCTCCAAACGACTAACTGTCGCTTCCAACTCGGCCTTCTCAGATTCTGTTTCTTCCCTTCTTCCTCCAAACGACTAACTGTCGCTTCCAACTCGGCCTTCTCAGATTCTGTTTCTTCCCTTCTTCCTCCAAACGACCAACTCAGCCTTCTCAAGATTCTGTTTCTTCCCTTCTTCCTCCAAACGACTAACTGTCGCTTCCAACTCGGCCTTCTCAGATTCTGTTTCTTCCCTTCTTCCTCCAAACGACTAACTGTCGCTTCCAACTCGGCCTTCTCAGATTCTGTTTCTTCCCTTCTTCCTCCAAACGACTAACTGTCGCTTCCAACTCAGCCTTCTCGGAATTCTGTTTCTTCCCTTCTTCCTCCAAACGACTAACTGTCGCTTCCAACTCGGCCTTCTCGGAATTCTGTTTCTTCCCTTCTTCCTCCAAACGACTAACTGTCGCTTCCAACTCAGCCTTCTCAGATTCTGTTTCTTCCTTCTTCCTCCAAACGACTAACTGTCGCTTCCAACTCGGCCTTCTCGGAATTCTGTTTCTTCCCTTCTTCCTCCAAACGACTAACTGTCGCTTCCAACTCAGCCTTCTCAAGATTCTGTTTCTTCCCTTCTTCCTCCAAACGACTAACTGTCGCTTCCAACTCGGCCTTCTCAGATTCTGTTTCTTCCTTCTTCCTCCAAACGACTAACTGTCGCTTCCAACTCGGCCTTCTCAGATTCTGTTTCTTCCCTTCTTCCTCCAAACGACTAACTGTCGCTTCCAACTCGGCCTTCTCAGATTCTGTTTCTTCCCTTCTTCCTCCAAACGACTAACTGTCGCTTCCAACTCGGCCTTCTCAGATTCTGTTTCTTCCCTTCTTCCTCCAAACGACTAACTGTCGCTTCCAACTCGGCCTTCTCAGATTCTGTTTCTTCCCTTCTTCCTCCAAACGACTAACTGTCGCTTCCAACTCGGCCTTCTCAGATTCTGTTTCTTCCTTCTTCCTCCAAACGACTAACTGTCGCTTCCAACTCAGCCTTCTCAGATTCTGTTTCTTCCCTTCTTCCTCCAAACGACTAACTGTCGCTTCCAACTCAGCCTTCTCAGATTCTGTTTCTTCCCTTCTTCCTCCAAACGACTAACTGTCGCTTCCAACTCGGCCTTCTCAGATTCTGTTTCTTCCCTTCTTCCTCCAAACGACTAACTGTCGCTTCCAACTCGGCCTTCTCAGATTCTGTTTCTTCCTTCTTCCTCCAAACGACTAACTGTCGCTTCCAACTCGGCCTTCTCGGAATTCTGTTTCTTCCCTTCTTCCTCCAAACGACTAACTGTCGCTTCCAACTCGGCCTTCTCAGGTCTGTTTCTTCCCTTCTTCCTCCAAACGACTAACTGTCGCTTCCAACTCAGCCTTCTCGGAATTCTGTTTCTTCCCTTCTTCCTCCAAACGACTAACTGTCGCTTCCAACTCAGCCTTCTCGGGATTCTGTTTCTTCCTTCTTCCTCCAAACGACTGTCGCTTCCAACTCGGCCTTCTCAGATTCTGTTTCCCTTCTTCCTCCAAACGACTAACTGTCGCTTCCAACTCGGCCTTCTCGGAATTCTGTTTCTTCCCTTCTTCCTCCAAACGACTAACTGTCGCTTCCAACTCGGCCTTCTCAGATTCTGTTTCTTCCTTCTTCCTCCAAACGACTAACTGTCGCTTCCAACTCAGCCTTCTCGGAATTCTGTTTCTTCCCTTCTTCCTCCAAACGACTAACTGTCGCTTCCATCGGCCTTCTCAGATTCTGTTTCTTCCCTTCTTCCTCCAAACGACTAACTGTCGCTTCCAACTCGGCCTTCTCAGATTCTGTTTCTTCCCTTCTTCCTCCAAACGACTAACTGTCGCTTCCAACTCGGCCTTCTCGGAATTCTGTTTCTTCCCTTCTTCCTCCAAACGACTAACTGTCGCTTCCAACTCGGCCTTCTCGGAATTCTGTTTCTTCCCTTCTTCCTCCAAACGACTAACTGTCGCTTCCAACTCGGCCTTCTCGGAATTCTGTTTCTTCCCTTCTTCCTCCAAACGACTAACTGTCGCTTCCAACTCGGCCTTCTCAGGATTCTGTTTCTTCCCTCCAAACGACTAACTGTCGCTTCCAGCTCGGCCTTCTCGGATTCTGTTTCTTCCCTTCTTCCTCCAAACGACTAACTGTCGGCCTTCTCAGATTCTGTTTCTTCCTTCTTCCTCCAAACGACTAACTGTCGCTTCCAACTCGGCCTTCTCGGAATTCTGTTTCTTCCCTTCTTCCTCCAAACGACTAACTGTCGCTTCCAACTCGGCCTTCTCAGATTCTGTTTCTTCCTTCTTCCTCCAAACGACTAACTGTCGCTTCCAACTCGGCCTTCTCGGAATTCTGTTTCTTCCCTTCTTCCTCCAAACGACTAACTGTCGCTTCCAACTCGGCCTTCTCAGATTCTGTTTCTTCCCTTCTTCCTCCAAACGACTAACTGTCGCTTCCAACTCGGCCTTCTCAGATTCTGTTTCTTCCTTCTTCCTCCAAACGTAACTGTCGCTGGCCTCGGCCTTCTCGGAATTCTGTTTCTTCCCTTCTTCCTCCAAACGACTAACTGTCGCTTCCAACTCGGCCTTCTCGGAATTCTGTTTCTTCCCTTCTTCCTCCAAACGACTAACTGTCGCTTCCAACTCAGCCTTCTCAGATTCTGTTTCTTCCCTTCTTCCTCCAAACGACTAACTGTCGCTTCTTATCCAGCCTTCTCAGAATTCTGTTTCTTCCTTCTTCCTCCAAACGACTAACTGTCGCTTCCAACTCCAGCCTTCTCGGAATTCTGTTTCTTCCCTTCTTCCTCCAAACGACTAACTGTCGCTTCCAACTCAGCCTTCTCGGAATTCTGTTTCTTCCTTCTTCCTCCAAACGACTAACTGTCGCTTCCAACTCAGCCTTCTCAGATTCTGTTTCTTCCTTCTTCCTCCAAACGACTAACTGTCGCTTCCATCCTTCTCGGAATTCTGTTTCTTCCCTTCTTCCTCCAAACGACTAACTGTCGCTTCCAACTCAGCCTTCTCGGAATTCTGTTTCTTCCTTCTTCCTCCAAACGACTAACTGTCGCTTCCAACTCGGCCTTCTCGGAATTCTGTTTCTTCCCTTCTTCCTCCAAACGACTAACTGTCGCTTCCAACTCGGCCTTCTCGGAATTCTGTTTCTTCCCTTCTTCCTCCAAACGACTAACTGTCGCTTCAACTCGGCCTTCTCGGAATTCTGTTTCTTCCCTTCTTCCTCAAACGACTAACTGTCGCTGCTCAGCCTTCTCAGATTCTGTTTCTTCCTTCTTCCTCCAAACGACTAACTGTCGCTTCCAACTCGGCCTTCTCAGATTCTGTTTCTTCCCTTCTTCCTCCAAACGACTAACTGTCGCTTCCAACTCGGCCTTCTCGAATTCTGTTTCTTCCCTTCTTCCTCCAAACGACTAACTGTCGCTTCCAACTCAGCCTTCTCAGATTCTGTTTCTTCCCTTCTTCCTCCAAACGACTAACTGTCGCTTCCAACTCGGCCTTCTCGAGATTCTGTTTCTTCCTTCTTCTTCCTCCAAACGACTAACTGTCGCTTCCAACTCAGCCTTCTCAGATTCTGTTTCTTCCCTTCTTCCTCAAACGACTAACTGTCGCTTCCAACTCGGCCTTCTCGAATTCTGTTTCTTCCCTTCTTCCTCCAAACGACTAACTGTCGCTTCCAACTCGGCCTTCTCGAATTCTGTTTCTTCCCTTCTTCCTCCAAACGACTAACTGTCGCTTCCAACTCGGCCTTCTCAGATTCTGTTTCTTCCCTTCTTCCTCCAAACGACTAACTGTCAGCCTTCTCAGATTCTGTTTCTTCCTTCTTCCTCCAAACGACTAACTGTCGCTTCCAACTCGGCCTTCTCGGGTTCTGTTTCTTCCTTCTTCCTCCAAACGACTAACTGTCGCTTCAACTCGGCCTTCTCAGATTCTGTTTCTTCCCTTCTTCCTCCAAACGACTAACTGTCGCTTCCAGCTCGGCCTTCTCGGAATTCTGTTTCTTCCCTTCTTCCTCCAAACGACTAACATCGCTTCCAACTCAGCCTTCTCAGATTCTGTTTCTTCCTTCTTCCTCCAAACGACTAACTGTCGCTTCCAACTCGGCCTTCTCGGAATTCTGTTTCTTCCCTTCTTCCTCCAAACGACTAACTGTCGCTTCCAACTCGGCCTTCTCGAATTCTGTTTCTTCCTTCTTCCTCCAAACGACTAACTGTCGCTTCCAACTCGGCCTTCTCAGATTCTGTTTCTTCCTTCTTCCTCCAAACGACTAACTGTCGCTTCCAACTCAACCTTCTCAGATTCTGTTTCTTCCTTCTTCCTCCAAACGACTAACTGTCGCTTCCAACTCAGCCTTCTCGAATTCTGTTTCTTCCTTCTTCCTCCAAACGACTAACTGTCGCTTCCAACTCGGCCTTCTCGAATTCTGTTTCTTCCTTCTTCCTCCAAACGACTAACTGTCGCTTCCAACTCGGCCTTCTCGAATTCTGTTTCTTCCTTCTTCCTCAAACGACTAACTGTCGCTTCCAACTCGGCCTTCTCGGAATTCTGTTTCTTCCCTTCTTCCTCAAACGACTAACTGTCGCTTCCAACTCGGCCTTCTCAGATTCTGTTTCTTCCTTCTTCCTCCAAACGACTAACTGTCGCTTCCAACTCAGCCTTCTCAGGAATTCTGTTTCTTCCTTCTTCCTCAAACGACTAACTGTCGCTTCCAACTCAGCCTTCTCGGATTCTGTTTCTTCCTTCTTCCTCCAAA
>JARBJD010000192.1:0-144316 GCA_033064195.1 Blattamonas nauphoetae
TTGTGAAGAGTATCAATTCTGTTGTTCCAGCCCTTTCGTCGTTCGTGAATGAAAATGGGAATCCTCTCTCAGTTGAAATCACGATTTCTGACTTTTCGCAACATTCCTCACTTTTCACTGACTTTGAAGGCGTTTGCTGTTCCACTGATCCGATTTCGGAATCTGTTTCTGTGCACAACACGTTATCTTCGGTTCGTCTCGAACATCACGTCCCTGACCTCCTCGCGCTCACCGTCTCGTCTCCACTCGTCAGACCGAATGATTGGGAGTGAATTTTGTGGGAGTCGAGAATTGTCTTTTGGGACAATGGTTCATCGACTTGGATCGTCTCTGCCTGCCTTTCTCTCAACTCGACCTTCATCGAATGCTCAAATGTGAACGATCGCCCACAAAATGGAGAATCGTTCGACTTCTGTGCAATCGACGCTTGACCGCACTCAGTTCTCTTCCCAGCAAGACGCTCAACACTTCGAGAACTGCCACTTCACATCGACGAAACCAACATCGTCGTTCAACATCATTGAATACTCTGAGTTTGGTGGTTCATTGAAGTTTGTGGGGCTCATTCGAAGTTGTTGTTGGAACGAAACTGATTGGAGTGATGAAGATCACCGCCAAGAAAGAAGTCTTCCCTCTTTCGTTTGACAGGAGCAGCGTGACATTCTCTCGCTCAGATGGGGTTATCTCGTCTGGCAGCCAATTCACCTTCGTTTTCTCACCCAACACACACTTCGCATCGAGCAACTTCACTGCTCCCCCAACATCGGCATCAACTGGCACCCGAACACCTCTTCTCGTCGTCCGTCGCGTTTGCCACGATCACCAACTGTGTCTTCGAGAAGCAGGCCACAACTGGCTATGGTTCCTGCCTTTACGACTCTCTTCTGCTCGGTCATCCTCGCCACATCGTCAATTTTCCGACTCAACTCTGCTCATTCTCGAGGAGGGTCACTTTCTTGTATTTTACAAATTCACGCATGTTCCACTGCCACTTCGACAGCAATTCAGCAGGTCAGCAAGGCGGGGCAGTCTTATTCAGTTGGCCCCGTTTTGAATTTAGAGGATGTCCATTTTGTGAGCAACCAGGCAAATCAGACATATTCAACAAACAACACAAAACTCGCTCATTATCGGGGAATGACATCGGGGTAGTAGCTGGAAACGCAAACGAGGTTCTGAACACGATGATCGGCTGCACATCAACGTCTGTCAGTCCCAAGATTGGGTTTTATTATGACACGATCACAAATGGGAATGTGACAAATGAAGAAGTTTACTTCCCGAATCCCACAAACACGTCTCTGCCAACAGCTGCAGGTGAGTGGTGGATGAGTGAGGATGGAAGTGGAGAGACGTGCTCCGAAGCAACACCATGCAATGCGATGTCAGCCGTGAGCGCAGCGATCTCGTCTTCAGAAACAACGAAAACAGGATGGAACAAAGTGAATGTTGGAGTCGGGCTGTTCTCAGAATCAGTTTCGCCGCTGTCGTTGTCAGTTGAGTTTGTTGGGAGTGGATGGGACCGAAACAGCTCGACATCGACAACTGTGGAACTGTCGTTGTCAGTTGATGGGAATGCGAACTTCTCGCTCACATCCCTCTCTCCTCCCCTCACTCCGCGACATCATCGATTCTTCGAATGGAATCAGCAACAGCAAAGGTTCGACTGGCGAATGTTTGGATTGAAGGAATCTCTTCGCACAACACTCACCTCTTCTCGTTCTCGTCTGGCTCAGCGACATTCCATCTTTGTGTTCTGAACACGATCACTCTGACATCGTCGCCAGCAATCTCTTTGACTGGATCGTGTTCGTTGACGATGACTCGATGTTGGGTGATGGAGATTGAGCGAAAAAGAGGAGATGGAGGAAGTGTGATTGACTCGTCGACGAGTGGAACGATTTCACTTTCGCAGTCTGATTTTGCTCGCTGTGTCTCTTCTGGCTGTTCTGGTTGCCTCTCCTTCTCGTCATCGTTGAGTTCGAGTGCTGTGAAGTTGTCGAGTGTTTATTTCTCAGACAATGTTGGGAACGAGACAGATCAAGCAGGAATCAGCAATTTCGCCAACGATCTCTCCTTTTCTGGTTTCGGGACGAAGCAGATCTCGATGTCTGCCGTTCAATCGATCAGCCCCCAACCGCACTGCCTCACCAACTCCTCTAATTCCTCCTTCGATTCCATTCCTCTCCAATTTAGTGACCAAGGAATCGATTTCCCAGTTTCACCTCGATTCGACCGAGGAACTCCACTTTCCCGTTTCACCTCCCTCAACGAATTATTTATGAGTTTAGAAGCAAAACAGAGAGTAACGATCACATTGAAAACCGCGATTCAGCAACCTCTTCGTGCGATGTCATTCGACACCAAAAAAATCACGATCAGTGGTCCACCAATCCTCCTCGATCTTCAACCCAGCCAGACCATCACTCTCCTCGACTCGTCATATTTTCAATTGCATGAGTTCAAACTTTCCGTCCCCACTTCACTCACAACAACTCCGTTCATCCTCGAGAGTTCATCAGCTCAACTCACTTTTTGGGTTGGATCAATCATATTCTCAGAACTGTCCCATTCAGCAGCCTTAGTTCGGAATAATGGTGGGTTCGTCACAATTTGTGGCACGTCCATCACGAAGAACCTTCTCTTCGAAGGTCATTCATTCATCGAAAGTGTTGGAGGCAGTTTCACCGCACAATCCATTCTCTTCGATTCCATTTCATCGACTTCGGATGGAGCTGTTCTGAAAGCGAAGGGAACAATTGTGAAATTCACGATGGCATCATGTGTGAATTGCTCAGCCAGAAATGGAGGAGCACTCGCGGTTGAGCTGAGCGGAGCGAGTTATCTCCAACTTCTCCACGAGTCAGCATCCAGCCACAATGCGACTTTCAAAGACTGCATGGCGATTGGAGAGGGAGGAGCGAGAACAGACCCGAAAGGGAAGGGAGGAGCGATTTTTGTGAACGGCTCGTCGACCTCTGCCAAACCAATCCAACTCTCAACGACGACAACGGACGATGCTCGATTTGAAGAGAACTTCGCAGGAGAAGGAAATGACATATTTGTTTCGAGGTCGGTGTTTGGTGGGAAGAGTCTGGACTCGATTTCTGGATTTGGAGGAGGATCACACTCTGAAGACTTCCGAGTGGTTGTTGAAGGACTGGACTCGAATGAGAAAGAACGAGATGTGGTCCAAGCGAAATTGCTTCCATCACCAAAAGTGTCAGTGAATGGAAGTATTGAGGACGATTTTGGAAAAGTGAGTGGGTTGGACACAGAAGCGTGCAAGTGGACGTCGTCGTTCTGTGCGACGTTGGGATATGGAGTGCGATTTCTGACACAGCGATATCTGAATGGATCGTCGATTCCTCAAACGATCCAATTTCTGCACAACATGACATACACCGAGACGAAGATTGAGATTGTTGGTCAAGATGTGACAGTTTGTGGAACGACATCGAAAGATCTGTCAAAATCGACGATCAGCCGAAGTCTTGTGTTGATCGACTCATCGATTTCGTCAGGATCGTTCCTTTTCTCGGTTCAAGAAAAAGGGAAGTTGAGAGTGACGAATCTGGACATCAATTGTGATTCATCGAGTGGAGTGTTTGACTTGACATCGACAGGATCGTCGCTTTGGATTGAAGAGATTGGATTGGTCTGTTCAGTTGGACCGACACACTCTTGTCCTCTGATTCGAGTCCAGAATGGACAGATGCAGATTTGTGGAAGTGTGATCAACACAACACACGGATCATCTGGATCAGCGTCGTTCTCGTCTCCGATTCTCTCCTGTCTCTCTCCTTCTGCCTCGATCAGCCTCTCCTCGACAATCTTCTCGTCGTTTTGTTCGAGCTGTGTTCTTGTTGAGATGACGACGAATGAAGCGATTTCGATGAAATCAGTGTCATTCGTTGATTGTTCGAGATCTGACTCCGGTGACACTCTGGTTCTTGTTTCATCGTCGAATCTGGATCTGGTTGTGACTCCTTCACTTTGGGAAGATTCCTTCACTCCAACCACTTCTCTCACGCGCTTCATGTCGCACAACACGAATGTGTCGTCTTCGGATGAGTTTTATGAGTGGTCTCTTCTCTTCTATCTGCTTGTTCCATCAGAGTCGATTGTGTGTGGATCGTCGAATGACGAAGCCAGCACTCATCCTCGTTGTGGATCGGATCGCCTTCGATGTTCTTCGATTGACTCCGCAATCCATTCTGCGATGAACACGCACCTGAAAACCATTTTGGTGAAGACAGACGTGGTTGTGGAGGATGCAGTGTCAGTGACAGCGAGCGTGGAGATCAAACCCGACACAGCGACAATTCGAAAAGTGATGCAAACTGGATCGTCGTCGTTGGAAGTGGATGGATTGTCTGCTGTCCTCTCCCTCTCATCGCTCGCTTTCTCGTTCTCGTCAACAAACACACTGGTCTCGTTCTTCGTTGTCAAAACAGGAACCCTCTCCCTCTCGTCGTGCCGAATCGGAGAAGCCACCACACCTCAAACCCTCTCAAGCTCAATGACATCACTCTTCGCTGTCTCTTCGTCCGGAGTGCTGACATTGGTGTCAACCACGATCTCGAATGTTCGTTTCAGCCATCCAACGTCAGGATCGCTGATTGACCTCTCACTTGGAGCGTCATTGAACATTGATGCTTCTTCTGAGGTGTCTGAGATCTGGTCGAATGGGAAAGGAATGATTGTGTTTGTTGAGAGTGAGAGTTTGGAATCGACAGCGTCTCTCGACTCATTCCAGACTCTGAAGAAGTCGATCACAATTCCAAGCACAGGCAGTTTCTCAGATTCAGACAAGAATGATTTTGTTGGGAAGGAAGGTTCGATCGAAGAAAGCCTGCTGTGGCACTGGTTTCCACACACCGCATCGAACTCGACAGTTGTGGTGAGTTTGTCTGGAGAAGACAATTCGAAGTGTGGTCTGTCTCTGCTTCCCTGCCATTCCGTTGAACATGGATTCGCTTCGCTGAAGAACTCGAACAGCTTGCTCGTTTTGGAGAACGATGATTCTCTCTCTTCGCCTCTGACCACCAAACTGACATCACAAACCATTTCATCCCAAACGAACCGACAGACTTTGACAGTCACCTCGTCTGGGTCGTTCTCAGTCTCAGCCGACACTTCACTTGGTCTGCTCTCTCTTTCGTTCGTGTCGACAGTCGCATCATCGTCTGTGTCGTTTGTGGATGTTGCTTCTGGAGCGTCACTCATCGTCTCCGATTGTTCGTTCACATCGTTCTCATCACAGGTTGTCTGGATCAGTTGTGTCTGGAAGGATCGTTTCTGGGAAGAAAGTGGAGATTGGAGAGAGTGAGAAAGAGACGCTGTTTCAGAGTTGCTCGTCGTTGGTGGATGGAGGAGGGATGAATGTTGAAGTGACTGGATCAGGATCGGTTGTGATTTCGAAGACTGAATTTGAAGACTGCTCGGCAGTTCGAGGAGGATCAATTTTTCTGACTCTGACTCGACTGGACGAGCAGACAAGCTGGTCGTTCGATGTGAGCGGATCGTCGTTCATTTCTTCTTCGTCATCCTCGAACACCGACATGGCTGGAGCGAACATCTTCATTTCTGGCTCTTTCTTCGAGTCATCGATCACTACCAACCTATTTCCAGAAGTTTCACGAACATCAGATCCAAACGGGTTTTGGGGAGTGGACAGTGAGAGTGGAGTGAACTCGTCTCTTCTTGTTTATCTTGTGCCGATTTCGGATGAAGTTGTGGTGGATGGGATTGGTGGATCAGATATTGGTTGCTGTGGTCATTTTGGAGTGAGTTGTTCGTCGATTGAGAAGGGTCTTGCGCGAGCTGTTCCTCAAGACTCGAGTGTGACGCTCTTGATTCGAAACACCACCTCTCTCACCACGCCTCTGACGGTAAGCGAGTTCAGCCTGACCTTCACTGGAGAGTCTCCGTCTCAACAAGTACCAGTCTCTTCGAATGGCTGTTTCCGACTTGAAACTGGACAGCTCTCTCTCGCACTGATCGACTTTGTCTCGTCCATCCTCTCTTCGTCGACCTCGTTCATTTCTGTGTCGTCTGGTGCTTCGCTTGCCATCTCATCGTGCTCGTTCGACTCGTTCGCATCCTCCTGTTCTGGATCTGTTGTCTCCGCGACAGTCACTGACTCCTCCTCGCTCTCCGTCGATTCGTGCTCGTTCACGAACTGCACGAGCACATCGTCGTTTGGTTCTGGTGTTCTTGACATTTCCCTGTCTCTCGCATCAACATTCACACTCTCGGGATCGACTGTCATTGATTCGTGTCTCTCGCCATCAGCTGATTCGGATTTCATTGTGATTCGCCATCCATCTCTCGGGAAAGCGATGATTGAGTCTTCGCTGACACTGGCGTGGGAGAAAGATTCGTCGACGATTCGGTCGTTTGTTGGAAAAGAAGGAACTCACCCGAAAGTGGTTCCTTTGTTTCTGTATTTCTCGAATCTGGGCTCGGAAGGTCATGTGAGTGGATTGTGGTGTGATGTGAGTGTCTGTGGATTTCTCGAATATCCATGCGAAACTGTGCCCACTCTTTGGACTCGCATGGCTTCTCATTCTTCACTCAAAGTGATTCTGGATGGAGACATCGTGCATTCGGAAGAAATGGACTTGTCGAAACCACTGAATGTGGTTGGGAACGATCACGTGATGGATGTCGGTGGAGTTGTGTGCGATGGAAGAAAGGATGGCCTCTTCATAATCACTGAAGATGTTTCCTTCACAAAGACGAAACTTTGCATCTCGTCGACATTTGAGCACACCCATCTGTTCGACGTGGTTGACAAAAGGCTGAGGATGGATGGGTGTTTGGTGAGCCAAAGAGGAACGAACACACTTGGGGGAAGTGTGATGCGTGTTGGAGAAGGAGCGAGTCTGGTGATTGTGGAATCGTTGTTCTCATCGATAGCATCTTCGGACGAGTTGGGAGGAGTTGTGGTTGGGAGAGTGGGTGATGGGGCGGAGTTCCGACTGGACAACAACACGTTCAAATGGTGTCTGTGCAGTGGGGAAGCGAATTGTGTGTGGATGGAACTGAAGAACGAATCATCGACACAGACACTGAACTATTCGATGAGGGAATTGTTCTTCGAGGAGTGTTCAGCGAATCCGGACGAGAAGGAGATGAATGTGTTGGTTGTTGGGCGTGGACTTGACACATTGATCACAGAATCGAAATGGGAGGGAAGTGTGGATGAGTCGAATGAATGGTCGATTTGGGTGTTGGACAGACAGACCGGAGTGAACAGCTCTCTCCTTCCGTATCTGATTCCGATCTCCGAAAGTGTTGAGGTTGATGGGAGTGGATGGGAGTTCAAGAAATGTGGTCATTTTCATCTATTCTGTCGAACAGTGGAGTTTGGTTTGTATCGAATGGAATCGGGGTCGATTGAATGGATGAAGATTGTTGACTCTGTGTGTGTTGAGAAAGAGATCAAACTGAATGGAACACTCGCATTTTCTGGAATGAAATCGTCCTCTTCGATGATCTTCTCGAATGCTGGTTCGTTCGTTCTGTCGAAAGCTGGACTGTCACCAACGTCACTGACTCTCTCATCTCTCTCGTTCTCCGTATCATCAAGAAGTTCCGAAAATCCTCTGATTTCGTCGTCAGACTCCACTCTGACCATCACATCGTGCTCATTCTCATCCACACAGACAGTTCTCTCTCCTCTGATCAGGATGAACGAAGGGTTGTTGAAGATGGAAGAAGTGAATGTGTCTGACATCGAGACATCTTGTGCTCTGATTGACACATTGAGTGGAGTTGAGATTGTTGGCTGTTGTTTTGAATCGATCCGTCGATCGTCGAATGGACCAAGTGTTCTCACAGCGTCGCCTTCTTCCGACCATGTTGTTCGTGTGCAATCGACGAGATTCCTGAATTGTATGTGTGATGGAGTTGCTTGGTGGGTGTTTCTTCGTGGAGAAGAAGGACGAGTTGAGAAAGAGTCAGATTGGGAAGGAACATTCAATCATTCTTCACCTCGAAGTGGAGTGCTGGTGTCACGGGAGGGAGCGGGAGGAGTGGTTGGAGGAGAGGACGAAGTGGAGGAGATGGTTGGATATTCGCTGATTTACGAATTCTATCCTCGGGGCTCTGAGATGTTTGTTTTGACGTCAGAAACGAGTGAAGACCATGTGCTTTGTGGAAACATGAAAGTGGCGTGCAAGACAGTGGATGGAGGATTCTCATTGACTCAGGAACGATGGATTGTGATTGTTGGGAATGGATCGCTTGGGAGTGGGATGATGGTGGATGGAATTGATGTGTCAGTTTGTGGATATCGTGAAGCAGGAAGATTGTTGGTTGTTTTTGGAGGCCAGATTGTGAATGGTGAGAATGATGAACTTGATTCGGTTTCAGTGAGCTCGCTTTGGATTGATCTGGATGGGTCGTTGCTTGGATCAGAAAGTGGAGTGTTTGAAAACTTGGGAGGATCACTCGAACTGTCGAAAGTGAACATTTCGTGTTCGTGTTCGAAGAATTGTTCGCTTGTTCGATTGAGAAGGGGTCGATTGTCGATTTCTCACACTCGAATCAGCTCGATCATCTCTTCGTCGCCTCTTCTCTTTCTGTCGTCGTTCTCGTCAGTGGATCTGTCGAACTTGACAGTTTTGGATTGGGCTGGATCAACTCTGTTATCAGGAGTGAATGGAGAATCGAACATTTCGATCAGCTCGTCGTTGTTTCATGGGATGGATGTGGATGAAGAAAGGAACAGCGATGATGTGTGTTTGTGGGAGAGTGGTCTTCTTTCGTTTGAGAATTGCTCAGTTGACATCCACTCAAGCGAGTTCTCTCATCTTCGCGATGGAGCGTTGTTTGTGTCTGGAGGATCGCTGACGATCCACTCCACCTCGTTCGAAGACAACTCGGCGAAGAATTCTGATTTCCCTTCGGCTCATCGCAACATTCGCTGTGGGAACGGAAGTCGTGTGACGATTGAGAGTTTGAATGGTGGAGATGGATCGAAGGATTTCACATCAGCTTGGATCTCGGGGTCGTCGGATTGTGTTGTGAGTGGGAGTGTGATCAACCCCAACTCGCCGTTCTTCGTGCCATCGTTGACAAGCAGTGACTGCACCTCGAAAACAGACAAAGCGAAGTCGTGGTTCAACGTGAGCCTTGTTGGGACCGAACTGCTTCCGTGTGGTCTGTTCTTGGAAGTGTTTGAAGCAGAATCGTCGTCGAAGTTCGCTCATGTTGATCTGTCGTCGTTGTCGACATCGAAATGGAACGAAACATCAATCGTCTTCTCGCTGTCTCGATCGGAACATCTGTCGAAGCTGTCTTTATCAGAGGAATGGAGAGGTCGAGTTTTGTTTGGGAATGGAGAACGAACGGCAGGATGGTTTGTGATGAAGGTGAGCGCATCAGCAGAAAGGAAGGCAGAAGCGCTGAACTCGATGAAATGGCTTCTTCCGCTTGTTGGAGGTGTGATTGTTGGGATTGTGATTCTGGTGATTGTGTTGTGTGTTCTTGTTCGTCGAAGGAAAGCAAAATCGAAGAAAGAGACGGAAACGAAGCAGATGGAAGAGATTGATGAGGTTGAGATCAAAATGGAGGATCCTGAAGACATGTGGCGAAATGGAAGTCAGAATGCGCTTGTTGTCAGCAGCGCGCACGATCCCTTCTCAGAGATGGTGGACAAAACCAAACAAAACCCAATCCCAAAAGAAGAAGACGTTGAATTGAATGATGAGGGGGCAGGAAGTGGTCCCGCAGAGGTTGTTGTTGCGATGGGATGTGGATCAGAGAAGACGAATGAGGTGACAGTGCAAGTTAGGGAAACACTCTACTCGCGACTGCACACACCGAAGAAGCTGATGACGACAGTTGAGCGAGGAAGGATTCAGAAGAGAGTTTCGGAAGGACTGGCGCTGATTGCTCGAGTTCGTCCGACAGCTGAGATCCTTTCTCGGTTGACGTCACACTGGGTTCTGTTTGATGAGAAAGACGAGATGTTTTTTCGGAAAGAAGCGAGCGAAGGGATGAGAGCACCAACACACCAAATACACACAAATCAGATTGGGGAATCACTTGTGAAGCAAGCAGAAGACGAGGGACAGCGATGGGTTCCTCCTGAAGTGGCTGATGGGAAGCCAGTGATTGACGTCGTTCATGGGACGGTTTTTCGGCTTGGCCTGATGTTGTGGGAGATTGAGACGGGGCAGATACCGTTTGGAGAGGTTGATGGGATCAATGCTCAGCGACAGTTGGGAAGTGGGATTGTTCCTCGGATGGATCGAGTTCGAGAAGGGATGGCGGAGTTGGTGACAGACTGTCTTTCGATTGACCCTGAGAAGCGACCATCGATGAAGAGCATTGTCGAGCGAGTGACGATGCTGAACGCAAATGCGGAAGAGATTGAAAAGATGAGAATTGATCTCGTCAATCGCGATGCGTTTCTCCTTCCCTCTGGCTCTCCTCCACAATCCTCTCCTCAACATCCTCCCACTTCTCTTCACTCCCCTCACCATCCATCCGAGAATCCACATCTTCCTCCCCGACCAAAAATTCACCCTGCCAAACCCGCTGGGCGTCAGTGAACACATCTCATGTCATCATCCCATCTTCAGTCACGTCCAGGACACTCTGAATCGAGCACATTCGAATCAACAGGTCGGATTGGAGTTGTGTTCATCGATCTTCGTCCTTTCGAAACCGATGCTCCTGGACGACCGCACTTTTAGTATTATGTTTCCATCAAGCTCACAAGATACTCTTTTCTGTTCACAAATTCTCTCAAAATTTGTGCCGAAACTCTCAATCTCATCATTCATTTCGTACTTTGTGCTTTCTTTTGGACGAATTCAGTCATTCCGGCTTCCGGTATTTGGTTCTCATTTTTTTCAAGGAAAGGGTTGATCTCAATTTATCCGCGAATTTCAGAAAAATAAAAAAATAGAGCAGTGGGTGACATTGATATGATCACACGAGATGGTTGTTTGTTCCTCAATTTCAATTTCTTCCTGCTGAAGACGGTATGGAGTCTGCTCAACTAGACTCAAGTTGAAATTATGGATTAATCTCAATCTGAACCCATTAACGATTGCTTTATTTTCATTTTAGCATCACTTGTTCAATAATTACTGGTCTTTCCTGCTGTTTGATTGAAGAATGATAAAAAGAAATGGAATTGACAGCTCGGTCTGGTTGATCACCCCTTTCTCGTTTTTTTTAAGAACCAAATACCGGAAGCCGGAATGACTGTTGTTCTCCACGAGTTTTCTCAGTCAATATGTCGTTTATTCACGAGCCTAATCTTCTTTTTCCCATAATCACTAGATTTTATCGTTTCAATCTTTGATGTGAATATATGGGAAACATAACCGCGAGGAGTCAACTTCTGGACCGAGGATGACTGGATTCTTTGAAATTGATCGAGATTCTCACTGTGGAATTTGTGAAATATCATCTCAATCAACATTACTTCACAATATGTTGTGATTCCCATCATCACTTCGAGCAAAATGTGCTTTTGAGCCACAGTTGTCGAAGATCTGATCTCACCCATGGATCAACTCTCAAGCCAGTTGAATCGATTGTCACGAAGAGTATTCACTGAAACTCTATTTCTATCATCTTTTCCAGTTCTTTAGGCATGGGCAGTGGTCGGTCTGAAATGGTCGAGTCCAGTCCCTAAAAATAAAAGAGTCGCCGACTTTTGTGAAGTGCCCTTTTAGTCGAGCGGTAGAGCGGAAGCTTTTTGATCCCCGGACCCAGGATCGAATCCCGCCAGAGTCACTTTAATGTTCACTTTTTCTCGTTTTTGATTCACATCATCTCTGCAATTCGTTCATCTCATTTTTCACAAAATTAAAGTGGATAAGATTCTGGATCAAGAGTCCCTGAGTCGGTCTGTACTTCCCCAACATCGGACAAAAAGTCGGCCTGACCGACCGACTCCGACTCTTCTCCTTTGTTCTAACACCTTTTCCACGGATTTAGATAATTGTTCAATAGTGTTTTATTTCTTTTCAATACTTATCAATCATTCTCTTTCAGGATCTCACTCTTGAACCCAGTTGTCCCACAGCCGACTTAGATCAAGACATGGTCATCAACCTCATCATCAATCCCTCATTTATCTTCAGCTGTGTGTCTTTTTCTTTCCCTTCTCAACCTTTTTTCTCGAATCGGGACAGTTGAACCACAGAACCGTTGAGACACAACATGATCTCATTCATCGGTTTGGTGAGCACTATCTCAACGTAATATTCAAGTTCAATCTTTCCATTCATTATTCTCCTGATTTCATGCTTTCTTCTTCATCTTCAGAACGTCTGGAGAAAGTCACTCACCACAATCGGTCTGTTTCTCTGTCCTTGATTGTTTTAGTTTCATCTAATGAAAACATGATCACTTTGTTGAACTCCTTGGAACTCCTTTTCAATTCTCAAACAAATCCAGCTCGATCACAACTACCATCGTCAACTCTTCAAACTTGCCCACATTTCTAACATCTGTCCCCTGGTCTCGGTTTAACTCTCTCCAAAGACATTCCATCCATATTCCTCGTTTTCTTAGCCAAACTCAACACTATCTCATCAACGACAACCGGTCAGATCGATCCTCATTTTCGGCATTGGTGGCCGTTCTGTGCAATGAAGTGATGAACTATGCCATCATTGGTTGTGGTGGTGCGGTTTATGAAACCATTGTCACCTATTTTCCTTCATTCTCGGAATCAATCTTTCATGAACAGACTCAACGTCCCATCAAGGAATACGATAATCGTGACAATAAAAAGTTCGTCGAACACTCACAAAATGAGCAAGTTTGCGTTCTCATTGTTTTTGAACTCTCATCAGGATCCAGTTGAGATAATTGTCGCCTTCATTCGTCAACCCTCAAATTAGACTCGTTTTACATTCTAGTTTGTTGGAAACCCTCCCACGAATCTTCTGCCGCGCTTCCTACAACACACTGCCTTATTTCTGAACGGTGAGCCATTTTGATCATCCTCACTCTGTCATCTCTTTCTCAGCCCTTCCATCGTGGTCGCATCGCATCCCCTCCCACTCGCATCGCATCGCATCCCCTCCCACTCGCATCGCATCGCATCCCTCCCACTCGCATCGCATCGCATCCCCTCCCACTCGCATCGCTCTCCCTCGCTCCCACTACTCTCCCTCACCTCTTTTACTCTCAATCTTTACCATTTACTCTGTAACCTGGTCCAAGTTCCCATCTTACATCGAAAGAAACGTACAATGTTCATTTCATTTCAAAATCCAGAATGTTGTTTGATCCTGCCCTTTTCTCGAAACGGTTCACCGGCGACTTCACCGCCACTATTTCAATGACACTCTCTACGTCTGTCTGGTGACAAAAAACGTGATACGAGTTCTGTTGAGAAAATGGATCTGATAAGAAACAAAGTGTTATGGGTGATAGTATTCAGGCGATCAAACTGAAAAGCAGTCGGTCGGTCGACGAGCAGTCGGACCGACCGCTGCCCATGCCTACAGTTCTTCATCACATCGTCTGTCGTATAGACGTGACCTTGAGTCGCAAAGCGTATCCTACAGAAGATTCAAGAAACACATTCGATCTCATCCAATCCGCTGATAGATGTTTCATAGTGGTGTCACCAAACCGTCCGGTGTCACCAATCCGGCCTTTTTTCTGTGAGGGACTATTTTGGTCAAACTAAGAAAAATATAAAATTTGAGAATTATACTCCCACCCGATCCCGAGAAAACCTCAAAATACGTTTAACGTTCCGAATACACACATTTTTTTCAACTTTTTGCCCTCATTTCTCCACAACCAGCCATCCGTTTTAAATCAAATAAAAGGCATTATCGTCGGATAGATCTCGACAAAAGATGAACAAAAAATAAAAGGATTTTTTTCCTAAGAAAATTTTGTTGAGAAAAATATGGGTTTTTTCCGATCTTCCCAAATACCCAGAATTTTTTCTCCACATTTTTTTCAAAATGTTCGTTTCACCGAAAAAACGTCTCTCTGAAAATTTTCGTCGAAATCGATTCGTTGGTTGTCGAGATATTGCCAAAACGATTTTTTTCATCGGGCAAAAGGGGGTATTTTGAGGTTTTCTCGGGATCGCGTGGGAGTATAATTCTTCAATTTCAGATTTTTCTTAGTTTGACCGATATTGATTTTTCCAGAAAAAAGGCCGGATTGGTGACATGGGACATATTGGTGACACAACTATCAATATAGGCATGGGCAACAGTCAGTCAAAAATGACCGAGTCCAGTCACCAAAAAAAATCGAGTCAGTGACACATCCCCAAAAGTCCAATATATGAGGAATCCAGACCAAAAATGCCCCTATTCCAATCGAACAGTAATACAACAGAAAGGATCGTCACCTCAATATCCTGGTTTTTCCTCTCAAAAACTCGTTCACAATCTCCTTTCTCTTTCAATCAATTTTCTTGGGATTTCTTTCACATTTCACACTATTTTTGAGAGATACACTCATTTTCAGATAAATCAAACGAATTTAGCCATATGTCATCGATTCACCCCATACTTTTGTCGAGAGTCACTTTGAGTCACTGATCCGCCCATGTAATCATGCAAAAAGTCACCAGACTGAAATTCCTTCTTTTTCACTTTTTTTAGCTATTTGACAAAAGGAAACTGATTTTGACCATCTGGAATCGCGCACGCACGCCTATGATCCATAGAGAAAACAAGGGTAACACCATCGGTGGGTGCTTCTGTATGAACGGTTGATCCTATTTCATTGTTATTTTTTATCAGAATATCACCAGTCTTCCTTCCAGACCATCAACACTGAACACAATCACCATGGGGACAACTGACAGTATTGCGTCCTTAACCATCACAGGTATGCTCAACTATGTTTGGGAATGTAAATATTGTCATTATTCTCTGCTCAGTCAACGTATCTCACTCAATATTGAGAGTGGCTGAACCCCTCCAATGATCATGACAAAATCTTGACTCATATCGATATAGTTCCGCATTTACCAACAAGAAAAGGTATTTTGTGAAACATTGTTGCTTTTGTGGTTCACGTTTGATCTTCACGGTTTCTCCCCAGATAAACCATTTTAGTTCAGCTTTCTTTTATCCTTCTCTCTCCTTCTTCATCCCTCATATTTCTCTCTTCGCAGTATCTTTGATACATACTCATTTACTCCCCGTCCCCTCACCAATCTTCCAACTCCACATCTTCATATTCGGATCGTATCCGTCATCGACCGCAATCCGATCGAAGGACGCCACCATCTCAGTCTCCACCTCTGGACCGAATGTATGATGAAGAATGAATCAGCTATAGCTTCAGTTCCAGAAAGAGAACCGTAAATTAAGTAGTTGGAACAAATCAAGAATCAAGAGTGAAAATGGGGAGTGGGAAGT
The DNA here is from genome assembly GCA_033064195.1 of Blattamonas nauphoetae. Classification (NCBI taxonomy): domain Eukaryota; phylum Preaxostyla; order Oxymonadida; genus Blattamonas; species Blattamonas nauphoetae. The sequence continues at coordinate 15,384 of JARBJD010000192.1, forward strand.
CAGAAGACATCTTTGAAGAACTCAGGAAACATGGTTACCATACACAGAATGTGAGGGATCTTTACTGGCAGATCTACTTCGTGCTACTGCTGCCGATCTACATTGTGGTTCCGCTGGTCTTTGTCCAGATGGACTCTGGGGCTGTGGGGATGGCGACTTGGCTGTTCATGTCGTCTGCGATCATCTGCAGCATCCCGGCCTCTGTGAACATTTCGGTGATGTTCCTGCTGGTTGCGACTCGGTGACTGGCTGAATCGGAGTTGGCGGTGTTCGTCATGCCCAACCTGGGTTTCCTGACGCCGATGACACGGGAGGCCCCCAACTTCCGTACTACATGCAATTCTGGCAGATGACGGCGATCTCAGCAGGACGGATTCGAGACTTCCTCCTTCTGCCAGAAATGAAGATTGAGGAACGAGCAGCACCTTTCGACGCATCGCTGTCGATCACAACCGAAGGAGGGGAGTTCAGATGGGGAGAAGCGCCTGATGTTCCCCTGACCGAAGCAGAACAAGGAGAGCTTGAAGCAAATCGGAAAGAGGAAGCAAAGAAAGCGAAGCAGGACAAAGCGAAGACAGCCACAGTGGAACACACTGAGATGGTTGTGGATTGTCCAACTGAGTCACTGGAAACATTCCAATACTCCCTCCTCCTCGCCCTCTCCCTCATCCAGGAAACCTCGTGTCTCCGTGCTGACCGACGTGTGCCTCGAAATCCCCACTGGTTCGCTGACGATGGTTGTGGGAGGTGTCGGAAGTGGGAAGTTGTCGCTTACTGTTGCAATCACTGGAGATGTCGAGTGTGTGAACGGAAGAGTCTGCGTGAGAGGGTCAATTGCGTTCTGCCCTCAGATTGCGTGGATCAACAACAGCACTGTTCGCGGGAGAAAGACGATGCCGACGATGATGCTTACGATGTACATGGAAGCCGCGATGATGATGAACGTCAACCTGAAGCGTAAGGCACAGTTTCTGTACCTTCCCGAGATGGAGGAAGTTGAGGACAGCGCGGAGACACGACTTCGCGATCCGTCGATTGCGGTAGAGATTGAAGGAGCGTCGTTCAAATGGGGAGATGCGCCGGCGATTCCTCTGACGCAAGCGGAAGAGACGCAGCTGAAGAAAGAGGCGGAGAAGAGGAAGAAAGAAGCGAAGGCCGCAGCAGCGTTGCGAGCACAGACGAACCCTTCTTCTGGATTCGGGCACGAGATGACAGACGCCCCTTCGACGGAACCGTTCACAGAGGGAAGCGAGGGAGTGTTCAAAATGGCAGCTTGCAACGAGGACGCGATGGATGGAGAATTCAACGAGGACGAAGCGGCGTCGAACACGATCGACCCTCCAGCGACGCCGACGATGACACCAACATCGCCTCGGACGCCAACAGCGATGAGCACAGCGAGCAGTGGAGACGGGCCGACGCTGCAGGAGATGAACATCTCGATCCGGAAAGGGTCGCTGACGATGATTGTGGGAGAAGTTGGGAGTGGGAAGTCGTCGTTTGGAGCAGCGATTGTCGGGGACATTGAGAGGATGTCGGGGACAGTGAAGGTGGAAGGAGGGATCACGTACTGCCCGCAGACGCCGTGGATCTACAACAACACAGTTCGAGGGAACATCACGTTCAGCGCGGCGTTCGACGAAGAGAAGTATTGGGAGACAGTTCGTGTGTGTGCGCTGGAACCGGACTTCAAAGTATTTGCACCTGGGTACGAGACGGCGATTGGGGAGAAGGGGTGAACCTGAGTGGAGGGCAGAAGGCACGCATCCAGCTTGCGCGTGCGATGTACTCGGACAGATACATTGTCGTGCTGGACGACCCGCTCCCGGCTGTCGACGTGCATGTTGGGCGGATGCTGATGGACGACTGTATTTTGGGAAGACTGAAAGGACAGACTGTTGTGCTGATGACGAATCAGATCCATTTTTTGGATAGAGCGGACAAGGTGGTGACGTTGAAGGATGGAAAGATCATTGGCCAGGGGCGATATGAAGAGCTGAGAGAGCAGGGGAGCAATTTTGATGAATTCATCAACCAGAAGGAAAAGAAAGAGAAGAAAAAAGAGAAGGAAAAGAAAGGACCTGCTCAGCATGAAAAAATCAAAGCAGACTCAACATTCGTCGCGACACAAGAAGAGGAGCAGATCAAGAAACTCAAACCAACTCGTGCTCATGAAGAAGATGCAGAGAACACCTCAACCAGTGCGGATCTGCTCACAAATGCTGACGAACACGACATCGACTGCGATTTCTGCGTCTGAGACCATTCACTTCATGTAAAAATCAGTTTTAATGGATTCTTCTTTTGTGGGTGAGTGGTTGTAATCACAGAAAGTCTCTTCTTTCTCATCTCCAAATGTGATAAGTACGAAATATGGGTTGATCAACTCACACATCGGTTGAATGATCAGATAACAATTTGTCCCAATTTTGAACATGATTTAAACATAATGATCACTTTGGGCGCACGAATGATGACCATATCACAATTTCTCTCAAATCACTTCAAAAAAAGGGCCAAATTGAGTCAGTCCAAAATTTTTGTGTCAGGTGACTGGTGCCCATGCCTATTTCAATAAACCGAACTTTTCATAAACCCGTAACATGGGGCTTGAAAATTATATATTGGTCAAACTAAGAAAAATAAAATTGGGTTCCACGCCAAAAACCCTGTGTCGGGAGAAAACCTCAAAATACCCCCTTTTGCCCGATAACAAAAAATTGTTTCGGCAATATCTCAACAACCAGTGAACCGATTTTGATGAAGTTTTTCACAAAAACGTTTTTTTGGCGAAATGAACATTTTGAACAAAAATTGGAGAAAAAATTCTGGATATTTGGGATAATGGAAAAAAACCCATATTTTTCTCGACAAAAAATTCTTAGACAAAAAAATCGTTTATTTTTTGAGCAGCTTTTGTCGAGATCTTTATGATCACAATGCATTTTATTTGATTCAAAACGGATGGCTGGTTGTGGAGAAATGAGGGCAAAAAGTTGAAAAAAGTGTGTGGATTCCTAAAGGAAACAGTATTTTGAGGTTTTCTCCCGACACAGGGGTTTCGGCGCGGAACCAAATTTTATTTTTCTTAGTTTGACCCATCAAAATTTTTCAATCCCCAATGTACGGATTTTTGAATATGTACGGATTATTGACACTACTATGATACTATAATTTCACCGACTAAATCACCAACTAGATTCGTTTATTATGATCTCTAAAAACCATGACCATATTGATCTCTGGGATAGTGAAGCGATTCCATTCAGAAACACGTCTCAATCATTTCTTTGTTTTATCGGAGCTTATGATGCCTCTGGAGCCAAGATCTCGTGGAAAGTGTGCCTTGTATTTTCATTGATGTTTAAGGATTTGATGGAATGGTTTGTTGAAATTGTCCTCGTGTTGGACAATCGACTCAAACAATGGCCATCTGCACCGTTTCTGACCTCTGACGATATTCAGATTGACAACAATCGTGTTGCTTGCATCAGTTTGTTGATTTTTTTATTTTCTTCCTCGTTTCAGATCCTCCTCCATCAACCAGTCCAACACTTCGTGAGAACGCCTTCTCATCTGACCTTTCTGCCATCTGCGAACTTTTCCTGACATCTCTTCTGATTCTTGAAGATCATCATTCGTTCGACTCTCCTCCTGATCCGGACGATCCTTCTCTCATCTTCTGTTTGATGATGATTGCCATTTGGGATTCTTTTGTGAAATCGAAGGATATCATCATTCCAAAACCATCTCCACTTGATCATGTCGCCACATTAATCAAAAACCGGTACGAGTTGCACGCGAATACTCGTGACAACTCGGATGTGATGTGGGTGATTCTCAGTGAAATAAGGCAAGCGTCGCCAAATTACACAGACGCCGAAACTCTCCAAAATAATCAACTATTTTGGCAAAATCATACCCCGTGCCCCCTCACCAAAAATTTCAAATATGCCTATTTTCGAAAAAGAATCACACTTTTGATGAAATTTTGTGATTTTGAGGGTGAAAAGAAGCTGCCCATTTTGGCCCGATCCAGCCCATTATTTGTTTCAACACTTCACAAAGATCCTTTTTTCTATGGTACTTTTGAGAATTCACCAATAGTCTTCACAGCCCCCCTGCTCTTGAGCGGGGGGCTGTGAAGACTATCCGACATTATGAAAAAGTGTCTGGAAAAAGGATCGGGTGAAGTGTAGATGAATTTATTTCTCCAAAACCCGGTCTCAAATCGAGAAATAATTGCAAAAATATCGTGAAATGGAGTTAAATCAAGCAACTGTTAAAATAGTGGAGGGGGGCACGGGGTAGGATCATGCCACTATTTTCGTCTATCATCTCGAAATACATCATTTGTGAACTTTTTTCATTTTCAAAAAAACATGGAATTTCTCTCGATCAACACAGAAATTTCACGTTTTTTCCATTTTTCTCTTTCATGGATGATTTATCTCTGTTCTATCACACAGATACATCTTTTTTTGTTGATTTATATCCTTTCTCTCTCTTTAAACTTCTTCTGTGAGAAAAAGTGTGTAAAAATGTGCTGATCTTAAAACGGCTATTTCGAGCGCGATCATGCTTGAAATCCAAAAATTCATATGTCCTCTGTCTGCAGAGCAGATGTGTAAGAAATAGGGAAAAAATAAATTTTCCCAACGCACCATAGTGTTTTGCCTTAATTGACTGTGAATCACCCATGTCTCACGAAGCAATCAGAGACGACTTTTTATCAATTATGAATCATCTTTCACAGTTTGGAGAATGGATCTTACCTGAAGATTCTATGTTCCGAAAGGAGGATGTGGAACACTCGAAAGGACTTGTGGATGTTGTGAAGGATGTTCAGAAGCGATACTCAAAAGAGAAGGTGCGAGAAGAGTTCGACTCGTTTGAGGGATGGAAAGGATTGATGAGGAAGATTGTTGCGAGTGAGGAAACTGTGGTGTGCTTCTTGTTTTCGTGTTTGATTTGAATTGTTGTTTATGTTTCAGTGTGACATCTCGTTTCTGCGAACCTGGATCTTCCGACCGACTCTGACGTCTCTTCTGTCGAAACACCAACACTTGATGTCCCTTCGCCCTCCTTCACTCCCACTCCCGTCTACTCACCTCGCATCGTCGCTGACAGATTATTCGCTTCCTTCTTCAGAATTCAATCAACTCCCTTTCAATCCAAATGAGACAGATGGTAAGTCGACACTTGAATCGTCAACTGTCAACTCTGATCTTCATCGTGACTCCTCTTCGTCTCTCACGCTCTCCCAAACTGGCACTGACCCTTCATCATCATCACTCTCACTTGAGGCACAACCACCACCGTCACTGGACACACAATCATCCATCTCGCCTGCCCGATCAGACACTGGTTGGATGATCCGCACTCTCCACAACCTCATGTCTGCTCCTCTTCTCCAATCTCCTCCTCTGCGTTCAACTGATTATCCAACGATTAACGACATCATTCGACTTGACAAGATACCATTTGATCCCAACGAGACGTTCCACTCAACTCTGTTTGATGAGGAAGATGCTGAAACGATTGTCAATTCACTCACTCGCTGTTCCCTTGTGTGTGACCACCACGGAGATCTGTCCCACGTTGATGATCCACCATCCTTCGTCGATCGTCTTTTCTGGATCCTCAGCAGTTCGAATCCCCGCCTTCGCATTCAGTCTCTTTTCATGTTGATGCTAATTGTCACTGAAATGGGAGTAGAGATTGTGAACGAATCGCATCTCCACAACCTTCGCAATGCATTTATAGTGGTGTTAGAAACCCGCCAATTGAGAAAAACCCGCAACCCATGTCAGAAACCCGCCATATGGTTGTTTCGCCATTGGGTGAATATCACATCAAAATCATACTTTTTAACATCAAATATATGGGAAAAAGATTTCTAGCAGAAATATCTCAGGAGAGTGAATAAGAAAATAATGGGTCAGTATTTGAATCAAAATGACCAATTCTATTTCAATCGACGTGATGCACCAGATCCTCCTGAGTATTGGATTCAGACGGCCATATTCAGCTCAACCAAAAGAATTTCTGAACAAGGAAGGTCAGATCCAGGCAGTTAAGTCAATCACACCATCTGGAGTTGATGATGCTTCGTCCTGGGCAGTGAACAGAGCCAGAATCGCAGTTATTGAAGGAAGACCCGTGGGTGAAGGAGGACGGCCACCTATTCTGTATGACGCGGAAAAGACTCGACTTGTCGATGAGATCCTGGAACTTAACGACGTTGGAGTCTATCCCACTTACTACGAAATAAGTTTGATGGTATCCCTCATTTTTTTATTATTCTTCAGGTAAAAGCCATCTCAGATGAACGGCCCAGTCTCATTCGCCGCGATGTTGATCCTCCATCAAGAAGTTGGGTATCAACCTTTGTGAAGCATGAGCCTAGGTTGAAAGGCAGTAAACCAACTGCTATGGCCCTGGCACGAATTCAAGCTCAAACGAAAAGTCATGTCAGGCCGTTTTATCAGCTCTTGCAAAGGTTGGACGATCAGGAAGTGTACCCACCGTCTCTTCGGATAAATTTCGACGAGACAAGTCTTCTCGCGTCTCAGGCCGTATTCTCGTACCGGGTAGGACCAGCGACCAGAAAGGAGACGTTTGTAAAGCCGATCAACCAAATTTTTAGTTGTACCGTTGTTTTCTTCACATGTGCTGACGGGCGGAATTTACGGACACATCTCGTCCTCCCATCGAAATTCGACATTGAGGAAATAAGGGACAGAGTGGATGACGGAATGGTCATTCATTTCTCACCTAAAGGCTGGATGACAAAAGACGTCCTGGCGGATATACTATCGCATTCAGTGAAGCAAGATATTGCGGCAAGAAAGGAGAAAAGACGTTTAGGACCGGAAACCAGAAGTCTTTTGCTGTTTGACGGTCATTCATCAAGACGGAACCCAGACCTCTGGCGAGACTTGGCCTCTGAGGGGATCGACGCGGTATGCCTTCCGCCAAACGTCTCTGCCTGGTGTCAGCCGAATGACTTATATGTGAATGCAAATTTCAAGGCTGAACTCACGACAATGGATCCTCTTCCTTCAAAAACCAAACTATCTGCAAACTTGCCAAAGTGGTTGGACAAACTGGAGTCCAAAATCCAACGGAGCCTCACAATTGAAAGCACAAAGGCCTCTTTTGCCAACTCTGGCATTTTCCCGGTGAATATGGATGCTGTGTGCGGGACTTGGAGCGAGGGAACTGGACCTGCTGGCTCTTCTCGCTGTTTCGATATCACCAGTAAGCTCCTGGGAAGTGAGGAAGCCCAAGCTTCATGGAGGGCTGACATCGCAAGGAAAGCAAGGAGATCATCAGACACCGATCAAAGTGATGTTGAAATGCGTGATCAAGCAAGAAACAGTTTTGTGCATTCAGAAACAGTCGACATTTCATAAATAGTCGAAATGAGTTCACAATCATCATCAGCTCCAGCACAACCACTGTCGACCCCGTCCCCACAAGCTCTTCAACCGCTGTCGACCCCGTCCCCACAAGCTCTTCAACCGCTGTCGACCCCGTCCCCACAAGCTCTTCAACCGCTGTCGACCCCGTCCCCACAAGCTCTTCAACCGCTGTCGACCCCGTCCCCACAAGCTCTTCAACCGCTGTCGACCCCGTCCCCACAAGCTCCTCAACCCTCTTCATGTTTACTCGAATCAAGTGTCGGACTTGGAAAGAAAAGACGTCTTGTTTTTGACGACGAATCAGAAGGAGAGGAAGAGCGCCTTCTGTGGGAGAAACCGCAGAAGCAACGACGATATGAGACACATCTTGACATTTCAGACTTCGAGTTTGGGGAGGAGTGGGATATGATGAAGCAGCTTACAACTAATCGACGGAAGAAAACATAATTGAATCTGATTCCATTTCATTGTTGATGTTTCGTTGCTCTTCAGACAAAAAATGACAACGAGAGAAAGTGAAAGAAATTGTGAGAAATGTGGAAAAAAGTCATTGTATTTTTTGATATTTCTGTTGCGGGTTTTTAGACACTCAGTTGCGGGTTTTAACACACACACTTGCGGGTTTCTGAACATTTGCGGGTTTCTAACAGGACTATTACAACTAATCGACGGAAGAAAACATAATTGAATCTGATTCCATTTCATTGTTGATGTTTCGTTGCTCTTCAGACAAAAAATGACAACGAGAGAAAGTGAAAGAAATTGTGAGAAATGTGGAAAAAAGTCATTGTATTTTTTGATATTTCTGTTGCGGGTTTTTAGACACTCAGTTGCGGGTTTTAACACACACACTTGCGGGTTTCTGAACATTTGCGGGTTTCTAACAGGACTATTAGAAGTGGGACAAAGGAAGAACAGACGTTCCTCCTCTGGTTTTGGAACAGGCGATTCGGACTTCTCTCCAAAACTAACACTCCGAGTCTCATCCAGGAACTCTCCACTTTCGACTACGACGGATTTCTGACAGCAAACTTAACGGAAGATGAGTTGTTGATTGTTTCAATATCGTTCGTTAATGATGTCTGGACAGGTCGAGGATATACTCAAATAACTCGTCGCTGGGCGAAAGACTTTCTCCTCCGTTTTGAACACAATCAGCAAGTGCTTGCTCGAATCCGTGAGCTTCATCGGACCAACCCAAATCACCCCTTCTTCGATGAGTCTTCTCTCTTCCAAATCATCCGGTATGCCACACTCCTCTCGTTTGATCATGGGATTGCTTTCCCTGAAGAATTGGCCAGAATTCTCCTGAACGACCATGAACATATAAATCATCTTCCTCCATCGCTTTATCTGAACCACACATCACTCAACCCGAAATACAGAAGAAGTATCTTCCCAATCGAAGTTCAATTTGAAAGACAAGCACGCTCGGATCCAGCTGCCTTTCTCGGAACGAACCCAGAAAACATGGTTCAGTATTCCACCCAATTTCTTCACACTCCACTTTTTGGCCTCCATTCACTCCTCGTCCGCGGCCTGTTTTGTTCCCTCTCTGAAGAGGAACGATCAAATCTCGCTGTCTTACTCACATTGGATAATATCCAAGACACAATGACAGCTGAGTCTATCGGTTTTTTGTCTCTCTTCCCTCCTCCTCTCATCGTTCGACTGATCGTAATAGTCCTGTTAGAAACCCGCAAATGTTCAGAAACCCGCAAGTGTGTGTGTTAAAACCCGCAACTGAGTGTCTAAAAACCCGCAACAGAAATATCAAAAAATACAATGACTTTTTTCCACATTTCTCACAATTTCTTTCACTTTCTCTCGTTGTCATTTTTTGTCTGAAGAGCAACGAAACATCAACAATGAAATGGAATCAGATTCAATTATGTTTTCTTCCGTCGATTAGTTGTAAGCTGCTTCATCATATCCCACTCCTCCCCAAACTCGAAGTCTGAAATGTCAAGATGTGTCTCATATCGTCGTTGCTTCTGCGGTTTCTCCCACAGAAGGCGCTCTTCCTCTCCTTCTGATTCGTCGTCAAAAACAAGACGTCTTTTCTTTCCAAGTCCGACACTTGATTCGAGTAAACATGAAGAGGGTTGAGGAGCTTGTGGGGACGGGGTCGACAGCGGTTGAAGAGCTTGTGGGGACGGGGTCGACAGCGGTTGAAGAGCTTGTGGGGACGGGGTCGACAGCGGTTGAAGAGCTTGTGGGGACGGGGTCGACAGCGGTTGAAGAGCTTGTGGGGACGGGGTCGACAGCGGTTGAAGAGCTTGTGGGGACGGGGTCGACAGCGGTTGAAGAGCTTGTGGGGACGGGGTCGACAGCGGTTGAAGAGCTTGTGGGGACGGGGTCGACAGCGGTTGAAGAGCTTGTGGGGACGGGGTCGACAGCGGTTGAAGAGCTTGTGGGGACGGGGTCGACAGTGGTTGTGCTGGAGCTGATGATGATTGTGAACTCATTTCGACTATTTATGAAATGTCGACTGTTTCTGAATGCACAAAACTGTTTCTTGCTTGATCACGCATTTCAACATCACTTTGATCGGTGTCTGATGATCTCCTTGCTTTCCTTGCGATGTCAGCCCTCCATGAAGCTTGGGCTTCCTCACTTCCCAGGAGCTTACTGGTGATATCGAAACAGCGAGAAGAGCCAGCAGGTCCAGTTCCCTCGCTCCAAGTCCCGCACACAGCATCCATATTCACCGGGAAAATGCCAGAGTTGGCAAAAGAGGCCTTTGTGCTTTCAATTGTGAGGCTCCGTTGGATTTTGGACTCCAGTTTGTCCAACCACTTTGGCAAGTTTGCAGATAGTTTGGTTTTTGAAGGAAGAGGATCCATTGTCGTGAGTTCAGCCTTGAAATTTGCATTCACATATAAGTCATTCGGCTGACACCAGGCAGAGACGTTTGGCGGAAGGCATACCGCGTCGATCCCCTCAGAGGCCAAGTCTCGCCAGAGGTCTGGGTTCCGTCTTGATGAATGACCGTCAAACAGCAAAAGACTTCTGGTTTCCGGTCCTAAACGTCTTTTCTCCTTTCTTGCCGCAATATCTTGCTTCACTGAATGCGATAGTATATCCGCCAGGACGTCTTTTGTCATCCAGCCTTTAGGTGAGAAATGAATGACCATTCCGTCATCCACTCTGTCCCTTATTTCCTCAATGTCGAATTTCGATGGGAGGACGAGATGTGTCCGTAAATTCCGCCCGTCAGCACATGTGAAGAAAACAACGGTACAACTAAAAATTTGGTTGATCGGCTTTACAAACGTCTCCTTTCTGGTCGCTGGTCCTACCCGGTACGAGAATACGGCCTGAGACGCGAGAAGACTTGTCTCGTCGAAATTTATCCGAAGAGACGGTGGGTACACTTCCTGATCGTCCAACCTTTGCAAGAGCTGATAAAACGGCCTGACATGACTTTTCGTTTGAGCTTGAATTCGTGCCAGGGCCATAGCAGTTGGTTTACTGCCTTTCAACCTAGGCTCATGCTTCACAAAGGTTGATACCCAACTTCTTGATGGAGGATCAACATCGCGGCGAATGAGACTGGGCCGTTCATCTGAGATGGCTTTTACCTGAAGAATAATAAAAAAATGAGGGATACCATCAAACTTATTTCGTAGTAAGTGGGATAGACTCCAACGTCGTTAAGTTCCAGGATCTCATCGACAAGTCGAGTCTTTTCCGCGTCATACAGAATAGGTGGCCGTCCTCCTTCACCCACGGGTCTTCCTTCAATAACTGCGATTCTGGCTCTGTTCACTGCCCAGGACGAAGCATCATCAACTCCAGATGGTGTGATTGACTTAACTGCCTGGATCTGACCTTCCTTGTTCAGAAATTCTTTTGGTTGAGCTGAATATGGCCGTCTGAATCCAATACTCAGGAGGATCTGGTGCATCACGTCGATTGAAATAGAATTGGTCATTTTGATTCAAATACTGACCCATTATTTTCTTATTCACTCTCCTGAGATATTTCTGCTAGAAATCTTTTTCCCATATATTTGATGTTAAAAAGTATGATTTTGATGTGATATTCACCCAATGGCGAAACAACCATATGGCGGGTTTCTGACATGGGTTGCGGGTTTTTCTCAATTGGCGGGTTTCTAACACCACTATTACACCATCCGAGACAGTGAAGACACGACCACATTTTGATACTACATTGATTGTTGCCCTGACTCATTTGATGACCTCCACAGCCCCGTTCGGAGATTGTCTGTCTCTGAAGTGGCTTTTCCAACATCTCACTCCACTCGATCCAGACGATGAGAGAGAAAAGACACAATTTCGAGATTGTCGAGATGCTGTGATTGCTCTGCACTGGCTGAACATTCCCTCTCGCTTTGACTCTCCTCTTCTCGCTCATCTTCCTTCGCTGATCTCTTTTCATCCTCCCTCTCTCCACCCATCTCTTTCCAGCAAACACGAACTTCACAGTCTAGTGATAGAACCATCCACTTCTTCGTTCAGACGTGTCTTCCATTCGATGATCTGTCAGAGCAGCCATGCCGTTCTGAGTTGGCCTGTTAAGCTGTGTCCAGTCGAGGTGGCAATGTCCAGTCCAATGTCCAGTCTCCTATTTAGGAGCCGAGGGAGTTCATAAAACCGGGCAATGGGTGAAATCCAAGTCATTGCAACAAAATGACTCGAAACGACAAGGGAAGGTGTTCTGTGGGCAGAGTAGAGATATTTCAGCAGATTGAGGTCAATTGTGTCCGGAGAACTGAATTCTCGGATGGAAATGGGATGATCATTCCAAACCACATCCTTTTCTCCTCGAATTATCAATTCTACAAACATATTCTTGCAGCAATGATCTCAAAGATGGAATAATTGATATGGCGAGGGTGGATATCAGAACCTGGCTGGTAAAAATGACACAAGGCAAAACAGTGTGATTAGTGACGAATTAAGTGAAAAGAAGACAAAAGATACAGCAGCCGACCTTCAGCTTGTTGTGATTCTTCTGAATTTCCTTCGACGATTGGCTCAGTCTATTTTAGGGCTGGTTGAGATCTTACAAACATCAACAGCGCGTCTATGTTCGTTCTTCCTCGCATCCCCTTCCTTGTTTGCTTTTCATTCCCCGTCACTCCCTGTTCAGATCGAAGCGAGCGTCCAAGAATCTTTGATTCCCCTCCTTTCCGATTTTCGCAAGTGTAATCATCAAGGCCATGTACAAGTAGAAATACGCCGAGTTCGAAGGGACCAGAACACAAATTCAGTCGAGGGTGCATGTGTATGACCAAAAAAGAGTAGGCGAGACCGTTAACAAGTGTGATCATGATTTAGAGGAAGGTCTTGAGGAAAGCGATTGTGAAGAATACCCGGTTGAAGAAGCTGTGTTCAACGACGTTGACTTCGTTGGAGCATTGTCGTGTGGGGGGAAATGTTGAATTCTGGAGGTTAAGGAGAAAAAGAGAAGAAGGATCAATGTGGAGAATGTGAAAGATTATGAAGAACGGAGATATCTCTTGAGAGGACAATGAAGATGAGATGAAATTTCTGGGAATTCATTCTGACAAACCTTGTATCGATGATAAATTCTTCTCTTCCATTGTTTTCGCAAAGTATTTCATTGTCCTGAACTTTCGGTTCTTCTTTCTTCTCGACTTGTTTTGTTGATTCCTTATTTTCTTCACCGATTGATTCGGCCATCGTTTGATCAGTTAGAGTTACAACAAGTGCAACAGTGTGTTCTTGTTCAATCTTGTTCTGGCTGGGTTCTGGAGACTTCACTTCCTTTGGAATCACAACTGTCTTCGAATCTTTCTTCTCATCATCTGATTCCATATTCCTAGCTACCATCTCCTCTGATTCTTGCCTCTTCGCCTCGGCCTGTTTCGCGATCTGCTCAAATCTCCCCTTAACTCCCGATCTATATGTCGAATGTGAAGATATGAATGAGGAGGGTCAAATACGATGAAAAAATGTCAAAAAAATGAATAAGCAAGAGATTCAAACTGATGGCAACAGATCTCCCATCCTAGTGCATATTGGGGAACAATATGCCCGTCGTCTTGGAGGTTCCCTTTGAAAATACTCTGAGTCCATTTTCTACCAATTCGATGACAGTTGTTCATTTCTTCTCAGAGGAGAAGACGTCCGACAGTTCGATCGTGTTGACTTTTCGCTTGTGGATGAATGAGCACCCTGTTCCTGCAAGAGATGGAGAGAAAAAGTGAAGGAAGTGGCTAGAAATTGAAAATAAAGAGAGAAAACACTATCAACGGCGACTCAAACTGTTCTGAGTTTGGACACATCCAGGGGCAGCAAAATGCAGAGATGAAGGCACTACCTCGCTCAAACAAAGTGATGAGGTCTAAGACTAATCAAAAAAGTGAGAGATGGGTGGTAATATCACACCAACATCGAAATGGAGAAGCAACTGTGACCCTTTATAGATGTGGATTGGACGTCCAGGACTGGATGTCCAATCGGACAGTCCATTTTTGCCGACTCTTTGAAAACTTCAAAAACGGTATGCACTAATTGAGAAGACATCAGAACAAAAGTATCAGCGAAATGTCCAATGACATCCAATGACGTCCAATGGTGGGTGGATCAAGCAACTCGTCACTAGAAGAAGAGTATCATCGGATTCTCACCATTTCGCTGATTTTCAAGAGACTATTCTCATTTTCAAGTGAAAGGAAACCAATATATGGAATGAGAGTAAAATGAACAGGATCAAAATTGAATTTCCAATCGAAGTCAATTGTCCAGTCCAACGCTGGCACCGTCCAATCCAATTAACATGCCAAGTTCTGAGTGTCGTTAATGCATCTCTCTTCATCCGATCCTCCGCTTCTGCTCCTCATTTGTCTGCTCGACATTTCAGATATTCACTCACCATGATCAATCATCTGAGGTATGCCGTTTCATTCATTTCATCTTCTTTTCAGACATCATTATCCAGCTGTTGTCTCTGTCACTCTCGAAATGTTCCATCGCCTCGTTCTGACGTGTTCGGATGAGGCGAAGATGAAGTTGGTGAAGCATGGATTGTTGGATGCGGTTGTGTTTGCAGTGTCACAATCAGGGCTTTCCAAAAATACCCATAATTTTCTGGGCGACATCAAAAAAATAGAAAACACCAAATTTTCTTCAGAAAACTCTGACAAAGTTAATACATCAAATTTAGACAAGATGATGATATGAAATTGAGAGTCTCTCCCGATTGGATGAAAAGAAGATAATAAAGGGTAAATCTTGATCTGTCCATCTGAATTTGAGACTAAGAAGGGAGAGAGTTGTGTGAATCTTTTCCACAATTGTTGGCGATTGCTATGGAGATCAGAAGATGTTTTCTTTCTTCTTCGTTTCTTTATTTTAGAGTGAAAGGAGAGTGCGTTTGTATTGTTTGATTAGGTCATCTTTTTCTTCTTGTTGAGGAATGATTCGGGATAATGGTAGTGTTTTTGTTGATCTTGTTCATTTTATTCGGGAGTGTTGTGGGAGAGTGTTGATAATTTTGTTGATCGTGTTCTTCTTCACAGATTGTGGATGATCCTGCAAAGTCGGCGAAATCCACGGCCAAACGTGATGAATCCAATCGAATTCAACTAGAATGGGGACGTACAGGTTTATATTATGCAATTTGTTCTCGTCTGGAATACTCGGATCATCGCATCATCTTGTCTTTGTCGAACTTGGGATGATAACACCCTTTTCTCAGGCTATGGTTAATACCGAGAAGTACGAAGATTTGGGGAACTGATTTCTCTTTCAAATTACTTCGATAGCAACTACTTCTTGTATGATCTTCATTCGTCAACTTTATCTCCCTCCAATTCACGTTATTGTAGGTTCTGGACAAACTACTCTGTTTGATACGGGAGGCGTTCTGATCTTAGTTGGTCAGCTCACAGCAGATCACAATCACAACGAATTTATCGTGAAATGTGATCTCATCCGCTGAATTCCCTCGCCACTGCAAATATTACTTTCACACGTTCACACATCTTTCTTTACAAGACTCTTCCTTGAATGAGATTATCTTTTTTGTCAGCCTCCCACTCCTTCAAGTAATTGTACTTGTCACTTGTTTGACCTCCATCGCATTTTATCGATTTATTAGAGCGCTTATTCATTCCGTTGGATTTTCTGGAGGATCCGAAACAGCTTGCTCTCTCAACGCTCAAACTCTGTTTAAACGGCCTATTTCCGTCAATTGATTCCCAAAAAAATGTCAAACACTCTTTTACCATCAAATCGTCACTTCTTCTCAAAGATTGTTTCGTTTTCTTTCGTGATCATCCTCTCAGCAACTCACGACCCGCTGTTGACCTAACGCGATCTCACGCAAATCCCCATCATCATTCTGGATCGGTTCTTTATCTCGTTCTACTGGTTCAACCACATTTCTCACCAAACATGGTCGGTTCATTCTTCTCTCATCACTCGCAGAAAAAGGCTCTAGATATCAACGAGAAGACCACTCCTCCCTCACATTCCTCACATCCAGGTACTCGTTCTCGCCTTTTGTCTTCATTTTGAAGAATATCCGCCATTGATGGTGTCAAGCAGTATCGCTTTCACCATCATCGAGAACATGACCACGATGTTCATGGTCCTCTCCAGATCTGTTCGCACCAACGCTTCTGGAATTGGAGACGAAGAAATCCATATTTGTCTCCCTCCAACTTGCTTTACGTGCAGACGCATACGCACATACACACACCTGCGCACACACTCACCAGCGCGCACACACAGACACCAGCGCGCACACACAGACTCCAGCGCACGCACACAGATACCAGCGCGCACACACACACCATTGCACATACACACCAGCGGACACACACAGATACCAGCGCACACACACAGATTCCAGCGCACACACACAGATACCAGCGCACACACACACACCATTGCACATACACACCAGCGGACACACACAGATACCAGCGCACACACACACACCATTGCACATACACACCAGCGCACACACACAGATACCAGCGCGCACACACACCATTGCACATACACACCAGCGGACACACACAGATTCCAGCGCACACACACACCAGCGCACACACACAGATTCCAGCGCACACACACAGATACCAGCGCACACACACACACCATTGCACATACACACCAGCGGACACACAGATACCAGCGCACACACACACACCATTGCACATACACACCAGCGGACACACACAGATTCCAGCGCACACACACACCAGCGCACACACACCATTGCACATACACACCAGCGGACACACAGATTCCAGCGCACACACACACCAGCGCACACACACACACCATTGCACATACACACCAGCGGACACACAGATACCAGCGCACACACACACACCATTGCACATACACACCAGCGGACACACAGATTCCAGCGCACACACACACCAGCGCACACACACCATTGCACATACACACCAGCGGACACACAGATACCAGCGCACACACACACACCATTGCACATACACACCAGCGGACACACAGATACCAGCGCACACACACACACCATTGCACATACACACCAGCGCACACACACACACACCAGCGCACACACACACACCATTGCACATACACACCAGCGGACACACAGATACCAGCGCACACACACACCATTGCACATACACACCAGCGCACACACAGATACCAGCGCGCACACACACACCATTGCACATACACACCAGCGGACACACAGATTCCAGCGCACACACACCAGCGCACACACAGATTCCAGCGCACACACACAGATACCAGCGCACACACACACCATTGCACATACACACCAGCGGACACACACAGATACCAGCGCACACACACACCATTGCACATACACACCAGCGGACACACACAGATTCCAGCGCACACACACACCAGCGCACACACACACCATTGCACATACACACCAGCGGACACACAGATTCCAGCGCACACACACACCAGCGCACACACACACACCATTGCACATACACACCAGCGGACACACACAGATACCAGCGCACACACACACACCATTGCACATACACACCAGCGGACACACACAGATTCCAGCGCACACACACACCAGCGCACACACACACCATTGCACATACACACCAGCGGACACACACAGATACCAGCGCACACACACACACCATTGCACATACACACCAGCGGACACACACAGATACCAGCGCACACACACACACCATTGCACATACACACCAGCGCACACACACACACACCAGCGCACACACACACACCATTGCACATACACACCAGCGGACACACACAGATACCAGCGCACACACACACCAGCGCACACACACAGATTCCAGCGCACACACACAGATACCAGCGCACACACACACACCATTGCACATACACACCAGCGGACACACACAGATACCAGCGCACACACACACACCATTGCACATACACACCAGCGGACACACACAGATACCAGCGCACACACACAGATTCCAGCGCACACACACACCAGCGCACACACACAGATTCCAGCGCACACACACAGATACCAGCGCACATACACAGATACCATCGCACACACACGCCAGCGCGAGCGCGGACGCTCTCCCACACTCCCACTTCAATCGAAACTGACCTCAGCTTCCTCGCTTTCATTCTCAACGCCGTGTTATCTCTCATCGCCAAGGGCGTTCTGACAATTTTAATGTTGGTGACGGTCGACTACATCATTCTGGGGATACACGACGACTTCAACGGCAAGACATCGAACACGTTCGTCACAACTTCATGTCTGTCACGACTTCATCTCCACCGATCCTGAAATCAAGATGATCACTTCAGAGTGTATGTCCACTCGCTGTTCGTACACCGCCTTCACATCCGTCATCCCATTCGACTCAACACCTCTCGCCTTCGCACGGCGATGTTGTATCTCAAATCAGCAGGCCATCTTCTCTCGCTCAGTATTACGAGACGGTGAGCTTTCGATCGTTGCGAACACAACCAACCAATGTTCCCGATTGGCGCGAAGAATGTGCTTGCCACGACAGACGGAGGAACGCAGTCGATTGTGTCGTTGTTTGTGGTTGCTTCACAAAACTGAAAGAAGAAAGGAACAATCCCAACACCCATTCATCGAATGCGTCTTGCACTACGCACTTTTGTCTCCATACTGATTGCATCATCACAAGACAAGAAGACAGATGCGTACGAACCTACATGTGATCGGATGGAACGCGAATCGCTTCTGACGGACGCTGCGAAGATGGAGTGGGACGCTGCTCAACCAAATTATGATCAATTCGGAGAGATCGACATAACCATGTCTGGCCATTCAGACATCTCTGGCGAGCTGCCTGGCTCGACGGTCTCCTCTCTCCCTTCCTTCCTCGTCCACAAAGAACATTCGCCACATCGACAAACACCAACTCGCTGGGGATCCCAAATTGACCTCATTCATCGCTGCTGTCTTCTCCGCCGAGTTCATCCAACCCATCTCCAACACTCTTCTTGCTGTTGCCGATCAAGGAAGAGCACACGGATCAACGATGAAAACATCCTACTTCGATGACGACATCAACAACCTCACGTTCTACGCAGAGAAGAACGAGCCGACATGCCTGACACGACATCAGAGCCAAAAACGGAGAAAGTGAAACGGACAGACCAGCAGAAGTCAGTTCGCTCAGCCAAATCCCAACGCTCCACACTCTCAGCAGAAGCGGGCGTCGAGAGCTACATCTTGAGAGACATCACTCCGTCTCGCTCACAGACTCATCGATCGTCGGCGGCGCAACAAGTCGATCTGGCCGGATCGTTCATGATTAGTGAGAGAAACATCCACACTAAATGGATGACACTGATGATTCTTGTTCAAATTGCAAATCATCCCCACTCACAAATCGCGTTCAACAAGACAACAGGAATGGGAATCACACCTGCTCTTTTTCTGCCTGCCGCGTTGAACATCACTCTCCTCGCCTCCATCGCCAACAATGGTCTGTTTCCATCCACTCCAACGACTTCGAACTCCTCGTTCGTCTCAGTCTCTCTCAACACGTTGTCGGTCTGCTTGCCAACCTCGTCGATCACTTGCCGCTCAACACGTTGTCGTTCGCGTCACGGACAAGAGGGAAGGAGCAGACAACGATCATGATCACAACAGCATCTCCTCTCTGCGTGTCCATTTTGCAACTCAGACATGATTATGTACAAGCTACGAACAACATCTGTTGCAGCACACTCTTGATTCGATGTGAGATGGGAAAGATGTAAGGAGACATCGAGAAGATCATTTTGAAGGTGAGAGACCGTTAAGATAGAGATCGAGTCGCCGATATCTCGTTCCTGGCAGTTTGTGTCAAAATATTATCTCTTCAATCACTTCATGAACCGATTTCTGATTGTGGAACAACTAGAATGTGATTGGAGGAATTCTTGAGTCTTTGAGAAAAATATGGGGATGTGATCAATTGCAGATCTCGCCATCAAGATGAAATTATAACAAATGCTCCAAGGAAAATGTTCGCATGAATTATATCAACATAAAAAAGGTTGAATCTGAATAATTTGAGCAAGTCGGCTCCGTGAGTGGAAAGCCCTGGTCACAATCGTCGTTTCTGTCGGATTATGAAAGTGGGATTGTTGTGATTGGTGGACTTCTGGAGTCGATTCATCGAATGAGTCTTCAGAAGTGGATTGCTGGAAAGGACTTCCCATCTCTGCTGACAAGATGGGGAGAGTGAAGTCGCTTTTCTTTTTTTCTAACTTGACATTTTCGTCTGGAATTTCGAGTTCACACGAACGTCGTATGTATAATAATTTGGTCCTCTTTAAAACAAAATCTTCAAACAAGGTATCATCTAAAATACAATGAGCTTCACAAAAAGAGTAATTGTTTGTTCCTTCTCCCGGTTTGTCATTCGCATCTTCATTTCTTTCTCCTCATTTCTTGTTCATTCCGACTTATTTAAGGTTCAATACCCTCTCGTGCCCGCCACTCTCTCCATACCTACCTCGGAAGCGATATTGATTGAGTTATTTTGCTTGTTTCATGACGATCTTGAAAATAGAGTCCATTATTGTTTTCTTTCTTGTTGTCACTCTCAAATGTTGACTCAATTCGAGATTAAGAACCCTCAACCACTAATACTTCATCATAGACGACTATTTTCCTAGTTGTTGAGGAAGAAAATGTCCCACTTCGTGTTTTTTGGCCCACAAAATCCACCTCTGCCAAGGACAATTCACAGTCAAAGAATTTTTCCAATTCTGGCAATCTTTCCAAACGAATGCTCACGATGAATCAAGAGTGAACAAGGAAGGAAGGTAAAAAACGGTAGAGACATGCCAAAGAACAAAAGGAAGAGAAGAATCACGAAAACCACGTAAACAATTGAAGAGCACGTCTGTTCAAAAATTTAAAGTCAAAAATGAACGTTTGCTAGAAATAATTTCCAGTCATCATTCCATCACTAGATGTTCTCCCCACTTCTTTGCCCAGTCTTGATGTTGAGTGTCACCTCCTCTGTTGGAGGGAGGCCCTCACTGACTCCCTTCTTATGCGGACGTGGCTCCTGCTTTGCTTCCGAGATCGCTGCAATCGATGCCTTCTTGCTCAGTTTTTGGCGAGATCGTCGCGGTGGTGTTCGCGGAGTCTCCAGAAAATCCGGCGATGGATTGGAGGACTGTTGTTTCATCGTTTTGACGAGTGGAGACTGTCGAGGCAAGCCATTCGGTGGGGCAGTGCTTTCTTCGTCCGGTTGGTACGCCGATTCCACGTGTGTCTGCCTCCGGTTGGGCAGGTTCTGCTCGGTCGACGTGGATTGAGTCGTCGCTGGCGGGAAGGGAACGGTGAACAGTGCGTTGTCTTCGGTTTCATCGTCTGAATCGTGAACGATTCGTGACGAGAGTCTGAGTGACTGTGGTGGGGTGTGTATGGTCTCGTGGCTGTATTCTGTCCCCAGAATCCACTCGCTCTCGCGTCCCGATGGACGCAGATCGTTCAGCGATGTCGTCGACGACCGATGATTGGCCTCATCCGACCCGTGCCCATGGTTCCCCAATTTGTGCACCAGATACGAATTCTGGTCCTGAAGTCTTGACACAACCTGAACAATTTTGGCTTCCGACGCCGAGCGACTCTGCTTTCCTGAAGAACCTGCAGTGGACGAGCTTGGAGGAACCAGATCCTTCCATTTCTTTTTGCTTTTCGCCTTCGGAGCCTTCTTTGGCTGATCGTTCTTTCCATTCTCTTTCTCTCCCTTCGCCTTCTTCGCTTTTTTCGCTGGGCGATCAACTGCATCTTCGTCAACATTCTCCACAACCCAGTTCTGAATCGGAACGACCTCTGTGTACATGGGAGGAGTCGTTGGCGGTGACACATGTGAAGTCGCTGGTTTGGCGGGTTCTTGGCTTTTGGGAGAGGGTTGTTTGGCAGGCTGACTGACTGTTTTTGGTTTCGGTTTGGATTTTGGCTTTGTCTTTTCTTTCGCCAGCCCGAGCTCTTCGACATGTGTGAGCGTGAGAGTCTTTTGTTGATCTTCTCTCTGTTTGTCGCCTGCCTCCTTCCTCTTCTGGAGCTCCTTCTTCTTCTCCTCCATTTCTTTCCTCCGAATCGGGTTCATTCTCTCCGCCTGCCTCCTCCTCTCCTCTTCCTCTTTCCTCCATTCCTCCTTCTCCTTCGCTCGGATCACCTCCCTGTCCTCCTCCGACACGACCAGCCCAGCCATCGTCAACCTCTGCTGCTCCCGATTCACTTGGATCGTCTCGTTCGACTGTTCCAGCACATACCGTGTCATATCTAAATAACTCGACATATCAAAGTCGCTGGCCATCTGCTCGTCCGCTTTCTGTTCCTCCGCTCCTTGATCGTCTGCTTTCTGTTTCATGGTTTCTGCGAGGTTGTTCAGCATTTCCTGCGCCATCTCCTTTTCGGCATCGTCCTCCTCATCGACAGACATCGGATTCGTCACAAAGCGGGTGTCGATTCCAATCACTCTGCTTCTTCCTGTCTCCATATCGACTTCGGGCCTTGTTTTCATCAGTTGGAAGATCTCTTCTTCGTTTTGTTCTTCTGTGGCTTCTGCAGCGACTTCCGCTTTCTTTTTCATTGATGCGACTGTTGCCTCTCTCTCATTTTCGTTCAGTCCGAGGAGAGCAAATGACACAATCTCTCGAGCGGAACCTCGACTCTCACTCGCAATCTTCTCAACTCCTTCATCTGCTTCCTTCTTCTTCTCATCCACACGAACAACCACATACTGCGTCAGGTCGGCCTCTTCCATCACATCTGTGTAATCTGTCACAAGTTGCACTTCCCCAAATTCGTCCTCGATCTCATCTTCCAGCACCAACAATCCTTTCTCCTTATCTTCGTTCCTTTCCAAGTATCCCTTGATCGGCGACAGCTGACACGCAATCTGGATAGGCGTGTAAGTGTTGATATCGAGCGGGCAGAGAGTGACAGAATCGTTAGCGACGAACGACTGGCGGAGACGAAGAGCTGAGATCGAGTCCCGTACGAGTGGGTTCTTTTTGTCGTTGAGATAAAGAAATGTGATGGCCTTGCAGAGGAGGAAGGTTGGAGTTGATGCATCGACGACAGTGAAGAGACGCTGGAACATGTTCATTCGATCGGGGTCTTCAGTTTTGACATTCTCTTCCTTCGACGATCTCTTTGTTGGGTTTTCCACTTTCAGGTCGGACTCCGATGCTGCCTCCTCGTCCCTGATTGAGGAGTTCGTCCTTCGTCTCCTGTCTGATCAGAGGAGCGAAGAACTGGGCGACGAAGCACAGATCAGGTGAGAGTGCTTCCTTCGCATCGACATACGTGTGGAAGTCCATCGATGCCCACACATCGTTTGTGATGACGTCCACACCAGCCACAGACTTCTCGGCTGGCGGGAGTTGGAGTGCGTAGTGGGATTCGAGTAGGTCAGGCGGAGGGAGAGGGAGGTGAGGGAGATGGTAATGAACTTTGGTTGGTGGAATGAAGACTGCGTCGGGGATGTGGACGGCTTCCCTCGGAATGACATCCGAGAAGTTTGTGAGAGGGTCAGTTGGTGGAGTGGCCTCCCTTCCATGATGGTACATCGGGAGGACACACTCGGACAGGTTGGGCTTGAATTTGGAATCCAATATTTTGGTCCAGAATGAAGAGAAGTCGACGGAACCAGCTTGTTCGATTTGCATCGAAGGTGTGCGTAATCGGCACACAGACAAAAGGAAGAGACTTCTCCGAGTACCCATTGGGAAGTTCAGGTAGATCGGGGAAATTCTGGGTGCAGATGGAGTGTTCGCGACTCCACAAGTCGAGTGGATTGGAAGTGACACGAGTGATGAGCAGTGGCGGGTAGAGAGAATCCTCCTTCGTCAGGAGAGGAGTGCTTATTTGGGAGGTGATTTCGAGCATGGGCGAGTTGAAGGGGCGAAGAATGCGATTGAGGGGAGTGATTGAGACGGTGAAGAAGAGGGAATAGCCAAGGAATTGGTCGACCAATCGAACAAATCGGACGCCATAGTCCAAAACAGAAGACGACTGCTGGAGCGAGAAGGCAGCAGTGATGAGCGGGAAATCCACATCCTCAAAATCGTTTTCAAAGTCTGCCTCGCTCGCCCCACTCCCTTCGCTCTCCTCGCGTGACACAAGCGAGATGACAAGCGGGGCTCGTCTGTCACTGACCAGTGTTGTGCTTTGATAGAAAAACACGCGTTCCTGGAAGAGTCGCACATGGCCCTTCCGAAACACGTTCTCCGCAGCCTCAAAGTCTCCCTCGCGCGATTCAAAAAATTCCCCTTTTGCGTCTGTCGCTCGAATCTGCACGCGGAGACGGTGGGGAAGGACGCTGTTCGGGGAATGGCCTGTAGTTTCGTCTTCGGGCGGTTTGGCGGGATTATCCTCTGTTTCTTTCACATTTTTGTTGTTTTGTGGTTGGGATGAGCCTGTGATGGCGTCGAGAGACTCTGGTTTTTCTGCTTCTTCCGAGACAATCGCGTTTCTGATGTCTCCATTGGCTTCGGCCCACAGGAGGCAAATATGGACTTTAACAGGGCAGTACACAGGCATGGCTTGGGCTCTGGAGGTATTTTGGTGGGGCAAATAGGGAATTTCGCGAGGGAGGGCTAAGTGTGATGGGAAGATGCTGTGTTGAGTGAAATCCAGAAGAAAGACTCCTGAAATCGGTTGGTCTGAGAAAATGTCTCCAAAGGTCATCCAGGTCTGCGAATTCGACGAATTATACATATGTATTGTTGAATTCGGGCTTCCCGAAGATGGGCGGGGAAAGCCCTTCGAAGGGACGAGAGATGATATACCGGAATGGTACGACATTTTCTTGACAATATCTCGAGTGCGGACCGTCATGTGAGGATCGTTGAGGAGGGCATAGACAAGGCGAGAATTCTGGGCGGAATACGCATTGCTGAGTTTGGTTGCGAGGAAGAGTTCTTTGTGACAGAGTTGGATATTTCTAACTCCACCTTTGAGCCAGAATTGGAGTGAAGTTGGAATTGTTTGTGCAGCATAAACAAAATCTGCACTTAACGGAGCAAATACAGGGATATTTGGGGTTGAACCAAGAATTGATAGAAGTGTGTCGAGGGGGAAGGTTGTGGATGAACATGAAATGATTTGGAGATCAGGATGAGGTTCAGATGGGGTGGATGTGTCTTGGGTTGTGGTAGATAGTGAATGAGTGGAGACATTATTTATTGGTTCAATGTTGGCAACAGAAAGGCGTAGTTTGTGCCGCGATTGCGATTGGCTGGGAGAATACACTGATAGAACATGAAAAAATTCGAGAGTATACAAAAATCAAATGAATTCCATCGAAAGATTGGTTCGGAAGTTGAGTGTGGAGAAAGTTCGGTTGTCATCTCCACGGGGTTATCATTTTTGTGACTCATTCGGACGGAAATAAAACATCTCGATGGTTTCTACAAGATAACAGGTTTAAAGACTGATTAAATTCTATGTAGACAAACATGGATTAAGAGTGAAGAAAGCCGCATTCTCACAACAGCAGCTTCGTTAAATAGAACAAAAGATGACATAAAAGTGGAGTCCATGGTGGGATGACAAAGAAATTCCGATATTTGTGTCTGTTCATCGACAAAATCAGAGTCGAGCGACATCGAATAAAGAAATAAGGGTCTGCTTGAACTGAATTGCGAACTTAGATGTTGATCATCGTGGTGGAAGCCAGGAACGGGTTAAAAACAATGGAACGTTAATGTACATTGATCAACGAGAATGTTTGGCCTGTTCGTGATTCAGATCTGATCAAACCATTCTTTCATTTCGAATCTCTTGCCGGAATCACTGAGGAGAGCGAATTTCGATGATCCTCCTCCTTCTCCCTCTATTACTCCAGTCCTCACACTCATCACTCCACAAACATGATCTCATCAATGGAGTCTCACTCGAAACGATTCTCTCAAACTGGAAACAGAACACCGAAGGATCCTCATCGATCACCACATTGAACCTCCCGAATGGAGTATATTTTGCTGACTCTCTGCATCTGGAATCAATCTCAGTAATTGTTCGTGGGGACGAAAGATCAAGCCTTCATCATTCTTTGTCGACTGAACGCCAGAACAATCAGGACAATCGCTGTTCGGGAAGACAAGCAAAATCGTGGAGACGATGTGGAAGCATTCTGGAATTGGACAATTCCACAGCTTCAATGACATCCATTGCAGCCATTTTGACCCGAAACGAGAAGTCGAACACCGGAATTGGAGGAAATTTGTTTGGCCGATATTTTGGAGGATCGCTGGCCACGCTCGCCGCATCGTCGATGGTTGTGTCGGATTGCACTTTGCATTTGGACGGGACGACTTCTCCGTTCATTCTGAAATCGTCGTCTTGCAACACTGCGCCATCGACAGTCGAGTTGGTGCACACCAAAATTGTTGCGTCAGACGCTGTGATGGGGCCAGTGAGTGAGATTGAATCGTCAGACACACCCTGTCAATTCGATATTGTGGTTTTCTCGACCGATCTGAACTCGATTTGTGTGATAGATGGGAACAGTCTCTCATTCCGTCATTCAGCCAACAGCAATGCTGATTCAAAATCATTATCGGCAATTTCATCGTCGCTAATGTCGAATTCGTTCACAAATGTTTCGTCCTCATCAAACCACCATTCTCTCGAGACTTCTGCTCTTTCCCAGCGATGTGTTGGATCGACCATCACCAAATCAGTCGGGGCACTTCAGGGGACGATTGTCTCGGATTTCAATCTTGGCGGGTCACTTCTGTGCTCGAACACGACTTTCGCGAAATGCACCTCAACAGCGATTGTCAAAAGGGATGTCATCCTCCACAAAGAGTTCAACGTGTTCTTTTCGAACTATTACAAATCCTTCCGTCCCGAATTCCGGTTTGACGACACACATTTCTCCGGCCAGAAACAACTCAAGTTTTGGTCTCACAATCAGTACATTTACAGATTACCAAGTGGTCCCTTCACTTTTTTCACCACGAGTGTCTCGCAAGTCACTTATTCGAATTGCTCGTTCAGTGAACTCGTCAGAGATCCAAACGCTGAATACTCCCAAGGGGGATTGGCGATCTGTGTCCAAACACCCGCACCTGTGACTATCACATCCTGCACCTTCTCCGACCTTTTCGACGAAGTTATGGGTGCAGCAATCTGCATCGATTCTGAGAATTCCTCGATGATGGCCACTGTTCACATCGAATCCTCATCGTTCACTCGATGCCGCTCTTCGTCTATGGGTGGAGCCATTTTTTACCAATCTCCGGAGCTGGTTTCGATCGTATCGTCGTCATTCATCGAAAACAGTTGTCCCATTTATGGTGGTGCGTGCCATACGTGTAACTGTGATTATTCGTTCTGTCGATTTGAGGGGAACAGTGTGGAAAGTGCTGAAAGCGGAGGTGCTATCTGCGAAGTCGGAGATGGTTCAATCTGGTTCTGTCATTTCCGGAACACATTCGGTGGAAAAGATTGGTTCTACTGGGGTAATTCTGGGACAATATTTGGGTGCACGCGATCGGAGGATTGGACAGAAGGGTCAGAAGTGGTGGTGATGGGGAGTGGGGAGGGAGAGGAGTGTTCAGCGTCGCAGCCGTGCAACACGCTCACAGAAGGTTTGAAGAAAGCATCGATGAATGGAAAGAACATGATTCATGTGGGATCTGGATGGACAGGTTCAACGACGATTGAACAATCAGATGGTTCTCCGACCCTTCGAGGCTTTTATCCACTGGAGGAGTCTTCCAGGAACATCCACACACCAACCTCATCGTTCTCCATCACTGTTGGGCAAGACTCTTCCTTCACTTTGGATTCTCTCTCGCTCACCCCTGCAGATGGCCTTCCGCTGTTGAAATGCGAGTCAAGTGGAGGAGATGTCCAGGTGAGGAATGTCCAAACAACGAACATCTCAGGAATCTCTGCTCCTCTCTTCGAATTCTCAAGCGGATCACTGACAATGGAGAACTCTCGATTCGAGAATCTCTCACAAATAACAACCACACTCATCTCACTTTCGGGTTCAGCAGATGTGTCACTCGAATCTGTTCTCTTCAGAACTATCGACACGTCATCATGTTTGATCATCGTCTCATCTGGAGGAACGTTGAGCATCGGGTACTGTCTGTTCCACACAATCACTCGCACAGCGGGAGAAGGCGCTGCTGCCATCGATATGACTGACTGTAACACGATCGAAATCTCCTCCTCCACATTCTCGCATTGCCACTCAGTGAAGGGACAAGCAGGAGCTTTGACTTTCACTCAGAGTCAGTACTTCTCTCACTCAGTCACAGCATTCTTCGTGAACAACAGGGGAAAGACCGATGCAGACGCTCACGACATACACTTCACTGGATTCGATCCAGAAGCTCTTCCTTGGTCTTATCCATCACAGATCTCTTCGTTCAGTGATTTCCCCCAAGTTGCCACTGACGATGACCGAACTGGAACTATTCCAGTTTTCTCGACATTCGCAACTATTGATGAGGAACGAATAGCTTTACGTTCTCTGTTTTATCAACCTGCTCTCTTCACGAAAGACCTCATTTTCGTCGATCTTGGGCAATCATTACTCCAACAGAGTACAATTGATCTCTATCTGAACACAAAATCTGAAGATCCAATCGTCATGAAACCTGTTCACCTGTTGTCGTCGAAACTTACAATCCAGGCACCGTCGTTGTCTTTCATTCCACATATCCAGCAATCATCGGAATCTCAAGGTTCGTTCTTCGTTGCGGAAGGAAAAAGCAATCTCACGTTGATATATCTCTATTTCATCGTCACGTCAGCCGAAACTGAACCACTCATCAAAGTTGAATCGCAGTCTGCTGTTCGAATCGACCAATGTGTCATGACGTCTGACGGATGTGTCCTTCACAGGTCAATTGTTGAATCGTGTGGGAATCTCCAAGTGTGGGATTCAATGCTGTTCGATTTCACATTCGAAAGCCACTCTTGTTTTGAATGTACAGCCGGAGAATTTGATTTCTCGGCAAGCTCGTATAAAGAGACGTCATGTGCCTCCAATGTCACCACTTCTGGCGATGGTGCTGTCCTGAATGCTGACAACTGCTACGTCTCACTCTCTTATTCTCATTACTTTGCTTGTCATGCCCGGAATGGTGGTGCACTGTTCTGCCATGCTTGCTCGTCTCTGAGTGCCAATAGCCAGATCTTTGTCGGATGTTCGGCGACTCAGAATGGAGGAGCGATATCGGCATCCTCTTTCCTTCCATATACCTCTATGTCTGTTGGGTCTTGTTTTATCAATTGTTCGGCGGAGTTCGGAGGAGCCGTTTTCATCAACAGCTCTGAAGTCCATTTCTTGCAATTCTATTATCCGTGGGGTGCTTCAGTCTTGGGCCGGACCATTTTTCTCCCGCTCTTCTTGGATTGTTCTGCGTCGAAAGGGGCTGGAGCATATTTCGATGGAGATTGGTCGATCATGGACCGCTGTGATCTGAAAAGCCTCTTCATGTCGAACGGAGGCCTTCCGTCGACTGGTCAAGATTTGTTCTTCTCTGAATCTGTCGCGGAATCATTGTCTGGTTTTGAGCAGATCATCCAAGACCTGAAAGACACGAGTTTCTCGATGAGCACCCGATCCACATCAGACACTGGTCTGTTCAAACATGTGGAAGTGGAAGGAGAGAGCATTGCATCGTTCAACTTGGAGCGCCCCAAATTCATTCTGACATCACGATTCTCATCTGATTACTGTCGGTTTGGGCTGGAGACCATGTGTTCATCCATCCGTCCACTTCTCACATTCTTCCACGCGATCAACGAAGATGGGGAAATCATCCAAGTCCCCATCATCCTCGACAGTGGCGTGTCGTTCTACGAGACGGGAGTCATCCGTTCTCAGTCTATTCTCTTCACCTCAGAAACAATCAGCGACACCCCAGCTCCGGTCAAACTTGTCAATGGACCCACTTTCTGGAAAGATGACTCGTTCTTTGTTCGAGTTGAGAAAGATGGAACCGCAGAACTGCCGTCCATCTCGTTCACCTGGGAAGCAGATGTTGGCTTCTGTGAAGTGGCAGATGAGTCGGGAAGGATGGTGATCACTTCGAGCACCTTCGACGTGAAGATTGACCTGACGCGATCGCTGGTTGTCTGCTCAGTAGGAACACTCGTCATCACTGAATCAACGTTCACATCGACAGACTCCCTCTTTTCCAACACCGCCACCGAATCGTTGAAGATTGAAATGGACACTGTGACGTTTTTAGATCTGACGATGGATGAAAGTGTGGATGGAGTTGTGCATTTTGAAGGAGCCGATGCTCTCCATTTGAAGAAAGTGGGTTTTGAGAATGTTTTGTGTGGTTCAATCAACGCAGTTCGGATTTCTGTGATTGGCTCAGACTTGGAAAGAGTGGCTGAATATGTTCCAGAATCAGGATTCCCTGCTCGAGGAATTGGATTCGATGGTTTGTATAAAGCACTGGATCTCTCCGAACCACCGTCGAGTGCCTATCGTGCACCCACTCTTCTTCTCTACTATCATCAGATCGCCTCAGAAACGATTTTTGTGAGTTCGGATGGTCGAGATGGCTTCTGGTGTCTCGAAGTGGAATGCTGACTCTGGCGAGCTGTTCGTTCGTCTCGTCAGATTCGTCGACATTGACCTCAAAGCTTGTTGAGGTGAGCGGAGGATCAGTTGAGATGAACAAAGTTGATGTGTCATCAATCTCTTTCTCATCCACTCTTCTCTCGTTCTCCTCTTTCGAATCTATCTTTCTTCAACACGTGTCACACAGATCGTGTTCGGCTGACAATCTGATGTCGTTTGAAGGAAGCAGCTCGACAAAGTCTGCGATAGAATTGCGCGATTGTGTTTTCAGCGACGAGTCAACAACAACGAGATCAACGAATGAAGAGGACGCGATTTGCGAGTGGGAGAGTGGATTGATTGTGATTGAGAATTGTTCGTTTGAATGTTTCTCGTCGACATTCTCTCATCTTTCGATTGGGGCTCTTCGTGTGATCGACTCGTCCGTCTCTCTGAAGACAAGCCAGTTCGAACTGAATGGGCCGCGTGTGTCGTCGTTTCCTTCTCTGAGCTGGAACATTGCTTGCTCTGGCTCGAGTGTGATTGAGTTGGATTCGTCGTCTTCAGACGTGACCACATCTCACTGGATCTCAGCGTCTGAAAGGTGTGTTGTGAAACGAAGTGATGGTTCGCCTCTTTCTGAACCGTTCTTCATCCCAACAATCTCACTCGACAATTGCTCATCGACATTTTCCTCGACGACAAAAGATTATTCAGTTGTAGTTTCTGGAAAGACACTGATCCCCTGTGGACTTTCTCTGATTGTGTTCGAAGTGAACAGCAGCAAAGCAGGAAACGTCATCCCATTTGCTCTTCCATCATCGTTCGCAACACATCACAATGAAACGTCGATCTCTCTTGAGATTCCCACCTCGTCTTTGAATGACCTTGATACTACCTTTGCTTGGAACGCGTCGCTGAGATTTGGGAAGGATGGTGGCACATCCTCGTTCGGAATGAAACGAAGCGCGAAAGAAATCCGAGCAGAATCGATGGGAAAGACGCTTCCGTGGTTGATTCCTCTGATTGTGTCACTGTCTGTCCTTCTGCTTGTGGCGATAGTTTTGATCGTTCTGTGTAGTCGACGAAAAGCCAAAGCCACACCGAAGATGAGTGAAATGAAAGAACAGGATGCGATGCAATTTGAAGATGAGAAAGTGGAAGTGGAACAGGAAACTCAGCAAGGAGTTCATGTGAATGATGCGAATGATCCAATGAGCAAGCTTCCGAAAGAGGACAAAACTCAGCCAGAAAACATTCCATCGTCGAAGTTTGACGGTTTTGAGGATGTTGTTGAAGCACTGCACTGTGGACAGCGACTGGAGATGCGAACTGTGCGCGAGCAGGACACTCTATACAACATTCTGCATGTGTTTCCAGAAAAGAAGAAGACGATTGTGAAATCGGTGATTTCTCGTCAACTTGCACTTGGATTGGTGAAAGTGGCGGATGCGTCGATGAACGCGACGGTTCTGACGAAACTGTCATCTCATTGGGTGATGTTCGACTCGAATGGAAGTGTGTGTCTGAAAACGAGAGAAACGCCTCCTGCGAACCTGCCGTCGATTCCTCTCCCAAACCCGAATGCCCTTCAAAACGAAGATCAGAAAGGGGGAAACCCGCACCAAGTGAACCACGCTTTGGAAGGACAGCGTTGGCGCGCACCAGAAGTGGCAAAAGCTGAGAATGAGACAATGACAGGAAATGAAGAAACTGTGATTGATCCTCGGAAAGCGGCAGTTTTTAGTCTTGGCCTCGTCTTGTGGGAAATTGAGACTGGTTGTGTTCCGTTCGGCGAAATTGATGCGACGAACGCTCAGCGACAGCTGGGAACTGGAATCCTTCCGAAGATGGATGGAGTTGGGTCCGAAATGAAAGATCTGATCTGCGAATGCCTTCGACTGAACCCGTCCGACCGCCCTTCGCTCTCCGACGTGTCGAACTGTCTGATCTCTCTTGCGACTGCGAAGCAGACAGATGAGGAAGAGGCACACTCGGACAGGTAGCCACTCTCATCTCCTCTTCCTGTCTTCATTTTGACCATGTCACACTTCATTTCGAATTCAGATCGTTGAACGACTCACTTCTTTAAGAGCTGTGTGTCGCTCTTTCTTTTCATACACCGTCATTTCACTCACTCACTCACTGATTCTTTCATTTGGATGCATTCGATGTGTCCTTTCTCTCCATTCATCAAACTTACTCGTTTTACGTGTCAACACTCTCATCTGGCACTTCTTGATTGATCTTCATGATTCTTCGCTTTTCTCCATCTCAATTCTGACCGCGTTTTGCTTCTTCTGATTGAGTTCTTTTTCTTATGTTGTCTTATTTTCATCTTTTTTCATCTTGCCATCAAGACGACCCTCTCTCGCCGTCTTGTTCATTCTCTGGACTTTGTTGAACATTGATTCGTATTTCGTCATTTTCATCAGTCAACCAAACATTATTTCCTTATGAACATTGTTTTATCCTTTCTGAACAGTGATTATGAACTGAATGACTGTCTGGTTGTGGAGATTCGATAACAACAAAAAATACCTGTCATAAGCTTCAACTCATGCCAGTCTGCCATTCAGCCGACAAAAATGGTGACCCAACCTCGTTTTCGAATGTTTCATCATCGTTCATGTCGAAATCTATCACAAATGTGACATCTTCATCAATCGCACCAGGAATGGAGATTTGATTCATGTTTTCTGAAATTTCTTTGGTGAATGTGTGTTTGAATGTCTGCTCGAATGCATCGTCACATCCTTCTTCTCTCAAATTCACTTCTCGTCTCTTCTGTCGATCTGGTTGGTCGTGTTTCCATTCTTGCGTTCTGTCCAGCAAGCTTTCAAAGACAACTTCAATCGCATGTTCGTTCTCCATCTCGACCATCTGCCACAGTTCCCATTTCACAAGTTCAGACACAAAGGTTAAGTCGTGCTCGTCCGAGCGAAGTTGCATGTTTGTTGTGTTTTTGTGGATCCAACAGAGACGAATTGCGAGTGTCCAGTACCGACTTCAGGTTGAAAGTGACTGCTTTGCAAAGACTCTGTCCATTCGATCCAAACAAGAGGCGAGAGAGAGGATGATCAATGAAGAAAGAGGATGTTACATCTCCTTTCTTGTTTTCAATTGGGTCTGCTCTCTTCCTCTTTCGTTCGATAGTCCGAACGAGCACATCCTCATCATCTTCCCATCCGTTGATGTTTGGTTGTGAAGCAGTGTTGGTTCGAGATGATCTCTGAACCCTTCCTGTTCCAGTGTCTGCATCAATATTCTCCCGCTGCCCTGAATTTCCGCTTCGTCCGTCTTCCACGTGTTGATAATGGTGAACACGAACCAGAAGATGCTTTGATTGGTGTCTTCGTGTTCGACTTTAGAGAAAAGTTACTGGACGACCATTGGGATGTGCGAAGAACAATAAAAGTTGGGGTCGTTGGTGGGACGTACTCACACTCAAGAGTTTTGTCAGGAAAAGCATGAAACCTCGATGTTCCTCAATCGACGACAACGAACAACGATTGCGACTGATCTGGACGAGTGACGGTTCGATTGGGATCAACAAATCACACAGCACCAAATCTCGGATCATTCGAAGGCTTGAGTGGTTTGCAGTGGGGAGAGCTTTAGAAGGGTCGGTGGTGGTGAGAAAGACCATCGAAGAGAATGTTGAGAACCAAATCATAACTGTAGAATCGTTTGTGATTCGTTCCTACTTGAACTCTTCCATCTGACTCCAAACAGCAGCCAAGTCAACCCCAATGTCTGCCAACTCCCTCTTCGCTAGATCGATCGATGACGACAAACTGATGAGTAGTAGTCGATTTTGTGTTGATCCAATCATTCTGAGAAGAATGTGTTCTTCACGATCATTTGCGAGGCCCCACAGTCCCCCCTCAAAGTGTTCTCGAACATGCAAGGCTGCTTTGCTCTCTTCCAGTCTCGTCATCCCACCATCTCCACAATCATTCAACTTTGTCCCTCAGCACCCCACAATCCATATTCAAGCACCTCCTCTGAAACACACAGACCCCCGCCATTCTCCTCAGTTTCTCTTCTCTTCTGAAACGAATAGTGCCCTTCTCACGCCATCTCACATTCAAACCAACTTCATCTTCTCCATCTTGTCACCAGAGACGAGAAGTCCATTCCAATAATCAACTTTTGAAGACAAACTCGATGAATCGACTCCAGAAGTCCACCAATCACAACAATCCCACTTTCATAATCCGACAGAAACGACGATTGCGACACGGCAACCATCACCACATCCAACAATCCATGCTTCACCAACTTCATCTTCGCCTCATCCGAACACGTCAGAACGAGGCGATGGAACATTTCGAGAGTGACGGAGACAACAGCTGGAAAAGGACTCCTGAAAAGAAGATGAAATGAATGAAACGGCATACCTCAGATGATTGATCATGGTGAGAGAATGATCGAGAAGTGAACCAGATAAATGTGGGAGAGATGGAGAGAGTCGGATAATGATTGATGCCTGAATGACAGATTCGATGGTCTGATTGTTTTTCGAGCCGTTAGATTCGATGAGATCATCCAACAAAGAACTCACTGAACATGTCACAAGACTGCGAATGCCTCGTTCGAGGAAGAGAGATGGGCGGAGAGAGGGAGGATGAGAAGAGATCAGCGAAGGAAGATGAGCGAGAAGAGGAGAGTCAAAGCGAGAGGGAATGCTCAGCCAGTGCAGAGCAATCACAACATCTCGGCAATCTCGAAGACGTGTCACTTCTTCCTCATCATCTCGATGAGGTGTCAAAAGATTCTGGAACATCCACTTCAGAGACACACAATCTCCGAACGGGGCTGTAGTGGCAACCAAAGAAGGCAGGATACCAGTCAGGATAGGCTGATGGTCAGGTCTTGTTAAAAGCGGCTGAGATGGTCCGACGAACAGTCGAATGACGAGTGGAGGAGGGAAGAGAGAAAACAAGTCGAGAGTGTCAATTTTCATTGCGTCTTGGAGATCATCCATTGAGAGCAGGATGGCGAGATTGGATCGTCCCTTGTCAGTGAGGGGATGAAAGAGGCCGCGGAGGAGGAGAGAATGGAGACCGAAAAGTGGAGTGTGAAGGAATCGTGGTGAGTCCCTAGTGATCATTTCTGGGTTCGCTCTGAGAAAGGCAGACGGATGAGAGCGTGCTTGTCGTTCGAACAGAACTTCGATTGGGAAGACACTGCTTCTGTATTTCGGGTTGAGTGATGTGTGGTTCAGACAAAGTGATGGATCGATGATACTATCGAGGTCTGGGACGAACAGGATGATTCTCGTCAATTCATCAGGGAAGGAAATGCCATGATCAAACGACAGAAGTGAGGTATAGCGGATGAAATCGTTGTAAAGCATCCGTTCGTAAGGAGAGGAATCTCTAAGTGTCTTGAAATGCTGGCAAATTCGAGTCAACACATTCTGCTGTCGTTCAAAGCGAAGCAGAAAGTCCTTCGCCCAGCGACGGGTTGTGGGATCCAGTGCTCGAACAGTCCAAAATATCTCAACAAACGAAATCGAGTAATCAAGCATCTCGACTTCTGACAAGTCTGCTGTCAGAAATCCGTCGAAGTCGAAAGAGTCGATGTCATCCACAATCTTTTCCACGTTTGTTGGGGAGGCGAGTCTGATGCGCTGCATCCAAAACCAGAGGAGGAATGTCTGTTCTTCCTTCGTCCCATCTCGAAACGCGAAGCGAAGGTTGTGGAATTGCGACTCGCTCACAATCTCCACTCCAATTACACCGACAATCGCCATCAGCATGGCGAAAGATTGAACACGAAGGCGAGTACGAGAACTGCGGAGAGTCCAGAAAAGACGATCGACGAAGGCGGGTGGATCATCAATGTGGGACAGATTTCTGTGTACGGCGGAAACATAAAAGCATCGAATGAGTGAGTTGATAATGGTTTCATCATCTTCTTCATCAAACAGAGATGAGTTGAACTTCTCATTGGGATCAGGTTGAAGATGCACACTTTGAACGACATCGGAAAACAATGGATAATCAGTTGAACGCTGAGATGACGAATGGAGAAGAGGAGCAGAAATGAGGCTGTGGAGAGTGCTGATCATCCAAACGGTGTCTGATCGGGCAGGCGAGGAGGATGATTGTGTGTCGGGTGACGGTGGTGGTTGTGCCTCAAGTGAGAGTGATGCTGACGAAGGGTCAGTGTCGGTTTGGGAGAGTGTGAGAGACGAAGAGGAGCCACGATGAAGATCAGAGTTGACAATTGATGATTCAATTGTCGACATATCATCTGTCTCAGTTCGAAATTGGAAAGGGAGTTGATTCGATTCTGATGAAGTGAGC
The DNA here is from genome assembly GCA_033064195.1 of Blattamonas nauphoetae. NCBI lineage: Eukaryota > Preaxostyla > Oxymonadida > Blattamonas > Blattamonas nauphoetae. The sequence continues at coordinate 52,166 of JARBJD010000192.1, forward strand.
GAATGATCTGTCAGCGACGATGCGAGGTGAGCAGACGGGAGTGGGAGTGAAGGAGGGCGAAGGGACATCAAGTGTTGGTGTTTCGACAGAAGAGACGTCAGAGTCGGTCGGAAGATCCAGGTTCGCAGAAACGAGATGTCACACTGAAACATAAACACAAACAACAAATCAAATCAAACACGAAAACAAGAAGCACACCACAGTTTCCTCATTCGCAACAATCTTCCTCATCAATCCCTTCCATCCCTCAAACGAGTCGAACTCTTCTCGCACCTTCTCTTTTGAGTATCGCTTCAGAGCATCCTTCACAGCATCCACAAATTCTTTCGAGTTTTCCACATCCTTCTGTCGGAACAGAGAATGCTCGGGCAAAATCCATTGTCCAGCTTGTGAAAACTGAACCACCAGTCTGGCAAAAGTGCGTCTGATTTGGGCATGAATGATTGTCATTGATTCGCGACCGAAATTCGCGTGTAATTCGGGAATTACTTCGATGATGGCATCGAAATATGCAACTTCGGTTTCTTTTGGAAACACAATATCCTTCGATGCCACAAAAGAGTCCAAAATGTCAACCATGATTCGATTCATGATAAGAGGACGATTGTCAGGATCAACAGGAGAGTTCAGTGAATGAAGATCTTCAAGAATCAGAAGAGATGTCAGAAAAAGTTCGCAGATGACAGAAAGGTCAGACGAGAAGGCGTTCTCGCGAAGTGTTGAACTGGTTGATGGAGGAGGATCTGAAACGAGGAAGAAAATAAAAAAATCAACAAACCGATGTGTGCAACACGATTGTTGCCAATCCGAATATCATCAGAGGTCAGAGGCGGGGCAGATGGCCATTGTTTGAGTCGATTGTCCAAAACGAGTACAACTTCAATAAACCATTCCATCAAATCCTTAAACATCAATGAAAACACAAGACACACTTTCCATGAGATTGTCCTTTCAGACGGATCATAAGCTCCGAGAAAATCTAGAAATGGTTTTGAGGTGTTTCTGAATGGAATCGCTTCAATATTCAAGAGATCAATATGGTCATGGTTTTTAGAGATCATAATAAACGAATCTAGTTGGTGATTTAGTCGGTGAAATTATAGTATCAGCGGATCGGATGAGATCGAATGTGTTTCTTGAATCTTCTGTAGGATACGCTTTGCGACTCAAGGTCACGTCTATACGACAGATATTGCGATGTAGTCCTGGAGGGTTTGTGATAGAAAAAGAGTTTCAGCGAATACTCTTCGGGGAAATCAGTTGATCGTGCTAGAAAGTTGATCCATGGGTGAGATCAGTTCTTCATCAAGTGTGGCTACAAAACACGTTTTCTCGAAGTGATGATGGGAATCACAACATATTGTGAAGTACTGTTGATTGAGATGATATTTCACAAATTCCACAGTGAGAATCTCGATCAATTTCAAAGAATCCAGTCATCCTCGGTCCAGAAGTTAACTCCTCGCGGTTATGTTTCCCATATATTCACATCAATGATGGAAACGATAAAAGCTAGTGATTATGGGAAAAAGAAGATTAGGCTCGTGAATAAACGACATATTGACTGAGAAAACTCGTGGAGAACAATTCGTCCAAAAGAAAGCACGAAGTACGAAAGGAATGATGAGATTGAGAGTTTCGGCACAAATTTTGAGAGAATTTGTGAACAGAAAAGAGTATCTTGGTAGCTTGATGGAAACATAATACTAAAAGTGCGGTCGTCCAGGAGGATCGATTCAGAAAGGAGTGAAAGAGTGATGAGCACAACTGCGATCCGACCTAATAATTCGAATTTGCTCGATTCTGAGTGTACTGGACGTGACTGAAGATGGAATGGTGACATGAGATGTGTTCATCGACGCCCAGCGGGTTGGGTCGGGTGGATTGGTGGTCGGGGAGGAAGATGTGGATTCTCGGATGGATGGTGAGGGGAGTGAAGAGAAGTGGGAGGATGTTGGGGAGAGGATCGGTGAGGAGAGTCAGACGGAAGAAGAATCGCGTTGCGGTTGATCACATCATTTCTCATCTTTTCAATCTCTTCCTCACTTGTGTTCAGTGTTGTCACTCGCTCGACAATGCTCTTCATCGATGGTCGCTTCTCAGGGTCAATCGAAAGACATTCTGTCACCAACTCCGCCATCCCTTCTCGAACTCGATCCATCCGAGGAACAATCCCACTTCCCAACTGGCGCTGAGCATTGATCCCATCAACCTCTCCAAACGGTATCTGCCCCGTCTCAATCTCCCACAACATCAGGCCAAGCCGAAAAACCGTCCCATGAACGACGTCAATCACTGGCTTCCCATCGGCCACTTCAGGAGGAACCCACCGCTGTCCCTCGTCTTCAGCTTGCTTCACAAGTGATTCCCCAGTCGGATTCTTCGGTGCTGGGAGTGCTGGCACTTTAATCATCTCGCTCGTTTCTTTTCGGAAGAATATCTCGTCGTTCTCATCAAACAGAACCCAGTGCGACGTTAACCGAGAAAGGATCTCAGTTGTCGGATGAACTCGAACAATCAGCGCAAGTCCTTCCGAAACTCTCTTCTGAATCCTTCCTCGCTCAACTGTCGTCATCGTCTTCTTCTCTTTGTGAAGTCGAGAATAGAGTGTCTCGCGAACTTGCACTGTCACCTCATTCGTCTTCTCCAATCCACATCCCATCGCAACAACAACCTCCGCGGGACCACTTCCTACCCCTTCTTCATTCAATTCAACGTCTTCTTCTTTTGGGGTTTGAGTCAGTTTGGTTTTATCCACCATCTCTGAGAAGGGATCGTGCGCGCTGCTGAAGACACACACAGTCTGAAGTGTCTGGGAACACAAGAGGTGAGAGAAGGATGAAAGGTGCTTGTGATCTTTGTGAGAATCAAATTCATCAATCTGAGGCTGACAACGAGAGTGATTCGTCGAGTGTCAGGCTCAGTTAAATGACCCGACAGCAGTTCATTCCCAAAACGTTCATGACTGCGAATGCGTTGAGCATCACAAACTCTTCCATGAGCTGATGATGGCAGACATGAAGTAGAGAACGAACTGGCGTGGGCTGTCGTGTTCAACTTCCGAGAGAAGGGATTGGAAGACAATTGGGATGTGAAAAGAACAAAAGAAATCCAGGGTTGGTTGGTGGAAGGCACTGATTTCGAAGATTGAGCACAACAATCGAAAAGTGTCTTGGGTTTCACTGCTCCACGACAAAATATGTGGATTGCGACTGATCTGGACGAGAGATGGTTCCGATGGGATCAACACTTCATGTAGCACTACATCTCGGATTGATTGAGGGTCTCTGCCGGAACTGGCTTTGAATGTCTGAAGATTGTGGGACAAAGTGAGCCAAACACAATGTTGGCATATTTGGACGATGTAGTTCAAAATTATCCCTTCGACAATCACTGAGAGATCACACAGAAGAGGTGACGACAGAAGTCTTGGAATGAGGCTGAACGAAACAAGTGACAAGCGATGCGATGGTGACAAATGTCCGAAAAACGTTTGAAGCAATGTGAGCGCGTCTTTCATAATCGTCGGTGAAGGGGACGAGAGGAGAATTAATATTGAATCCACAAAGTCAGCTAGGGTGTTAGTTGACGAATATCCCAAGTTGAGCAGGAGATCATCGACGACGATTGGTTGCCCGTGATTGTTGTGCAGCGAGGACAAGAAAAGCGATGCTTTCTTTTCAAGCTCTTTATCCAATTTGCATCCATCTCGAACCATTGAAACAAGAGAGATGAAGGCTTGTGCAACAGTATCAACAGAAACCGGATCATCCGGATTCCACTTCACAAACGGAGAGTATTCTACGTCAATGAAATGAGAATGAGAAAAAATGACGGATACTATATGATGAGTTCATATGGGCGTGCTTTTCTCCTCTAAAAATGAGGTCACGGTAAAGAGTAAACCAATCTATGGCAAGATCAAAATCAATGATGATATTCGATCTAGATTTCGCTTATTCTGTTGGCAAACAAAACCATCGATCAAGAGACTCTGATTGACATGAAATCAGAAAAGAAAAATTCTGCACCACGAGACAATGAGCTTTTTCATGAACCATGACACTTTTATGATGAATGGTCAATTCTGATGTCGTTGAAAAGAGATCACTTGTTCAAGAGACATCCACTTCAGATTCCATTCTCATCAACACCTCCGATGTTGCTCATCCAATCCATCCCAGACACAATCCCATTTCAAGAACGATTGAGAACACGTTATGACGAATGATATGGAAACTGGCACAAAGGAAAGACTAAGGTCAGATGTAGCCCTAGAATAACTTGAAAAGGATGAAGATGACCAAGATAATGGCCAAAATATACAGAACGTAATTATGTCCTCTGGGCAACATGGCACGGCCCATCATTTCGATCATTGTCGTTGGGTGGCGCCGTTTCAAAGATTTCTTTTGTGTCCCATACAGTACTTGTTCCATTTTCTCCGATTTCATTTTCGGAAATTCGATCGCACGAACAGAGCAATGATTAAAGCATCGGCCGCATCCAACACACGAGCTTTCCGTCCAGATAGGAATCTTCGCTTTAGCATCTTTTTCCGGCTTTGAGAGAGCGTTGTAAGGGCATACCGTCACGCACTTGTAACAACCTATGCAGACATCAGGGTTCAGCTTGATGGCTCCAAAGCGGGTGGTTGGTTTGTGTCCAGCTTCATGTGTTGTTGAATTCTCAATTTGGTGCATGGGAGGGAAGGTCCCTGTTTCGATTGAAGATACAAGTGATTTCCCAAAATCGTCTATCTTCTTCAGTTCTGAATCTCTTACAGCGTCATATGTTCCTCTGAGTGCTTGATAGGGAATACAATTATCCGGTGCTATGAATCCGTTGGTTCCGAGATATTTTGCGTTAGCATTCTTCGAATGAAGGTAGCTGGCGAGGTAGGTGCCTGCAGTTCCCGGAAAACCACCACAACTAGTAAATGAAAAGTAGTACTTCATGGAAGCGAAATGAGCAGTTGGGGATGCTTCTTCCGACAGAACGTCTGCCACTCCTTCGGCGATTGTGAAATGGGAAACGTATGACCCAATTCCGACAATTTCTGCTTCACGGAGATCAGTCTGGTATTTTGTCAGGTGATATGTGTGGTTGGTTTCCTTCCGAGCGAGAAATTCTTTGAGGATAGCAAATCCATCGTGGAGAGTGACGTTGTGACCAGCTGCTTCAAGATGCTTCTGGTACGTGACTGCCATTGACTTGGTTGTTCCTGAATTGGAAAAGAAGAGAATGAGTGCTTTCATTTGCGGTCGAGTTGTTGGCTTGGGTCCGCATGTCCTGCCTGTCCTGTCCTACATGACAGTCAAAAAGAGGAGGACAATTTGGATAAAAGTGCTGATGATAGGAAGTGAACCAGTCTCCTGCTTCGACTTACAGTGAAAAGCGAAAATGAAAAATGAGGAGAAATATGAGAGACTAATGCATATTTTCTGTTTCAAAATCATTTAAAAAGTGTTTTTTCATACTATTCTGATGAAAATCGCGAAAGTTGTCCAAAAGCTGTCGATCAGCCCACCATAGGACAATCATAGGACAATCTTAAATCGGGCTCAAACCATAGGACATGAAAGCTTTTTGACACCTTCACAATAGTTGCGTCTCATTTTCACGATAAAATCGAGGGAGGACAATTGTCCTGTCCTGTCCTATCGTGTCCTATGGTGGCCCGATCTGTCCTCTCAAACCAACATTTTTATCAAATTGGTCTGAAATCAGCTAAACGACACTTTTGTCGAAGCACACTGAGCGGCAGAGGTGCCATGTACACTCTTTTCTCTTTATTCTCTTCAAACTTTTCTCTCTCACATGTTTTAGACGATGGCTCTTATAATCGATTGGACACTTGAGATCGTCGAACTGAAATGAAATTTGATAAAATGATGGAAGTAGTTTGTTCTAATTTTGTTGGTTATTCCATTTTTCCCTTATTTTCCGTTTTCAATTGACATATAGTTGGTCTTCATCGCCACTTGCAACTGTCCTGAAGAAGACTGGATTCAGAATATCTTCGCCTTGTTGTATAATCTTTTAATGATTTTCCACTCATATTTCCCTCATTCTCTGAATATTGATTCAAGATCTGTTCACGTGGGCGTGTCGGAATCTGAACTGATGAAAATGGAATGAGATCTAAGATGATACATAAATCCGTTTCCGAACTGATGGTTTGTCTTATCTCATTTACCGTTCTCTCCGCATTTGTCAATGATAGATTCTATGTTGGAGGCTTCAACAGGGAGAAGTGATAGGAAACACTATCGAATTGAGAAGAAGAGGAGATATTCAAAGAGAAGAGACAAGATGAGAGGAATACATCAGAAATGTATATTAAGTGAGGAAGAGAAGTTGAAGAAAGAGAGACTGAAGACAGGATCATCCAAGATGAGAGTGAGGAGACATGGGATAGGGGAGACTGGAATGAACAATAGAAGAGATAGACGCATCAGCAATTCAAAGTTAAGATGTGCTTGAAAAGTCATTGGGCCAAGGACAAACAGATTCACACAACACTGAAAAGAATGTCTGCTCTCTTCTCGTTCTTGCGAACTATTCGCCTCTTCCTTTCTCTTTTCTTTTCATCCATGTAGTCTCCTTCTTTTCTCTCTCATCAGCCAAGATGATGAACTCAACCGAGGCTCGATCGACACCTTCGCCACATTAGGAGTTCGATAAACATCTGGAAAGTGAAGTGTGCCACTTATTGCTTCATTTATTTCAAGCCTCATCTATTCGATTCTTCCTTTTTCAATATCTTATTCTATCCTTCATCTCATGAGCTCGTCTTTTCTTCAAATTTCCTTCCTTCTTTCACCCCCTTTTCATACTCTCTATGATCTTCTTTGTTTATCAGATACATTTTCTGCCTGATTTCCACTCTCCATCCTCGTCCTGAGACACCATACCGATGGATTCTCTCTGCGTCACAATTCGACAATCACAAGTCTCACTCCTCCAAACAATAACGGATGAATCACAACATTCCTCCTTCTAACCATGTCTGCCTCAATTTCGTTCATTTTTTGTTGTTATTTCTCGTATTAGTTCGGATCTGTCTATTCTTTGGGATCTTACCAAACAAACGATTGTCATAGTAAAATCGACTCATTGTGCCTCACCGTCACTCTATGGAAGATGATTATCGCGAAGATATAGCAAGCGTCAACATGACATGATCTGATGCCAAATCATTCGCCATCGCTCCTCCCACCACAACACTCGTGTCTCGTCGTGAAGAATCCCACAGAACGAAACACCACATCAATTCAAGTCATTGCATGATCACTTCTCTCCAGACAGTTCATGACAGGATCCAAAGCATCCATTTGATTCACCTCCAATTCACAAACATCCCCCTTGTCCAAATCAGCCTCTCTCGACAAATCAAATCCAACCTCATCATCCTAAAACAAAGGAAACACACTATTCAACTCGATATCTCATACTAATCTTAATTCAGGTGAGATCAACTCCCAGTTCTATCAGCCTCTCTCCTGAACGAGACAAAATGTTAAACTTGCTCAGGTTCGATCTTCCTTCCTTTCTTTATGTCTCTTTGATAATTTCTCGTTCTTCTTCTCCATCAAGCTCCTCCATTCCTCGAACCACCCTAGCGTCTTCTTGCGCCTTTGCCTGTCCCCGCCATCTCTCTTCACATTCGCCCGCTTCAACACCAGAACAACAAAATGAAACACATTCTGCGACTTTCACTGCGTGATGGATGAAGATTAAACCCGTGGCATACATCATTTCCAGTGTCATTTGCTTTTGGATGCACTGGCTGTTTGTTTGACATCACCTTCACCAAAACTCTAATTTTTTTGTTTCCTGTTTCTCCATTTTGTGATAAAGGTGATCTGAAGAGGCCGTTTTGATATGTGGGGGTGTTGATCGGACCATCAAACTTTCAATTGACCTGATCGAACCTGTTTCACTATTTTTGCTTCCGATTCATCAAAAATGAGCGTAAAAATGCACGATGAGCTGAAAAACGAATCAAAAACATTGTCTCGCATCACCTACATGCTTTTTTGAACAGAACCCTCTCATCCCCTAATTAAGAGCCGATTCCACAGGACAATGTCAGAGGACACGGGTTTTTGGAGGAGGACATGCCGACCCAAGCCAATCGAGTTGTTGAATAAGACAGATCGGAGGATGGATGTTGGGCCCATTGATGAATCAGGTTGATCAAAATCAATCCGATAAAACTTATCGAATAAGAACCTTGCTCCCTCCTCAACCATTCATCGTCCAACCATAATCGACAGGAATGTTGGAGCCCCGTTTGTGAAGTTTGCTCTGTTGTTGAAGCCCATTCATCCGTCTCATAAATGGGAGAAAATTTTTGAAAACTTGCAGAAACCAGCCTCCGTACCACTTTTTTCAAACTTTGCATAGTCGAGGAGGTGTCGTGAATGAACATGATTCGACGGTTCATTTTATGATTTTGTTGATAGCATCAAGAAACCAGTCAATTTTGTTTATCTCTCGTTTTCTCACTCTTTAGGATTTTTTTCGTCTAGCAATTAATTAAAATAAACTTAAAACGAAAAATAAGATGTTGACATGATACAAATTTCAGTTTTACTGCTTAGATCGTTTTTTCAACTGTTTTTTTAATCTATCCCGAAACACAAAAATTTTTTTGATTTATGCAGTCAGAGTCCTCTTCATTCTGAAAAAGATAAAAAAATGTGGTATACATCTCCATTAAGAGCGTGGGTACGCTGCCAAGTTTTCAAAAATTTTCTCCCAAATGTTGGAAGCTCTCCAATGTGTTGATGGAATGCTATAAACCCTTTCAAATGGTATCACTGTGAAGCAGTATTGTTGTACAAGAGCACCTATTGTCTTCTGGAGGAGCAAAAAGCCATGCAAGTCAGTTTTCAATAATTTCTGGCAAATTGAGAAAGTATGGGTCAGCACAAAACAAGAATGATGTTCTTCATCTTTGCACTTCTCTCTGCCTCGAGCTTCAGAGCCCCAAATGAAGACCCAACAGACCCAGAACCCATCTTTGTTTCCCCAGGCCATCCCGACGTGTACGGACACACATCATTCACAGTCCGGGCAACTGAAGTTCCCTCAGGAAGCGATCCGTATTCCACGACAGTCAAACTCGAATACAAGGACAAGAGGGCTCCGGATGATACTCTCTCCAAAACCGCTCCAGCTGTCACCCTCATCAAAGAGAATGTGTGGATGACGGGGGGCGAAGTCAACACGGAAGTCTTCATAACCATCCTCCCCACCGGCACGTCAGAAGCCTTCCAAGACGGGGTCACATACAACTTGGTCAGAGTCTCTGTTGGTGCAAAATCGCGGGTGGGCACAGATGACGACGATGTCACCTTCAACGTCCCAACCCTCGCAGAATATGTGAAGTTGGAGTACACCGAAGCAACGGCCACCACATTCACACTCTCCGCCGAATTCCTGAATTACGTGACCGAACCTGTGACAGTATTGTTCACTCCAACAGAAGGCACAGACGTCTCTGTCATCCTCCCGTTCAACGAAACCCCAAAGAGCATGAAATCCTCGGCCACTCTCACTGTGGGCGATGTCGGTTCAGCCTCCGTTTTCAAGGTCGGAACAGAATACACAGCCACGGTCACTCCATTCACAATCTTATCTGGGAAGAAGTGGACACCCACAAGTCCCCTCGTCACAACATACGAGAGTCTTCTCACCCCAGTCGACCCAGACAACAAAGACGGGGCGAAGGACCCAATCACTGTGACCTGCACAAACGGGATGATTAAGCCAACGCTGATCGAAGGCGAGAACAAGACACAGACACTCGTCCTCACAGCTGACGATGCCAAGCCTGCCACTCTCTCTCAAACAACCGACAAGATTACGTTCAACATCACTGATGGGCAGTGTGTTGTGTCGTACGTGTTCAACGACGCCAAGATCGAGAAGGGCACAGTCGGGAAGGCTCAGCTCACTCTCGGAGAGACATCCTTCCTGGAGGGTGCTCTGACCTTCGACGGATCGAAATCGGTTGCCTCGATCGTCGCTGCCCTCCTCGCTGTCCTCGCCCTCGTCTTCTGAGAAAGAGAAGGAGATGAGAACGGATGGACAATTATTGATCGATGCTACTTGGAGTTCACTTCAAGTTCAAGGATTGCATTTCATCAGCTTTTAAAGCAATTTGGAAATTGTTGTGACAGAATTCCAGAAGATTGATTGATGGGACGAAAATAAAGAGGGGTATTCCAGAAGATAGATTCTATCCAAGTGTCTGAAAAATGAACGAAGAAACATCATGCAGGCAAGATGGTGCAGTTCTTGATGCAGAAACACAAAAACCGATTCGATCGTGATGTTCGACGACTGAAAACAAACTCGCATTCTCCCGTTCTGTGTTTGTCCGATTCCACGTCAGGTCGATGGTTGAGCAAGCACTGTCTGCATCAAGCATCCCCAACTCCACATCAGTGGCGGCGATGGTTCTTGGAGAGGCATCGCATGGCGGAGAAGAAAGATTAGCTGTCATCGAAAGGCGTTGGGAGAGAGCAAAGAATCGTGTTTGGAGAGGGGTGAGGTCAGGGTTCGAAACCTGCCTCGTGCGGTCTTTTTCGGACAGGTCTTCCGATAAACCGCACGAGGCCGCGATCCCCGCACGATGTTCTCACGATGATCCACTCCGTTCGTATACACAGAGGATCCTAGTGGTGCTACAACACTCCTCAGAGTAGTAGTGTCATTTTTTCATTTCACTGTTATACATTTCTAATTTCACAAGTGTCAATTTCGAGGTGAAAACGACTAATAATGGGCAGAGTTCACAATCGTAATGGGGAATGATGATATGAATCAGATGAGGAAACAACTCATTACAATATCATGAAAGACTTTTCTACTTCGGAAATTCCGGCAGACAGCGTCCTCTCGTAAAATTCAGACGATCTCAAGGATGGTCTCTCTTGTATGTTTTCATCAAAGAATCTGATGGTCGAACAAACTAATTGTTCTTTTTTTCTCCTTTTTATGCAGTTTTGAAGGGATCTGGACCAATCTCTCCCTCAGAACAGGCTCATTTTTCAATAACGTTTTTCTTGTCGTACAAACAAACATATTCTTCCAACACTGCAAAATCAAGCATAAAAGGAGTTCAGTAGGTTGTTTCTTTTCACAGTTTTATGATCTACTGGAAGACCATGACAAAGCAAGCAACTCAAAAAGATCGGTCCTTCCGCTTCACAATTCAAAATGTTTGAGACTTCTTAACTAGTTCTTCCACTTGGAAACCGCTGTTTACCTGGAATAATAAAATTCAAACGAGAATATTGAAATGATCTGGGCACGATGGACATTTTGAACCCTGGGTGAGGTTGTGAGACATGAAGTGACGAGAGGAGTGTGTGTCGAGGATGGCAGAGTGTGGGAGTGAGTCGCAGATCAGCTGGAGAATCCTTCGTGTTCAATCACTTCAGAATCAAGAGAGCGAGAGAGTGGTAATAAGAGTGCGTGAAAACGCTGGAGAGGGGCAGGAGATGGTTGAGTGTGGAGAGCGAAGTGTTTTGCTCGGTTCGAGTCTTCGCTGGTGTTTGTATGTTTCTATTCATGTCATGGAAGGTTCATGCCCTGGAAATTGTTCCATTCAATCAACATGCCAACAAGTTCTTCTCCGTAGAATGATTCTTGATCACTTTGCAGCTTTTCCTCAATCACATCTTCGATGCCCTCCATTCTCAACATCCGATGCACTGTCTTCTCCATCTCTCGCACTTCTCTGCCTTGGCCGTTCCATTCCAACTGGGCATTGTTCATATCGATCAGAAATAACCATTTTGTGTCTTCATTTCCGACGATTGTGAGATAGCTTGTGATCGTGAGAACTACTGGCATATGAAGAACAAAATCCATTGTTGGTTGATGATATGGACATATTTGGAGGAGACGGGCGATGAGTACCAGAAAATTTTCGGATTGCTTCCCATCGACGATCGAAAAGCGGTTCACGCATAAATGGCAAATATACTTTTCCAGAGGGGCGAGAACTTGCTTCAAAACTGTCTCGTGAACAGTTTGTTGCTCAGAGGGATCTTCAGCTTCGAATTCTGTGAGACCGTCAGGAGTTATAAGCCAGAGAGAACGAGTGATGATGTTCATGAGATTAGTGTGGATGGATTCACAATCTGGCAACGAAATTGTGTGTGGATTGATGGTGTTGATGAGTTGAGAGATTAGGTCAGCTGTAACAAGTGCAAGTTTGACAATCGTTGAACATTCGCCGATCAGATCCTCCAACAACACAATTGCTGCTGCAACGATGACCTGACTGGCTGACGAAAGGAGCACCCCAATGGATTGTATGAAATTCCTCGAAGAAGCTTCAGTGTTTCGCCCAAAGGTGTTGAGAAAATCATCTGCTGATGATCGAGTCCATGGATACATATATTCCAGAAATTTCACTGCCTTAGTTTCCAAAGAGACATCAACGGTAGTCTGGAACTGCACAGTGGCAACCAGAGATCGAAAGACAACGGCCTTTTCCTGCTCAGTTTCAGGTTGTTCTTCATTCCAACTCAGGAACGGTGAGCAATCCATTGGAAATGGAAAATGAGATGATGGCAAATCAGAGTGTGCTGCACTCGAGGAAGTGGTAGTTGTCTCGTCAATCGCAGTCATTCTGACAGATTCAGTCGAAACAATCTCTCGTTATGGGTCACTTTTTATTGAGAAACAGTCATTAAAATGATAGACTCGTCGAAAAGGAAGAGAAAAACCGAACCAACGAAAAGCGAGACAATCCACAAATGAAGCGGAAACGTGTGAACGGGACGAAGCGGAAGTTGGGATCACAAAGGTGATGAACGATGAATGAACGAAAGTGAAAGTGAATATCGTGCTCAGAATCTCGAAATGGTCGAGTGAGTCGATCAGAGTTCACGCAAACGTTATCCAGGTGATATGGGAGTGTTGAGCAGCGATGAGGCAGATGCAGATGAGAATGCGATTGTCGATGGAGCTGGTGTCGTTCAATCGGACCAAAATTCGCACTGGCAACCGCCAGACGGACCATCAACACACAAATCAAATCCACAATCCAACTCAGACAAAGATGGACAGGGTGTGTGTCGAGTGTGGTGGAGAGTGTTGGGATTAGTCGCACATCAGCTCCAGAATCCTTCGTGATGGGTCAATCACTCTTCAAATCAAGAGAGTGTGAGAGCGGCATTGAAATCGGGAGAAACGAGGAAGAGGGGCGGGAGATGGCTGAGTTTGGAGAGCGGTGTCGAGTGATCAGTTGGGACGAAAGTGGGTGACAGGGAAACGGAGAAAGTTGGGTTTGATTCTTCGTCTTCGAGAGCTCTCGGAATTTTGTTCTGTGATGTTCATGCCCAGCTTGTTGTTCCATCTGATCGAGCTGTCAACAACCCATTCTCCTGGAGGTGACTTTTTGTCGCTGTGCAGCTTTTTCTCTGTCACATCTTCGATGCCTTCCATTCTCAAAGATCGAATGATTGTTGTCCCTGAACGACCAACATATCTCCCTTGTTCGTTCCATTGTTCGAGGGAACACCGCAGAACCTCAAAGAGCTGAAAGATTGTGTAATCAACGTCGTAGAATGTCACATAACTTGGGATCGTGAGAACGACCGGCATGTGGTGAATAAATTCCATTGTGGGTTGATAATAGGGACATATTCGGAGGAGTCTGGCGAGGAAGACCAAAAAAAGATGTGATAGGACTTTTTCGATGATCGAATATCGGTTCACGCACAAATGCCGAATATATTGCTCGGAAGGGGCGAGAACTTGCTTCAAAACAGTCTCGTGAACAGCTTGTTGTTCATCGTCATCTTTAATTTCGAGTTGTTTGAGAAAATGCGGATTTGCGAGCCCAACAGTTTCGCTGATGCTTTTGACGAGGTCAGCGTGGATATCGACTGCTTCTGTGAATGAAAGAGACAGTGGATTGAGTATGATGATGAGTTGAGGGAAAAGATCAGCTTTGACGAGGGGATAGAGAACTCGAGTTGAACATTCGCCGATCAGACTGCTGAGCATCTTCATCGTTGTCGTGTTAATGACATGGCTGGCAGTGGAAATGAGCACCACAATGGAGTGGACGAAGTTTTTCGAAGAATCATCAGTTGTGCGCCCAAACATGCCGAGAAAAGAATCTGCAAATGATCTAGCACTTGTAGACACAGATTCGAGTAATTTCACCGCTTTAGCTTCCAGAGAGTCATCAAGTGCAGGCTGGAACTTCACAGTGGCAACGAGAGATCGAAAGACTCTTGCCATTTCGTCTTCAGATTCAAGTTCTTCTTCGGTCCAATTTAGGAAAGGAGAGCAATCTATACACAGTCAAAAAGGAGGGAGATCACGTACCGGTGCATGTATCATCAAGTGAGGGGTTTGTATTTGCGTCTGAAGCAGCCATTCTTTTGGCTTGTATCGATTGATTTGTAGAAAACCGCACCGAATGATTCATCGAAGACAATTTCAGTCAAGAAAATGTTTCAAATGACGAGATTGTGATCAGTTACGGTTATGGGGGGTATGTGATGAGAACGTTTTGGTGTGGAGAGTCTGTATAATTTGTTGTGGTTGGATCAAGATATCTCGCAATGTTTGCTGAATCTCTACATGTTTGATACATCCCCATTCCATCACATCTTTTCTTTTCTTTTCTCTCCGTTCCTTTCATCCTGGTTTTCTTCAGAATCACCCAACAATCGAGTCAGTGTTGGAATGGCTGAGTGACAGTGCTCCGAAAAACCCGATAATAGACCCTCCACAAAACCGGTTTTATTTATGAAACCGGCTAAAATCAAAATAAGACGTTTCATCCACAATTTCGCCAAAATCTCTGAACACGTCACGTAATACACCATTTCAAGAAGAACTAGAGATTTTTCAAAAACCAAGAAGTGACGAAAAGAAGGCATTTTCCCCATTATTTGGAAACTTTCTCATGTTTTTTTGCGATTTTGATGATATTCTCTCTTATCAAACTACTGTTACCATGTTTCTAAGAGTTATTAAAGTACAATTCTTGCATTATATTATGAAAAATGACCTTATAATGAATAAAACCGGTTTTGTATATTTTAGCCGGTTTTGTGGAAGCACTATAAGCACTCAAAACCCGTTTTTATTCGATTACATTCTGATTTTCAACTATAGTGCTAAAAATTTGTTTTCTAATCTCTTAAAAACATGTTTTCAATCGTTCATTGAGAGAGAGAATTACCATAAATCACTCTAAACAATGACGCAGTTGATGAAGAATGGGGAACAATACTTACTCTCCGACGCTTCTTGATTGATAAAACCAGGCTAGATCATGGTGTTTATGTCCATAAAGTCAAATTTCAAAAGGTAGCTTAAAATGAAATGATAATAGAGTACATTTCCAATTATTTCGGGTTTTTCTGCAGAAACGGGTTTTTCAGAGCACTGTGATTCGTCTGTCCATCCAAGAAACAAAGTCAACTCTTTCCAATGGTTCCACATTCCTACTCTCCTCACAACCCACATCCAACCACAACAAGATCAAAAAGATGAACAGCAAC
Source organism: Blattamonas nauphoetae (assembly GCA_033064195.1). Taxonomy (NCBI): domain Eukaryota; phylum Preaxostyla; order Oxymonadida; genus Blattamonas; species Blattamonas nauphoetae. Next base: position 67,720 of record JARBJD010000192.1, read on the forward strand.
AGCAACCAACGGAATACAACAATGAACTGCTCTCGCAGCTGCTTCAAAGAATAATGACGATCCTGGACGAGTGCTTCGATTGTCAGACTCCAATCGCAAACAAACGACTCCTCCACTCTTCTCTCTCCCAACTCTCCCAATCGCCCTTTCTTTCTCCATCCACCAAACGTCAAGCAAAACACTGCTGTGTTTCTCTTGAAGATCATGAAGAAGGCTCTTTCATTGTTGTGTCGAAAGAGCAATTTGATTTGATGGAAGCAACACAAACATCTTTCTCCAATCTCCAACAGCAGCACGCCCAACTTCAAACCAAATTCGAGGAAGCAGAAATACAGAATGCCCAGCTGCGAAGTGAGCTGGCCAACAAGACACAGATCATCCAACAGATGAAGGCTGAAGTGGTCAGGAATGAAGAGTTCGTTGTCTCGTCCAACATCATCGTCACATTCAGTCCAGAGCACTTCAGAGTGAATGGATCAACTGTCACACGAATCAATTCAACTGGTTGGGTTGGGTGTTTCACAAAACCTGTCTCGAAAGGCATTCATCGAATGTCCATCAGAAATCCTGGAACAGATGGGATCAGTCTGCCACTCCTCCGTTCATCATCTTCCCTCTCTCAGTGTTCGGTGTGCTTAACGCTGCTAAAACTTCGAAGTATCTCACATTCGGAGCCAACAAGTCTTCAGAAGCAGCGATGATGAACAATGCCGATGGATATCTCTACTCGGCTGGAAAATATCCAGCACGGAACATTTGGCCTCGAGAAGGGCAGGAGTGGTCGGCGGAGGCTGATTTGGAGAAGAGGACACTCCACTTCTTCATCGACGGTATCCAACAGCAGCACCACTTCATGAGCATACCTGTGCCTCTCGTCTTCGCCATCGATGCCTTCTACCAAGATGTATAAATTGAGGTCAGTTTTTGGGGAGAGATAAAGCAGTCAAATGTGACATTTCAAGGAACGGGACACAATTTATCATAAATCTTGTTCGCTTGTCTCTTCGTTTTTCTTTCGTCATCAGTCATTTCACAATCACAGTCATTGATTGTTGATCACTCTCCAGTGATCCACGATGTATGGCTTCTTCATTCAGAGATGAAGATAGATTGAGTAAATTTCCCGTGAATTGTGTCAAATAAACTAAATTATTGCTGTTATTCTCCTTTTTGTTTCTCATTTCGCCCTGTGAAGTGATCTTCACCTCTGTTACTCCTTGAATTTGTCAAATAACTCTTTCGCAGATGTCAGGCGCGACACATACTATACCATGGCCACCATCGGTCGAATTACTAACACCTTGCATGCAACAAGCGTTTAATATGAGGACTGAATGGGCACTGGCCCTCAAAGCTGTTAACGATAAAGACGAAGCCAAGCTGCAGGTCTATGAGAATATGCGGATTCCAGATGGCTCGGAACGCATTCTTGGCCCTCTTTTTCACATTTGCAGAGGCTTAGTGGATCAAGTTGACCGGATAGTCCAACTCAACTCACAAGAATGGTTGACTCTTGCTCCGTCGGAGAACACATGGCCACTTGCAGGGGACTTAATTTATAAGGAGCGTTCCCCAACATCCTTTGCCAAATACAAACGGAGTCAATCCCCGGCTCCACAACAACGAAATCGCAGAGTGACTCCGCCTACGTTCCGTGATCTCAAACATCACGCGAAGATAGAATGGCCAACTGCGGCAGCTGACCAACCTCCCAGCATTCTACGTCCACCAACGACAAACACGGAAAGAGAGTTGGATCCCGAAACGGAGCTTGATGTGACAGATGAGGATGCTCGGGTGTGGGAGATGGTGGATGCACTTCCAGAGTTCATCTGGGATGAAGAAGATGAAGATGAAGTTAAGGAGAGGGTCACTCAGGCAAAGGTTCTCTACAACGGATATCCAGACGTGATCGAAGACGAGGTGTTCGATGAGCGATTAGCGCCATTGAACACAACTCTATTGAAGATCGAAACGGAAATCTCGCACCTAATTACAATGGGAATTGGAACGGTAGCACAACCAGAGGCCGAAACCAACAATAGGAGAGTCGTCCAGCTCATGACGTTGAAGGCGGGAGAGCTGGCCCATCGCGTAAATCGAGCCCGACTTTCACACATACTCAAAGTTCGGGCTCGACCTCTGCAAGATCGGAGGAAGATCGATTCGTTAGCTCAGCAGAAGGCTGTTCTCAGAGATCTCCAAGAGGAATCAAAACGGCGAAACGAGGCAAGGAAACGTTCATTTTTTCGGCCGGGCCCCGCTCAGGGGCGATCAACTTTCTTTCAGAATCAGTACCAGACCCGTTTCCCCAAACCATTTTCAAAACCATCAGCTCAAACAGGTGGTCGCCCTCGCACGTCCTACTCGCAGAACAGGACAGCATACCGAGGTCCTGGCAACCAAACACGACCAAACTCGTCATACCCCAAGCAAGAGCAGAGATATCCACGTCGGTCCAATCTGTAATTCCAGATGCACGGACCGCGAAGGTCGAACGTCGAACCTTCAAAGTCGATACACAAGACAGGGAAAATGGAATTGGGGGAAAATTAGGACGACATTGGAGGGCGTGGGAGGAGTTCGGCATGGAGGGATTGATGAGGGACGGGGTGCGAGTTCAGTGGAATCAGTTGGGGCCTCCCACAACTACTGGGCACCCCTTCGACTTGAAACTATCGACAGCGGAGAAAATAGGATTAAAGGAAACAATCGAGATGGAGCTGAAGGAAGGGATTGTGCGGGAAGTAAAAATAGAAGAAGTAAAATGTTGGAATGCCACGTTCGTGGTAAAGAAGAAAGACGGCACCTGGCGCCGCATCTTCGACTGCCGTCGAGTCAACGATCATGTGATTCACCAACATTTCAAAATGGATAACATCGCAACGGTGAGTCATCTTTTGTTTCAAGGTGCCTGGCTGACCAGCATCGATCTCACTCAGGCATATACTCATGTTCCTCTCCACGAAGGAGATCAGCCCTACTTCGGATTTATGGTGGACGGGAGATTCTTCATCCAAAGAACACTCTGTTTCGGGTTAACCTCTGCTCCGCACATTTTTACAAAGATTCTTCGCCCGGTGGTGGCGCGATTTCGTCCAACCTTCCCTCTCGTCGCATACCTCGACGACTTCCTCCTTATCCACAGATCCGAGAGCGAAGGGGAAGCAAACACATCAAACGTTGTCCGTCTTCTTGTCAACCTAGGCTTTACGATCAACGAAGAGAAGTCTCACATCATTCCCACAAAACGGATCGAATATCTCGGTTTCTGGTGGGACACAACATCCAACACCGTCAGTGTAGGGAGAGACAAAGCGACGAATATGAAAGAGGCGGTGAGAGAGAGGCTGAGGCAGGCTCGGAGGGGAGGCACGTGCAGAGTCAGGACAATTGCTTCGATGGTAGGGAAGCTGCAGTCGATCGGGTTCGTCGACCCCCTCGCCTATTTTTACACAAGGCATCTGACTCAATGGAAAGACAAAGTGGTCATGGAGGGAGGATGGTGTCACGGAGGATTACTCACACAGTCAGCAATTCAAGAGCTGGACTGGTGGCTGACAAGACTGGTGCAACCAATGGAGCGCTCCCTCGAGGTGTTCACTCCGTCCATCACGATCACCACCGACGCAAGCGAGTGGGGAGTCGGGGTGGTCTGGAAGAGGACAGGAGAGAAGAGACATGGCAGGTGCGCTTCAACAAGGAAGAAAGCGGGTGGAGCAGCAACAGAAGGGAAGCGATGGCGATTGTACGAGGGGTGCAGGAGGGAATCAACAGACAACTAATCGAGGAGGGAGACGATATCTTAATTCTTTCCGACAATCAGGTGGCTGTCGCCAACATCAACAGGCGCTCCTCCGCAGTAACACTCGTGGATCTCTTCCGATCCCTGTTCGAGACGGCAGACAGAACAAGATGCCGTCTCTGGGCAGAATATATTCCTGGTACCGAAAACACTGTCGCGGACAGACTGTCAAGAATTCAAGATTCGACGGATTATTCCTTAAAACCACACATTTTCCAGACCATCAGACATTTCTTCGGGATTCAGCCAACAATCGACGCGTTTGCGACGGTGGCAAACAGGCAGGTGGAGAGATATTGGAGCTTGACTTGGGAGAGGGAGTCTGTAGGAACGAACGGTCTACTCCAGGATTGGGGGAACGAGAGTTGTGTGTATGCTTTCCCACCTGTCCCTCTGATTCCAAGAATCATCCAAAAGCTGAGGGATCAACCGACAACGACAATAATGATTGTCCCCGACTGGTCAACCCTTTTGGGGAAGGAGGAGTTGGAGAAATGGGCATCGAAGAGCATGGTGTTGGGGAGGACGGAGGAAGTGACAGTAGAAGGAAAAGGAATGCTGGCAGCGGGGAGCAGAAGGCCCCCGGGAATGCTGAGAGCATTCTTGCTGGTGAAATATGGGAAGGGTTGGCTGAGGATCAAGGAATAGATGATAGAACAATGATTCGAATGTTGGCGGGATTCAGCGAGTCAACCGTCAGGCAATACGCGGGTGCAATTCGTAAATGGATAGAAGATTCGGTCGAGAAGGGAAGAGACTGGAGAGATGTGAACCAAGTCGACGTAGCCAATTTCATTTCAGCCTGGGTCGATCGGACACATTCGGCGGGTTCGGCAGGAGGAGCACGGAGTGCTCTATCCTTTTTATCACGAGTACTGGACAAAGAGCCGGTGGGAGACGCAGTGGTGGTGAAGCAGACCATGAAAGGGATCAAGAAAATATTCCCAACGAAAAGCCGGTATCAAGAGATCTTCGATTCGGAGAAGATTGAGAAGGAGATACAGAATCGGTGGGAGATGTGGGAGACCCTTGAAGAGACAGATGTGATTGCAACAATCGTGGTGATTCTCATTATGCACCACGCAGTTCGATTCACTGAGATGGTACAGATCAGGAGAGAAGAACTGATGATCGATCGGAAGACAGAGACAGTGGTGGTGAGGATGAAACTTAAGACGGAACAGGATGCAAAGGAATATAGATTGGGCGAAGAAAGACTCGGAGAAGGTCAGAGACTCATTAATTGGGTCGGGTGTTTGGATCAGATGAAAGGAGGGAGCTGGACTGGTCAGTTGCTAGGCGGCTATGAGCGAAGAGGTGAAAAAGAGGTGAGGGAGCTGGCAGCGATAGTCATGAGGAAGGCAGGGATAGAGACCAATAAGTACACGCCATACTCTCTGAAGCATGCTGGCCTCTCAGGACGGAAGCGACGCGGATGGACAGAAGAGGAGTTGACCACAGGAGCGAGACTCTCTCTAAAATCGTCAGTAATGGGCAAGCATTACTTAAAGCCCCTAATCACTCCCAACACACTCAATCTATCTTCATCTCTGAATGAAGAAGCCATACATCGTGGATCACTGGAGAGTGATCTCGATTATGGTTCTGAAAGAAGAGATGAAGATAGAGATATACCACCACCCACCCCCACAACTAGGCGTTTCAAAAAGAAAAAAGGTGGAAAGGGGAAAAAGGCAAAAGCTAAGTCACATAGAAACTCATCTCTTCTTTCAGAACGCTCCCAACAGAGTAACAGAGGGGAAGATCACTTCACAGGGCGAAATGAGAAACAAAAAGGAGAATAACAGCAATAATTTAGTTTATTTGACACAATTCACGGGAAATTTACTCAATCTATCTTCATCTCTTCTTTCAGAACCATAATCGAGAGCAATGGTATTCATTCGATGAGACATATCGGGGTGGCACTATAAATTGAAACCGATCGTGCAGGTCGGTCCATTAACGATGAAACATTCATTTTTAAGACCTATCTCCCAATTTTTGCCACACCTGGTCGAATTTTGTGTAAAAATTGCAATTAAACAGATAGAAGGTGTCGAAAGAAGTGATGAGTGGAATCAGTTTATGTTGAGGAAGTGAGTCGAGAACAACCTGGAAAACTCACCAAGAATGCCCTTCCAACAAGCTGGGCGTGGAATGCCAATTGGATAATACCAGCAAGTTTCAGCAGGCCAGATTCACGGAGCATCTCAATGACACACTGCATCATCCGGACACACCCCATCCCGGGTTAAGTATAGGCGCAGATCCGATTTTCGCTACGCGCAGATCTAAAAAATAGGATACGCGCAGATCCAAATGGATACACGCAGATCTAAACTTTTGTTATTTGGGCGATTCTCTTTGAAAGGTCGCAAAACACTAATGTGCGTCCCAAAAATTCATTTTTTGCCCAATTACCGTTCTTTATTTCAGTAGACAAGAAATAGGGAAATTATTGAATTTTAAGTTCGATCGCGTTCGATATCGTCCTTTTTTGTTGAAGACAATAGTGCACACTTTTTGTCACAGAATCTGTTCGAAAACAGAGAAACGATGGAAAACTACATAAAACGCTCATTCTGTGTGAGAGAACCAACACAAAGACATCTATTGTAGAAAAAGACACGAAAAGTTCTGAATGGCAAAATCAACAATCATGATGAATTTAGTCTTCAAGATTGGCGGAACATGTCTAACAGAGGTGCTTTGAGGTATCTCTTGATTCAAAACGGTATTTGATGGGAATTAGAGGAAGAGTAGGGCGAACAAAGAGTCAGTGCCCGTTTGTGATCTATAAGACGAGAAATTTGTGAAAAAAGTTCCGATCGCGAGTGAAAACTGGAGAAAATATCACACAGTGCAAGTGTACAGATTGTCTTCTGGCTGTGAGAAACAATCTGTCTCGCCTCAAAAAAGTGCTGAGTGTCTGTCAGTGTGAACGAAATATATGACACAAACCAGGAGAATCACATGTAATGCACGGTATTAGGTCGGTTCAATCACGAATCTGACAAATGAATACCGTGTGATGAAGAAGGAGTCACCTGAACTTGGAATCTGGAAAAAAGTGAGTGAAAATGGGAAAATCTGGTAATTCAAACCTTAAACGGGGAGAGAGAGGATGTTTATGTGAACTCTGCTGTTTTCTTTACGATATATAGAGTGGGGATGGAGATAAAACGGAGGCGACCTTTCATTTAGAATCGCCCATTTATGTTTGAATTTATGGCTGATAGTTGTCTCAGAAAACTTCAATATGGACTGATTTACTCTCAAACATCTTTCAGAATAACAAATCGATCGAAAAAAGTTGATTAATTATGCAAGGTGATTCCAAAAAAGTGACTGTCGTGAATTGCTGTTTAAAGATACTGCACTGGATGAAATCTTGAAAATTCTGGTTGTGATCCATGATAATGCTAATATACCCGACTACGGTGACAAAGACCAAGGGTTATGGAGTGTGTTGGCCTTCGGCATTGGAGGCGTTCAATTTGACAACATAGCGGCTTCTATGGTATTAAAATGATCAAAAAGAATGTAGTAGTGGATTGAATTGTTGCTGGGTTAATTTGGAGGGGAGAAAGGGGGTTGAGCGACGAGGTGGTTGTGTTTGCATTGTTTGAGAAAGAATCCGTAGATCGAAAGGACGCCTGTCATGATTGATTGAACATAGATGAACCAAAATAGCCATTATCTGGTCGTTTACAGTTGGATGAGTTATCACCCTCCTCGCTCCACATTGGCGAACGGCGACGACGTATGCACGTCTTCGCTCCGTTTCTCTTTCTCCCGCTCGACCTTCCCTTTCGACGACCCAATTTTCGGAGGCGTGTGTGTTGCTTGTGGGCTGCCCTCCTTCGAAGCAGCTGCGGCCTTCTTTGGAGTAGCCTGAGCGGGCTGAAGATGAACGAGCTGGTGCTTTCTAGGCTGAGGATGGGCGTTGTGGCGATTTGGATGAGACGAGAATCACAACATCTTCCTCGTCGCCGACCGAGTGACTCCGATTCTGTTTCTTCTTCTTCGCAATCAGCTTTTGGAACGCCTTCCTCTCCGCGTCTCGCTTCTCCCTCTCCTTCATCTGCGCCTCCTTCACCACCTTCCGCTGCTCGGCCTCCTCATCGTCCTTCATCTCTTGCTCGATCCTCCGCTTCTCTTCTTCCAACGCTTTCTCCTCTTTCGACTTCCCTCTCTTCAGCCACGGTTTGTCGCCTGTCTGTGCCTTCTTCTCCAACTCGAGCTGTTGCAGTTTCTCTTCGTATTCCCGCTGTTTCTTGTCGTCCACTTTATTTTTGTTGTGCAGCTGCTTGATTCGATTCATTCCTTCCCCTTTTCGTACAATCTTCACTCCGCACGGACCTTCATCCAAATCCTTCTGCTCGTCCTCTCCCAACAACAACCTCCGAACGTGGTCTGCACCGTTCTTCACGTCGTTGGCCTTTGCTTCCATCATCGCGTGATCTTCTAAGTACTTTGAGCTCTTCCGCTGACACTTCTTCGCGTTGGCGTTCACTTTGAGTTTATTCATCTTCCGTCCGAGCTGGCTGAGACGGAGCTGGCGAGGCTGCTCGTTGAAGCATTCCCTGCAGCTCCCCAAATTGGTCTTCCAATTTCTGCATTTTCTGTTTGTCGGTGCTTTTGGGGCGATCTGACAGAGGCGAGCCGGTTTTTGGTCGATCGGCGACTTTGGGAGTGACACGCTTGGCTGAGAGTGGCCTTCTCTCTGCACTCTTCGGTGGAGCCTGTTTGGGCGCAGGGGCTGCTGAACTTGGTCAAGGGGCGGACGATGGGCGAGGAGCTGATGTTGGGCGTGGAGAGGCTGATTTTTTTCGAACTGCCTTTGCAACAGCCTTTTTAGGTTTTGCAGGTGAAGCAGCTTGCTTTGGTTTGATGAAATAGTCTTCGAGGGGAGGGAAGGACGATGGACTCTTCTTCTTCTGGACTGAGATGGGTTCGTACGAACGAGGGTCGGGCTGAGAATATTGTGACGGGCGAAGCGAAGGGGGAGCATTGCTTCCATATATTTGGGCATCAATTGCCCTTTTGTTCCGTCGGGCCTGTTCCTGTTGATTAAAACAGTTGCGACGAGCTTCTTCCTTCATCTTTTGCTCTCTCGCTTCAGCAGCTCGAGATTCAGCTTCTCTTCGCCTTTGCTCCATCTCCACTGCCTGTCGCCTGCGTTCGGCCTCCTTGTCCGCTTCTTGCCTTCTTAATTGCTCCATACGCTGTCCTTGAGCCTCTACAGCGGCAGCATACGCGGCTTGCTGCTTCTTTACCAACTCTTCCGCCCTCTGCCGTTCCTTTTCGAGTGCTTGTTGACTTAAGATCTCTCTTTGTCTGGCTTTGGCTTCTTCCACTCTGCGTTCGGCCTCCATTCGCTCTTTTGACTGAACATTGTTCTGTGCTTGAGGAGTGGATGCTCGTGGAACTGGGGAAGGGGCTCGATTTGGTGGTTGGGTCGGTTTCACAGCCTGTTGTTGTGGAGGCGGATAATTAAGCGAAAATATCGTTCATACAAACAGTCTCCGGTACTGGTATTTCGTTTTCACGGAAATGACTCACCAAACGCCAACATCAGAACGAAATTTTGACGAGTGGCATCAGAAGAAGCATGATCGCGAGTTGATTTAGAATTTTAACACTACATTAAATGGTGTATTCCCACCAAGTTGCTGAATGATCCGTGCTCCCACTAAGAGATACCCGTATTTCATGTTATCATAAGCGATGGATCGGAAGTGGAGTTCGATCTCGTCGGAGACCCCTTCTTCTTGTAGTTTGGCAAAAATCTGCTTTCCTCGCTTCTGCACAGCTGGAAGATCATTCTGCCATCGTCTGATTCCTTTCTGAATTTCTGGAAGGAGGGCGTCGGCGAAGTCAGATGTTTTGAAGAACACGACATTATCGGTGAATGCCACAGCAAAAGACGAAGAAGACAGCACAAACTGGGTCATATCTTCCAGGAATGGTGAGCATTCGACAATGGTTCCAAAAATCTCCGAGAAACCCCGAGAATGAAAGGATTCTGTGACTTGTCGTCTGTTTTTGCAGATAAACTCGAGAAAAGGTTGGATAGGATGGAAAAAATTGTCGAGGAAGGTCTGTAGGAAGGTTTTCACCGAAAGGCTTCGTTCATTACAGATTTTTCGAGAAGAGTTGGGACTGACAAAGAACATGAACCAATTCACAATATTGATGAGATATTGATTGGGGACAGATGATGGATGAAGCTCCTGTTTGTAGAATGCTTGTGGGAGGAGTTTGAAGAATCCAGTTTGGAGAAAGTCGAATCGGGTAGGCTCAAAGGCGCGATCTAAAACTGAATGCAGAAATATGAGTGTGGACTGGACAAGCTTCTCGTTGGTCGATTTCAAGAGCAGCAAAATCGACTCGGTGAAACCAGAACAAGACCCATTGGGTCTGTAAACAAGTTGGAAGAGAACATCCTGAGCTTCAAAATAATTGCCGTTTCCAGACGTGAGATTTCTCAGAAGAGCGCATGCTTGTTTAGTAGCGAACTCATCCAGCTGGTTTCCTTCTTTTACGAAGTTGACAAGTGATTTGAACTTCGACGAGATATGTTGGACTCTCATGGAATGATAGGGCTGAAAGGTCAGAAATAAGGGAGGCGGATCACAGCGTGCAGATCGGGTGAAGGGACTCGTGGAATGTTGACTTTTTGAGTCAGAAGAATCTTCCATGTCCGAATTTGAAGTGTCTTTCAGGTCTGAGTTTGATCGAGACCAAAATATATAGTTTGTTGTTGGTCTGTGTTCTGATTCACTCTTTCACTCCAAAACTCCCTGCTCTCCCGAATAAAGTTGAACTCCACACTCGGGGAGGGTGCAGCGGTTGGTCCGACTGCTGAGCGGCTGACCAAAGTCATTTCGGAACGATTATCCCTACGCCTCACAACATGCAGCGCGCCAATGTCAGTCGGAGAGGAGCGGATGGAGGACGGACCTCGCATGTGATCGGGTTCACTCACAGAGAAAGGCGCGGAAGACACAATGCTGACAGCGAAGCGTGTTCTGAAAAGAGTTTAAGATGATCCAACTGCGACATGAAATGTGAAATCTATCTCCAAGAATCAGTATATCTCCATTCTTTCCATCTTCCGTTGTTCATCCCACCCTCCTCATTCACATGTTTAAGGTAGTCCGTAATCGCCGATCGTGTTCTGCTGTCATTACTCATCAGCCATCCTTCCACTGCATCTTCGTATCCTGCTTCCCGTTGTCTCTCTACTCTCTTCTTCCATCTCTCTGTCTCATTCTTCTTCATTTTCTCATTGCCGATTCTGATTCTATACAATCTCGGTGCCAATTCCACCTCATCTGTCTTCTCCACCAACCACCCCACTTCCCACTCCTCTCTTCCTGTCTCCACAATCTCACCTTCTGTTGTCAGTTCTTCCTCGAGCCCCATGACACTGCCTAAAAGAATAGTGATGGAACCTAGGCGACCGTAAGGGTCTGGAGCATCTTTCGGGATGAACTGTTCTCGCAGAAAAATGAACTTCAGATACGGCTTCGCTGGCTTAAGCGGGACCACCTAAATCTCATCAGACATTTCACCTAAATCTCATCAACGCCTAATTAGGAGGTCGCCTTCGTAACTTTCGTCAAAGGGCACAGTCATGGACAAAAGTGGTCGGCAGGAAAAATGACAAACTCTGGTCTGACGATTTGGGAAAGGAGTTCGATGCTGAAACTACACATGTGTGGAGGTGACATGACATCAACACGCATCGAGGTTAGTAGACTGGTCTACAGTTAGTGGGTGAGAAATACGAACCATTCCACTGTAGACGTTTTTTTACGAATGTTTGCATTTTCTTGCGGAGGAGGCTGAGGATCTCGCTAATTTCGGTATCAATGATCTCATCTCATCACCACCTCTCACTGTGTGAAAAATGGTCGATTGTGGTTGAGCACATATTTTTGTCACTTTTTTTCAGACTTTTCATTCTTCCGTATCTCCATCATGAAACAACTGCTCGCTCTGATTTTCTCGCCACAATGGTCTTTTTTGATGATGAAGTGTCTGACAAAATAAAAACCAAATTTCACCGCTCAGTGTTTCTGGACCGGAAAACCGAGAACTTTTGTCCATGACTGGCAGGATCGAATGAAAAAGTCGAAACTATCATGAAATGATCTGTGAGTCTATCATTTCCTCTTCATGGTTCTTCTCGCTATTGTTAACGACTGAAAAGGAGTGATTTCTCTGATCGTTGGTAGGTTAACCTTCAGTTTTCTCACTTCCATCACCTCAGCGGCTGGTGTCGCTTTTTGTTTCGTTTCTCTTCAATTTTATCTTTGGGTACCTTATTTGTGAAAGATCCTTCTAAAAATGCTTTCTCTCCTCCTCCTCAGAATGTTTTCTCTTTCTTCTTCGTTTCCCTCCTCTTCTGCTGTTTATCTTTCAGTCTCTGGCTTCCATTCCCCTTCGGCCTTCCTCCTCCGCTCTTTGGTCTGATCCTCTTCCAACACCACTCTCTTTCGTCCTCCTGCCCTTGTTTGTTATGTGGAGTGAGAGATGCGCTCTTGTCTTCGCGTGTTCAACACCAGTCATCCTCCCCCTGACGCACTGCATTCTTCGCTTTCTCTTTCTCACTCCGAGCCAGCCGTCACCCAGCCACACTCAACGTGTCGCCAGCTCCGACTCTCTCGACCGACTTGTGCTGTCGGGATCGTCCATCGAGCGTGTTCGGTCAAATCGCCGATTGTTCTTCCCTTCTTGCTCGTTCAGCAGGTTCTCACTCACAGCGTCTCGTCGCTTCTCAGGCTGCGAGCTGTGGAGCACTGAGTTAAGATAGATTAGTAATTTGTGTTGATGCTCGCTCGACATTCGGAAGACTGCTCGGTTGAGGATGTGTTGGGACGGCAGCGGCTCACTCGATTCGTTTCCGAAGAGCGAGATGTGCGATGCGGTTTGTGTTGGGTCAGTCTCGGTTGGCTTCGTCTTCTTGCTTCGGAAAGTGTCTAGAGTGTGTTTTTCCGCTCCAAATGTCCGAGGAGGCGAGAGAGGAGATGGTTGTGGGAGATCAGAGATCTTCACACGCGCTGTCAGTTGATGTGTCCAAGAATCCAGTCATGATTTCAATCCGAACCTCCTCGTTCTCCCAATTCTGCGTCCACAGCGAGAACAACTGGAAGGTCGCTTGCACATTACACCCTTCCCCGTTCACCAAAGTCTCGACGAGAGCATGAACAGTCGTGGAGAGCGTCCGTTCGATGTCTGCCGTGAGCTCCTTCTGCTCCTCTCTGAATTGATGAACCATCAGATCCATCGTCCGATACTTGTTGTCCGCACGTGCTCGTTTCTCCCTCCAATCTCTCCATCAAGATATCTTCTTCCTTTCGTCATCAGCCACAAGAAGCGTCCTCCACGCTGTGTTCTCGTCATCAACCATGTTTTCCTCAGCCGCTGTGTAATCCGCACTTTGCAGTCGTTCCATCCGATGTCCGAACAGCTCGGATAAATACTTGGTCAGCTTGAACCACATTCGGCAGGCGAGTGCGGTCTGCTTCGGAGCATGCCCTGCGGCTGGAACGTAGCAAGCCTTCAGAATCTCCATGGGTCGAGCCATCCGAGAATCGGTCAGAGAGCGCCCAACATGAGTGAGGGTGCGGACTGACAGACTTGCGAGCTCGAATAGGATGGCGTGATTCGGGTCGTTCGCATCGAGTGGTTGGGGCGGCTGGAAGTCGTGGGAGTCGTCGGCCAGTGTGTGTGTCCTCCACAACGACGATGACCTCACGAACTGTGTTTTCTCCCATCCACCACTCTTTCCTCCATTCCCACCTCCGCCAGCGATCAGCCCAACATTGAGATGGGGAAGAGACCACGTTCGATCGATTGACATGGTTCCTTCACTCGATGTGGCGAAAGATGAAGAGCCTGTTCGTTGTGACACGACGAGATCTTGAAATCCCGAAAGTTGGTTCTGGTTGAGGATCACTCGTTGCGAGACGTTGGTATTTGCCGCTCGGAAGGGATTTGTGTTCGAGATGGATTTTTTGTGGTCCCGCTTTTCATCAATGAAAGGCTGTGTGTTTCACTCGGAACTATCTCGTCTTGATTGACTCTAATGATGAATGCATGAACATTAATAGAAAGAGATTGAATAGAAGGAAAATCTCAGGTAGAAAAAAGTAAATGGAGCGGAACGAGCACAATTCTGAACACACACCCTAAAGGACAAACACACATGAGATCGATATACTGGGTTCGAAAAAATGATTAGAATTGGTTGTAGTAGAAGATATTGTTCATGATCAGCATGTACAGCAGCAGGATGATGAGGGATTTTAAGAAGACGGAGATCCTTGTTTCCAACTGGGCCAAAAGGGTTGTAGTGCTGGGAAGAGTGAGAGAAATGAGAGAAGACGCAACAAAATTACGATAATTAAGTCGATAATTCATCCAAACTTATCTTCCTGGGGAGGATCCCCAAAAAATGGCTTGATCTCCTTATCTCTCGCCATTGTGGTCCAATGATCACTAAAATCCAGTTCTATGTCCTATTTCTGCAACCGTTTTCAAAAATCGACAATAGACAAAATATCCCAAAAAAGATTCAATTCATGGGCCTCTGATGAGATTTAGGTGAAATGTCTGATGAGATTTAGGTGGTCCCGGCTTAAGCACTCGTTCGAACTGCAACTTTCGGATTTGTTTCCACTTGTATCCTTCAAAGAGGGAGAGTCTTGGTTTTTTGAAGAACTCGAGCAGAGAATCGATGAGATTGTAGTGGTATTTCCTATGTGCGGTCGGCACTTTCATCGGTTGGGACTTGTCCAGCATTCGTTCCACAAGATTCTCTTCCAGCAAGCGAGGGACACAATCCACGAAATAGAAAACGTACTTACTGAGCAACTTGAAATGGCGGGAGTGTGGCGCTTGTGCGGAGTGATGGCATGTTCGTTCCAGAAGAGAGCACAGGTCTGTGACATTGAAGAACGCACGCTCAAAGATACGAGGGAGTATTGTCTCGGTGTCCCAGATCCAGACAATTGCACAGTTCCACGAACGATCGAGAACTCTGTAAAGCATGTCAGTTTGGTCGGAAGGGGAAGAATTCGATCCATTTTTCGTCTGCTCAATCAGATCGAGGCAGGTGACGATGGTGGATTTGAGATGATAAATCATTCCACTCTTATTCAGATCCTGGGCAAGATGAGAAGAGACGAAGGCAGACTGTTTCAATGCTGTCTTCGCTGTGAAGGGCGAGACTGTAGATGAGCGAGAGTCCTTCACAAATCATTTCCAACACAGCGTTTCCGATGTGAAGTGGTGATTTTGTGAGGAGCGACTTGAGTTGTGAAACATGTGTGGTGAGTGTTGAACACAACCTGCTTGCGAACGGGACAAGCTCTGATGATTGTTCAGTCGAGCCAGACGGCATTTCGTGCGTTTGGAGGAATGAAGGGACAATTGAATTCGAATCCCTTGGTTTGTAGAGCACTTTGAGAGCTCGCGTTGACAGATCAAGTTGTGGTGAGAAGCACAGGTGGGCGAGGATCATTCCATGTGGGATGGACGGCTCATGACTCGCAAAATGATCCAGAAAGGCGAGAACTTTGGGTCTGTGGTGGGCGAGGAAGGCGGAATACGATCGAGGAGTCGATGTCCACAACAACAGGCAGTTCGCAATCTGAAACAAAATGATGGAAATTTGGAGGAAGAAAAACTTTTTTGAGTATTGTTTGATCCCAACATGATATCATCCAGTCAAGAAAATAGGAGGGAATCAACGATTCGCAGATACGAAGACATTCTGCTTCTGAAGATTTTGCTAATCAAGAAAATCATGAAAAAAACGATAGAAGGTGAAGACCAAGGTCAGACCAATCAGAGACAACAATTCCGTGAGAGAAGTCTGAGAAATAACGAGGAAACAAGAATCAAACGGGAACATCAGAAGGCGATGTCGTCTGACAATATAGTTCAATGATTCGTATGAACCCCGCATCCAGGATGGCTGAAAGGGTCCAATCATATTCTGTGAGAATCATCAGCAGCAGTGAAACACAATCAAGTTTAGACAAACCTTTCGCAAGAACAATGAGACCATTCAATACCACTGCACGGAGTGGCTTGCACTCTCCACATATCTGACTTAGAAACACTTTGATCAAGTTCTGCAAACAATTGGGAATGGCATCCAGATAAAGTCGTCAAACTGTTTGTGTTGCTCTAGTGTGGTCAACTTGAGAATCTGAAGATGGATTGTCAACAATCATGGGACGGAAGTGCGATGAACAGTTGGATATTTGTCGTGAATATCGGCAAAACGTCTGGATGAACGTGTGGTGACCCAGAAGAGTTTCTTTTGGTTTGATCAGAAAGGACCACCTTTCATGTGTGTGCTGAGTCTCTTAGTGGCTTGAAAAAGTGTAATGTGTTCATAATAATTCGGTCCCTCTGTACAATTATGGCTGTTCGTCTGTTCCATGACGGAAACAAGAATGCAGACAGAGCAAGACAAACTGATGTTCAGAAACCAAAAAAGAACACTGTGGGAAATGAAGACGAACTAGGGGTTCAAATCAAAGAAAGATCAATCAAAGAAAGAAACGAAGATTAGGGAGGCTCTATTTCGCTCTGAAAAGACGTTGCGCTGTGAACGGACGGCGGGGAGAGTGACTGCTGACTGGCCTCCAATCGGGACTCAGCTCGGATTCGGATCGGCTTCGAGAACTGGTTTGCATTCGGCCGTTTCATCATTTTTGGAGCAACGTGCATCTCCGATCGATTCTGCATCAGCCACTGTGGAACTGGCCCAGCTGTGGCGAGAGAAGGCGTCAGCGACGAGTTTGGTCTGTCTGGAGGGACGAGCGGCGCTTGCTGCCCGACGAGCCGTGTTCGATTGACGTGATGGACGCTGTTCCTCGTTTCCGTCCCGACTGCCCTCCCCACTCGGCTCACACTGCCCCCACTCCCTTTCTGTGCGTCCCGCTCCTTCCGTCCCCCTCCCACAGCGTCGTCGGTGAGAGGAGGAGGTGGTGTGTTGTGGATGCTGAGTGGCGTGTCCAGAACCATCGACGGAGATTCAGCCTGAATCGGGCGAGAGAATGCTTCCTCGAATTTGACGGTGTGTGTCGTCCGCGATCCTCCAACTTTCTTAGTTCCAGCTGCCACGGCTGCCTCCTCCCGACGAAGATCCAACATCCGACGTTCCAGACTTGCCTTCTCTCGCTCCCCACGCAGCCTCTCCCGCTCAGACATGAGTCCAATTCCGGTGATCGACAGCGATTCCATCGGACCCAACGGGGCAGCGTGGGGTTTTGCCAGATCGTCCACTGTTGGCGTTGGAGATACACTCAGCGGAAGGTGGAAGCGTGCAGTCGCTGTGTTCTTTGAGTGCGAGGAGAGAATCGAGAGAGCCTGCATTTGGGGTGGCTGGGTGTTTTGTGCTTTTCGTGTTGGCGGAGAGGGATCGCGTGCGAGCTGTGTTGTTGTGAAGGCAGGTGCGATTCGTTTCATTGCTCGAGACGACGCTGCATCCACTTCCACTTTCGTCCTCTCGTGATGTCCTCCCTCCCCGTCTCTGTCCCCACGCCACTGATCCATCGAAGGATCTGGAAATGTAAGAAGTTGGGTCTGCGGAACTTGCGCAATCTTTTTCGAGTCGTAGGACGCGGCTGGGTGGGAGTGTTGGTCTCGCTTCATCCTCTCGAAATCAGCCATCAGCGACGAGATTCGCAGCAATGCTGAGCGTTTTTGGAGAACGGCTTGTCTCTGCTCGATGAATGACGGCGACACACACTCAGACATGTCCAGCAGGGGTTGTGAATGGTTGGTGATCACATCGGCTGGCTCCTCGCCGTTCTTCTGCTCGTCTCTCCCACTTCCAAACGACGATGTGACTGGCAGAGGAAGCGATCCAACAAACACGAACGATGTCTGGTTCCACAGTGTCGGAGGAAGCGTGTGCGATGACGTGAAGCGCTCCGTGTCTGCCCCTTTCAGTGTCGTCGTGGGGAGAGACGAGGACAAGCTTGTGGAGGCGAGGGAGGGGTTCGATTGGGTGTGTGTGAGAGAGGTGGTTGGGGATGGGTCGAGTGGGTTCAGACTCATCAGCGACGAGTCTATCTGAAGAGGACCTGAGATGTGTGATGGCTTCAGGCAGAGTGGCTGTGTCGGCGGGGGAGGGTGCATGCGGCGTGGTGAGTGGTGAAGAGCGGGCAGGGGTGTCGACTGTGTCGGGGAGATCGACTTCAATTTCTGAGTCGAGCTTGGACGCGAGAGGGGTTGTGGGTGGGATTGGGACGATGCAGGCTGGGCGATTGTGGGTGGTGTGGGGGTGTCGGAGATTGTCAGCACTTGATTGGTCCGAACGAGCTGGTCGGTGTTCGGTTTGTCTCTGTTCAGAGTGTACACTGCGTTTTTCTCGCCCACCTTCTCCTTGTTCTCTTTGACACGATTGTCACGTTTGAACATCAACGCTCGGATTCGTCCTCGCTCTCTTTCCTTCTCTGCCTGCGTCTTCAACACGAGCTCCTTCCGTGTTTTGGAGGAGACTGTCTCAGCTGCGAAGAAGTGCTCGGGTGAGAGAACAAATCGCTGGAAATCCAAAAATTCTGGGATTGGGTAGATTTGATAGAACCCACCGAGGTTTTCGCTCGTCCACTTGTCGAAATTGGTGAAGTCTGGTGTTGAGTCTGTCGGCGGCGTTTTCCGGTCGCTTGGCGAAGGTAACTGTTGTTTAGCTTTCGAAGAAGGAGCCATTCCTTTCTGTTGAGACGGGAGTGGCTGCCGATTGTACGATGTGCGATACAAACGACTCATCATTTTCTGTTTCTCTTCTTTGAGGCTTTCTGTGCGGTCTTTGGAGTTTATGTTCATGATAGTCATCGTATCCTTCACAACATTGAACTTCACATCATAATCTAAGGGAGTGTCGCACGTGAACGATGGTGAGTGATTCACTTCGATGAGGTGAGGCTCCAGCTTGTGGTCCAGCATCACATCAAATCCAAGAACTTCAAAACACATACTCACACGCTGAGATACTTTGTCTTGGGGCGTGCACAGTCGATAAGTATGCCTTAGAATCCCAGAAATCGCTGTGACTGTTTTCACACACACAGCGCAGATCTTATGCCAAACAGCCTCGTCGTCGACTCCCTCCTTCTCTCGCAAGTATTTCCTGTAATCTTGATGACTCCATTTGCTTCCAGATGGCTCAGATCCATCGTCTTTCGAGTCTCCAGATTTTGAATTGGACTGGGCCTGAATGTAAGAGGTATTCCGCTTATTCACCGCGTAGTTCGTAAGATGCATGAATGTGTTTTCCAGATTTTCATCTGTGGGTTTGGTATACTCGACAGTTGCAAAGCGGATGATGCCTTTTCTGTGCATGAACATCCGCAGCGGATTGCAGGAGGCCACCAGCACGTACAGCCGTAAATCATACTTAAGTCCATTGATGAGGTGAGGCTTGGAAATGTACTGCTGGACTACACAATCATCTGTGGAATTTAGGTCTTCGATGTGGCGTGTTAAGAAAATTCCTCGTCCCTGGCACGAAGCATCGGGTTTGACAATAATGGTTTTGGATTTACGGGCACTATTGAAGTATTGTGCAAGTGCATTGTAACTATTGGATATTGAAAGAGTATTGGGCGAAGAATGACGAATGTGAGAAACGAACTCATGTGGAAGGATCCATGTTGTTGGGACGAATTTATAATCTTCAGGGAACTGGTTTTTCAGTTTATTCATGTTCCTAGCCAGATTGTCTTTTCGGGTGATCTCACTCATCCCAGGGAAGTGATTTATTTTCTGAGATCGTTGAAATCAAAAGAAAGGAAACCTGAAAACTTCTAAGTCGCTTTAATCGATCTGTACCAACGGATGTATCTGTCCAAAACAGATTCCAATCATCTTCGTCTTCAGTTTCCTTCCAATTCATCGCTTTTAGAACATCACGATGAACGTCGTACTTACAACCTATTTTGAGCAGAAATACGATTGAAGACGAATAGAAATCACACAGGTCAGATTCACATAGATTTTCTTGCGGATTTTGATGAGTGGGAATGCAGTTCTGATCTGTTCTGGCGTTTTAGCTCGATACTTCTTTGTCTGGGGCTTCTCTTCATCATCCTCGCTCTCACCTGAATTATTAGCTTCAGCATCAACCTTAGAAAGATATGCAGATTCGAGTGAGCTCCCCTTGAGGAGCTGGCTCATCAAGAAGACGAACAACAATGGGTCAAAAGATGAAGTGGTGAAATGCATCTCGACAGCCAAAAGTCATAGAATCACGAAAAAAGCACAAAAATCTGGACTGCTAATCAAAATAAGCTTCAGTAAAACCAGTGAATTCAGCAGGATCGTTCTTCGATTCCACTGTGGATTCAGGTTCCATGGACTGTGTGAGTGTTTCGCCACTGCTGTTGATGCTGTTCCCAGACTGGTAACCGTCATATTCGTGACGAGTGGTTTCGGAGGGGGTGATTGTCTTCTGTTTGGTTGTGCACATGTTTGGGGTGACGAAGAATTCCATCATTATTGTGATTACGAGCTCGATCACAGTTTGGATCATGCCAAAGACAGGGCGTCCTCTCTTGGAGAGGAAAGACATGATAAACAGGAACGCGGACCGCGCTATTGAGGCGATGGAGATTGTGATCATTTGAAGGAGCAGCGAACGGCGCACGCTTCCGACCTTTTTGATGCCAGAGAAGAGGCGGGTCTTGTACAGGATGATAAAGCCAAAGATAATAATGGCAATTGCAACGATTGAATTCAGAATCATTTTGTATATCACTTCCACTTGATGGGCCCTCTGACAGAAGCCCTCGCACACGTTGTGGTGATAGTCAAATTCGACGAAGACAAGAAGTATGATGAAGAACGGAACAACACCCACCGTGAAGGAGATGACTCCAAGAAGAAGGATAGCGATATTTTCGGGAGCTTCCCTTCCAAGAGCGCTTGTACCCCATGAGACGATGCAGGCGATGAATGCACCAGCAAACATGTTATCTGCCATCGATGAGAGAAGAAAATCAGCTGGGATCTGAGAGAGGAGATCTGTGCATGTCGTTTTGAAGGCAGAGAGAGCAATTGTGCTGGATTTTTGATGAAATTTATGAAGAAAGTTTCAGACCGGCAAAGGTAACAGATGGGCATTAGAATTCTAAATAACAATCGAAAGGACACAGTGAATTTTTTCCGTTTGATGATTGTTGTGCATTCATTGTAGATGAGGGATGAGGTGCAGAAAACGAAGAAGATTGCGAAAAAAACGCTGGATACGAGGTGAAAGAGATTTAATCCTTTCAAAAATAAAAAGGAATACATTTGAATCAAGTTCATGGTATACTCCGGAGAGCCAGGTGCGCATGTCATGAAACTAGCGTGGCCACATTGATCAAAGTGTAATCGGTTTTTCTATGTTCATCCTGTTAATTGTGAGTCTCTTTCACGGTGATCCGGTCTATGAACTCTCCTATGAAGACAGTGCATATGGTTACAAGGGCAAGTACACACTGACTGAAGGAGAGGGTCCATATGGAGAAGATGCAAAAGAACTCGATGTTGAAATCTACTTCCAGACTGAAGATCGTCTTCATGTGAAAATATATGACAAAACAGCTACATATGCCGATATTCCAGATGTTATTCAAGTTCCAGAGGTCACTAAGAAGTGTGACAACCCCAACTACGATGTCTCTCTCATTGACAATAACATCAAAGTCACACGGAAATCTGATCAACACGTCGTCTTTCACATAAATCTTGCGGACTCAAAGTTGATCTATGAAAGACAATTCATTGAGGTTACAACGACAACAGCCAAGAAACCAATCATCCATGGATGGGGAGAACGCCGTTCAAGATACTCCCTACCATACCCTTTTAACTATACTCTCATGAACCATGGCAGAAATATGCCAGATGATGGCCAAGAATTGTACGGTTCCCACCCGTTCCACGTCGAAGTCCTCAACAGCGGGAATGCGCACGGGATCCTCTTCTTCAACTCGTTCCCCATGCTCATCAGCCTCGATGATGGGAGCATCAAGTATCAAGCGATGGGAGGAATGCTGGATTTCTACATCTTCCTCGGCCCGTCCCAAAAGGATGTTGTCAAACAGTACACAGACCTTGTCGGCAAGCCCTGCCTGGTTCCACAATGGGCATTTGGCTTCCACAATTGTCGTTGGGGATTTAACAACATTCGCGAGGTCATGCTTGAGACGCAGACGTACCGCAACAATGGCATGCCTCTGGACGTCATCTGGTATGATATTGACTATCTCGACAAGAAGAAGATCTTCACCACAGACCCAGTTAATTTCCCAAAAGCTTCGATGAAGCGATATATGCAGGATCAGAGACAGAAATACGGAACAAGAACGATCGGGATCATCGACCCAGGAATCGGAACGTTTGACGATTATCCTGCCTACAAAGAACTCATCAACACGGGAATGTACTTGAAGAACCCCCACACAAACAAAGCATACATTGGAAATGTCTGGCCAGGCGACGTGATCTTCCCAGACTTTAGCAACCCCAACATCGAAGAGTATTGGGTCAATCAATATCAACCATTCCTTAGAGACGTTCCTTTTGATGGAATTTGGAACGACATGAACGAAATCTCGTCTTTCTGCAAGGGATATTGTGACGACACCCCACCTCCCCAATACCCCTGGGTTCCCCGCGATTACGAGGAAATCCGCACGGATCAAGTTCCATTTGATCTCATCACACACCGTGGCACTTATTTGGAGACTCAGCAGTTCTACGCCAATCAAGAGAACATCTTCACTGCCGCTGCCCTCCGAAAGGCGTATCCGGGCCGTCGCCCGTTCATTGTGACCCGAGCACACTGGTTGGGAGCAGGAAGAACGAATGTCATGTGGACGGGAGACAACCACGCCAATTTCACAGACATGCACGACTCGATCGCTCTGACGATGACAGCCGGTCTTTATGGGATGCCCTATTCGGGATCCGACATCGGAGGGCATTTCGATGAAGTGACGGCAGAGATATTGACGAGATGGGTGCAGATGTCGTCGTTCTTGTATCCATTCTACCGCAATCATGTCACAAGAGACCCAACCCCCCATCCCTGGTACAGGTTTGGCGAGCCGTGGGTGACTATCAACCGAAAGTTCATGTTTGAACGACAATCCATTCAGTCGCTCTTCTACACTCTGATGCACGAGGCACACATCTCTGGTATCCCCATCATTCGGTCGCTGTCGATGGAGTTCCCGACAGATGTGAAGACACAGACAATCGACCGACAAGCGATGCTCGGCGACTGTCTGCTTGTGACGCCCGTGCTGACAGAAGGGGCGACCAGCGTGAGTGGGTACTTCCCAGCTGAGCGTTGGTATGATTATTATTTGATGAAGGAAGACATGAAAGTGACGATGAAGGGAGCCGATGTGGTCGTCGACGCTGACATGACACACTGTCCTGTGCACATCAGAGGAGGGTCTGTGCTGACTAAGCAGTACACGCGGGCAGACTCGATTGAGAGGATGAAGGACACACCGCTCACACTCGTCGCTGCACTCAGTCAGAAGATGGACGCAAAGGGACAGCTCATCATCGACGATGGAGAGTGCGATTCAGACGAGCTCAAGAGCATCGTGGAGTACACAGCCACTGCGTCCACCTTCACCGCAAAAGTGACGATGAACAAATACGGCACTGAGCAGGTTGTCAAGACGGTCCGCATTTTGGGACTGAAGGTTCCTTCGATTACATCTGTTTCTGTCTCTCGCGCGGCTGGCTCTTTCTCATTCAGCTATACTCCAACTTTTGGTGTTCTGGAGATCAATTGGGCGCAAGGATGGCCAGTTGTTCAGGATTTCCAAGTCTCATGGAAGTAGAGGCCAGTATTTCTCAACTATAACTTCAATACGCTCTGTATAGATTCACTATAATTTTGTTCTTCATCTCACGTCCCTGTTGATGCTTATCTGTCAAGAAGTTCCAGTCAACTCAAGGATCAAATTTTGGTTGGATCTAACAACTGACTCACTCTTCGCCAAGCTTACGAAAGCACAAAACACTATGCAAAATATTTCGCAGCCGTCCGAACCTTTTGCCCGCAAGAAGAGATGGATGCCAACCGCGCAGCAAAAGAATACCATGACGGAAGAATACATCAAACGCCAAGGCAATATCACAACCTTTGACATCCATGCCATTGCCCTCAAAGTTGTGACCACGGAGGAACGTGTGAAGAATTGGTTTTCCAACCATCGGACAAAGCTGCAGGCGCGTCTTCGTGATGCCCAGACATCACAGAACTTTAATTCAACTCCGGATTCTGTTCAAGTTTTCGCTATTCCAATCTCGCAAAACCCAAAACACCCTATTCAGCATTTCGTGGAGATAGATCGCCATTCGCCTCCATTGCGTCTTTACCAGCAGACCAACCCGTGGAAAGAAGATCTGCAACTGCTCTTCACTCCAAAGCAACAACAGTTTGATACGCCAGATCTCCTCGAGATGTTCCATTCTGAAACTCCTTCTGTTTTTGAACCATTGCCACAGCCGACGTGGTCGCCATTTACTCAGCCAATGTGGTCGCCTTCAACTTCACTCCTTTATTAACGACGATATTTGGATTGTTCTTCGTGAGGATTCAAAGCATTTTCTGCTATTTCTTCCGATACGAAGTAATATTATTTTATTGGATTAATTATTGTTTTTTCTCCTCTTTCCTGTTCCATCCAGAATCATGCTTCTGTTCCAACTTCTCACTTGTTTGTTTTCCTTGCACCTTTTTGATGTGTTTTTTATCTCAAAACGCCAATTCCGACGGAGAAAGTTTTCTGGGACAGTGCGATCTGCGTCCTGGACAAATTGAGTGACGTTTTTCTCGTCAATGATCATCTCAAAAACGTCAAGATGGTGAATAATCATCGTTGAAATCAAAACAATTAAGAAATGAGTGAAATGAAGATTCATTGACCGTATTTGGCCTTGAGAATATCAAAACAATTGTTACACACTCTCTCGTTGAAAATGTTATATTCTGGGATATCTGCTTTTTTGTAACAACATTTTCCGCAGAATACATACCCACAATAACGACAGTGATGACGCCTGTTGACGACAGTGAACCGCGACTTGCAGAGACGACATGATTGAGACGCCTCGTCTGGCACCCACTTTGGTGCTTGTTTTTCGGTTGTAGTTTGCCGTGCTATGGTCACCTCTGAGAATAATTCGATTTCATCGGCAAAATAACCAAGTTCATCGAGTTTTGTTTCCGTACCTTTCAATTCTTGATATGTGATGACTTCAGGATCGGAAAAAGGACCATCAGCTGAACCAGGCATATACAACGTGTGGGAGGTCGTGTTGAGATCAGTAGGCATTCCTCCTTTGGTTAGGGAGGATTGAGGGATTGGCAGTGAAAGTGTAAATATCTGTTGGTTCATTGATTCGTATCCTTCTCCTCCTGCTACTAACACCCTCAGTTTCTTGGATTCAAGCAAAGACATCCCAATTGTTTGTGGGGTCGGTGAGTTCTGCGGGTCGTCCGGCTCCTCGTGATGCTTCACTCCCACGAGACAAAGAGCTGAGTGAAATGTGACAGGAGGCGGGTCGACCAAATCTGTGTGAAAGTGAAGTTGTGTCCAGCTGAGTGAGTCCAAATCAAAACGGAGGAGAGAGTTTTGAATTGTTTGGCGTTCATCCACTCCACCATACACAAATAGACAATTTCGGACAACAATACTTGAGTGGCTGCGTCGGAAGAATCCGTAAAGCGTTCCTTGGGACTGAATCTGAGTCCAAGTACCCAGATCACTGTTGAAGATGTGGATATCGTTCATCACATCACCGCTCTCACCGATTCCGCCATAAAGAACGGCTCTTGTGTTCCCCCATGCTGTCAGACTATGTTCGGTGCGAGCTGGAGGCGAGGCACTGAATAATTCTGGAATTCCCCATTCGAAGGTGAGACAATCGAAACAGAGGGTGTGATTTGTTGGGAGATTACTAACTTGATCAACAACACCCCCAAAGCACATACCAAGTTGTCCATATCGAAGTGTACACAGTGCATGCCCATAGAAGGGGAGAAATGGCTTTGACTTCAGATGGAGCGAACAATACAAAGGAACTTCAGAAAATTGTTCGGTTTCTGCAAAAAAGAGAAAGAAATGCTAAGAGGTGAGATGAGGAAGGATCATACCTGTGCAATACAACCAAAGGCCAGGATCGGTTTTCTGTGAGTTCATCCCGCCAACAAAAAGGACAAAATTCCATCCAATTCTGACAGAGGGGATAAATCTGTAATCTTCTGTGAAAGGTGGATCGATTTGGGTTGTTTTTGCTTCAAGTTGTTTGTTGTTGGTTGAGAACCAAGTTGAATGAGCCTGTTTCCCAGACATTTTCTCGGTTGGAATGAGATGATATTTGTGCTGTGTGTACAATGAAATTACATTGGATCTGAAGGATGATCAAGTTAAAAACGAGGTGAAACAGACTCAAGTTTGATTGGGGTGGCGTCAGAAGAGAGAACTTCATATTCTGATTCCATAAAGTTGGTAATCGCCTATCACTCGATTCGATACACACCAAGCCCGGACAAATGTGTAATTTCTGTAAATCTACTTGGCAATTTCGATCAAACCACAACAACGTCGCTTCCCACGCTAATTCAGATGTCGATTATCTGCGCAGAATTGTCGAAGAGCAGCGTGACTTGTTCCTTGTTGCTGATCAGTGATCACACTCGTACCATCTTCGTCGCTATCGAGGATGGCTCTTTTCCTTCGTCAACAGGAGGCAGAGCAAACCTCCGAAATCTCTTCCATCGAAACTTCTCGACTCTTAAAAACCGAAATTTGTGGTTTTCGATTGGTCTGGATGGCTTGAACGAACCTTTCCAAAGACATCGTGAGACATTGACGCAATTTTATGGACATAACACAACAAATCGCTTTCTACCGACCATCATTGAACTGGAATATCAACGATGGAATACCACCGATCAGACAGCAGAAAAGATTATCAAAGACTTCCAAAAAGCTCGTCAGAAGGAAGCTCAGAAGAAATCGAAGGGAGGCGAACAAGT
This sequence comes from Blattamonas nauphoetae, assembly GCA_033064195.1. Lineage (NCBI taxonomy): Eukaryota > Preaxostyla > Oxymonadida > Blattamonas > Blattamonas nauphoetae. The sequence goes on from JARBJD010000192.1 coordinate 94,614, forward strand.
CCACAGTGATCTGACTGTTTATGATTGAACAACGCTGAGCACAACGCACGGTGTGATGCCTGATCAAATTACAGCTGTCACAGCATACTCCATCCCCGACAATTCCCGTCATGAGCTAACAGCGATGAAAGAAAAAACGACGAAGCCACTCCTCGAAGGACAGAACTTGTATGCTGTTCAATGCAAGAATATTCCTCAAACAGTTGAACTGACCTATTCGCAGCGTTTTGAATGCAGTGTGGGTCCATGTTCGAAGAGAATACGTCGCGCTGGGAAGGACTCCATTCGGTCCTGACGACATGCCAGCGGATCCGATGGTCGATGTGGCCGTGTCACTTCCAAACACGACATGGACGAGTCGAGGAACATTCGATCCATTCAACAGCAATCCAATCGTTCCACTGCTTGCTTGATTTGTCTCCAGTGTCACTGTCGCTTCGTCCCCAGTGAATGTGACCGAGAAAGACGTGTTGGTTATTGTGATTGATATCCGCGAGATGAGACTGCTGTCATCGAATGCATCGTCCTTGAAATGCACATTTGGTGAGGCAGACGTGGTGTCCCACAAGTTGATCATGTCAGCCGTGATTTCGGACGACGGGTTTGTGAAAGAAATATCATTCCCAGACGGTTCTTTGAATGATGTACAGTTCCTGAACTGGCAGAATGAGATGGACAGCGTCGTCGCTCGGTCAATGAGCACGGCCCCAGCTCGAGCATCTGTCGCTGAGCAGTTGACGAAAGCGCTGTTCGCGATGACGACGATTTCCGAGTTAATAAACTAAGCACCATCCCGACCTGCCTTTGACTTTCGCAAAAACAGCGGGTGATCGTCGTGATTGATGGGTTAGAAACAATAAAACTTCCCCCACAATCCTGCGCATAACCTTCCGTGAAAGACGACTCAGTGATGGCGAACGGTCGTTTGTTGGTCGAAGAACACCTGAAGGTGACAGCTCCCCATCCGTTCCATACGACGTGCAGTTGCAGACGTGGAAGAATGATTTCCTGACGGTGAGTGAGGATGATGTCTCGTGGAGGAAGATAGCTCCACTGCCAGCAACCCACACGGCACCGTTGAACGACAGCTCGTGGAATGTGCAGAAGGTGAATGATCCGGATGTGATGTCTGAGGGAAGGGTGTCCAGACGACCGGGAGTGGATGTGTTGGTTCGATTTTCGATGGAAAACTCCATCACAGCGTTTCGTTCGTGGATGCAAGATGAGAAGGAGGTGTTCAGGCACATCATGTTCCTTCCTAAATTCGGCGACACACTTCACTCCCATAGAGTTGCTTGCTGGGGGAGAAGGCAGACAACGATGAAACGTTCACAAGACTGCTTTCGAGCTGACTCGTATCCACATTCATCGCACAATCGAAGGTACGACATTAGTTGAACGTGAAAAGTGAACCTGTCCCAAGGGGAAAGTGCTGGTTGTCCATCGAAAGTCCAACTCCATCTTGCATCATTTTCATTCCTGAATCAATCCCACGCGGGTTTTGAGACGTGTCCACGAGATGAGGGGAGGAGAAGATGGAAAGAGGAGAGGGAAGGAAGAAGTGAAGGGATGGACAGGGAAGAGGGAAGGAAGAAGTGAAGGGATGGACAGGGAAGAGGAAAGGAAGAAGTGATGGGATGGACAGGGAAGAGGAAAGGAAGAAGTGAAGGGATGGACAGGGAAGAGGACAGGAAGAAGTGAAGGGATGGACAGGGAAGAGGAAAGGAAGAAGTGAAGGGATGGACAGGGAAGAGGAAAGGAAGAAGTGAAGGGATGGACAGGGAAGAGGGAAGGAAGAAGTGAAGGGATGGACAGGGAAGAGGGAAGGAAGAAGTGAAGGGATGGACAGGGAAGAGGACAGGAAGAAGTGAAGGGATGGACAGGGAAGAGGGAAGGAAGATGTGAAGGGATGAACAGGGAGGAGGGAAGGAAAAAGTGATAGAGATGAAGTGAAAGCGAGAAGGAGAACGAAAGCGCTGAGATTAATCAGAACAAGAAGGACAGGGAGAATGAAATGGAAAGACTTTGGAAGAGATTAGAATCACCAATGTTTTAATCTGTTGATCAAATTGTAAATTAGACTATTTCACATGATTATTTCTCTTTCTATCTTGTTAAGGATCCATCCATCAATTAAGGTCAACTTTCGAATCAGAGTCAAAACCAATAAAATTAAGGGTTTGATCTCACGATCAACTCAGAAATGATAAATTATCGAGAAAAGAAGTCGAAATAAGCTTCAAAATCAGTGAAATTGTTCAGTCAACAGCAATTTGAAAGGATTTACTTCCTGAACCCGTTTCGTCGCCTCATTTCCATTCTTTTTGCGATGTTCAGGAGGATCCCTGATTGACCCATTTAGAAAATAGTGTGACAAGCATGGTGAGTTCTGGTCGAAAAAGTGGTGGGAAAAACACTAATTTTGTTTGATCAACCCATTTCATTTTTTTATGAATCATCAACATTCACAAATCAGTACTACAGGGTGGCCAACGAAAACTTGGTATGGGCACATCTCGGCATGATCCGACCCCGTGCCCCCCTCCAATATTTTAAGAGGAGCTTTGTTTAATATCATTTCACGATGTTTTAGTATTTATTTTTGGATTTGAGACCGGGTTTTGGAGATATAAATTCATCTACACTTCACCCGATCCTTTTTCCAGACACTTTTTCATGATGTCGGATAGTCTTCACAGCCCCCCGCTCAAGAGCAGGGGGGGCTGTGAAGACTATTGGTGAATTCTCAAAAGTACCATAGAAAAAAGGATCTTTGTGAAGTGTTGAAACAAATAATGGGCTGGATCGGGCCAAAATGGGCAACTTTTTTTCGCCCTCAAAATCACGAAATTTCATCAAAAGTGTGTTTAATAATAAAATCCAGACATATTTGAAAATTTTGGTGAGGGGGCACGGGGTATGATTAAGCCCACATCTCGGCCAATTTGAAGAGTTGAGAGCTGTGGTTTGGAAAAGGCGCCTATCTTACGGAAAGCTCGAAAAAAGTCCAAATTGTGGGTTTGGCCAAATTGAAGGATCAACACCGACATCCTTAATGAAGTCAACTGTTCATCACGATTCGACAAGTTTCTAGACACTGGGATTTTTCCTTTCAATAAAAAACTTTATTTGAAATGAGGTTATAGAGAAAATAAGTCCTTATCATCCACTGTGTTCATCGATTCCACATCACAGAATTCGACAGATCCTCAAAGTTGACATACCTCGATTTTTGACTTTTTGTGAAGTTTTCCGTACAATAGGGGCTGTGTTAAAGCCACAGGTGACAACTCTTTAAACTGACCGAACACTGCCTATACCAAGTTTTCGTTGACCTCCCTGTAGTACAGACACTCCTCATGCAGGTGTCACGATTCCAAGAAAAAGCACTCATCAGTTAGTGGAGGATTTCAATGTTTCCCATGTGAATTTCATCAACAGATACTTGATAGAACATTTCAGGAAGATTTGTTGGAGACTCACTTACATCCCACTCTCATTGCAGTTAGATCTGTGTCGTAACTGGAACGGCATGAGAAGCCAAAGTCCAGACACTGGAAACGCTCGGAAGAGAATTCAAATAGTGTCAGACGTTTTCGAGAAATACACTTCACGTCAAAAGAATGACTGTCACTCACATTTATTCCTCATCTATTGGTCCTTCTCAAAACAATTTTCCCTTCAAACCCCCTCCAGACCTTTCCGTATATGTGAACACAAGTCAGAACTCGATGAGACGAAATGTAGCTGACCTCTATCGAAAAAAAACTTTCTGATGCGATCCAATCCACTCCATTTTGTACGGAATCCTTCTCGACGAGAGCACTGACTCTGGGAACCATTCTATACTCATGATCGGAGTTTCCTTTCTCTCCAATTTTGTGAAAACACATTCATATCTTGGAATTCGAGAGATGGGAGCAGATGGATGCACTGGGGAGAATATCAGAACGAAAGTTCTTGATCTCCTCACATCTTTCCGTCTGGATCTTCTGATACCGAAAAAGAGACACTCCTCACTATCTTTCCCAGTACAGAAAATATTGTGGCAAGTATCGCAAGTCTCTTTCATCATTCTCCCCTTCTTTCCGCAAAGTTCTTACTCCAATCAAAGAGTCCAATGCAACGGCAAATGGAATTCTGCATCGCATGGGAACAAAAGATTCTGTATTCTGTTTGTTTATTCAAGGTTTCATCCTGAAACCTCAAAACATGATGCAAAAGTCGATTCAAACTCATTCACTTACAATTGATTCGTTGGTGAATGCTTTAGACACTGCCAGGTCGGCAATCAGTAATGACGAGAACGCCACCTTGATCAGACGAGACATCGATCAATGCGCCTTTTTCCGAAGCATCCACATCCGCACCAACTTTGGGGACTTTTCGAGAATCCAAAGTTTGATACAAAAGTATGTTTCAGTTCTCCTCACCAATCTTTCGAATCGATTCCCTGGCCAAGAAATCATGCGACTCATCACAATTTTTTTGCCGGATGCGATCTTTAAAGGAAAAAGGAACGAACATTTCGGGCTCCCGACTCGGTTCTCCAACATATTCTCCAAAGGCCAGAGTATCCACAGTTCGCGAGGATTGCTGCCATTGCACTCTGTCTCCCTATCGATGACCACCTCGTCATAAAACTTCTCTCCCCAACAACTCTTCCAGAGGATGATGTTCAGTATCTTGTTGCAGATTGGACTCGTACACCTCGTCAGATTCGGCATCGAGAATCTGACAACGACGATCATGTCCTCAGTTCAATCCCTCAGGAAGACCACGCGTTCCTCTTTCCAACTGATGTCTCCTTCACGTATTCATCTGATGAAGAAATTAATGGACTTCATTTCACTTTCTGAGTTCAAACAATGATGTGATCATGTTCTCCTGTTTTTTGGTGACTACCGAACTTTATGGAGATACAATTGCAAAAAGAAGAGTTTCAATGAAATTTATGTGGTGTATTTTCATGAAAAAGAGTATAAAAGGATATTCGTGATGAAATTAATATTTAGAATCAAAGGTGTCAAAAACACCGCTTTTTTAACTGTCGCACCAGAACACCACTCGCACACGACATAACTCACCCTGGTGACAAGCTCAACGGAGGGGAGATGAAAATATACGGATAGAGTACTGATGATTGAAAGGAGTGAATAGAACGCATTGAGGTGATTATAGTGGTGTCACCAAAACGTCCGGTGTCACCAATCCGGTCTTTTTTCTGTGAGGGACCATTTTGGTGAAACTAAGAAAGCAATAAAATTTTAGAATTATACTCCCACACGATCCCGAGAAAATCTCAAAATACGTTTAACGTTACGAATGCACACATTTTTTTCAACTTTTTCACCTCATTTCTCCACAATTAGCCACCCGTTTTAAATCAAATAAAATGCATTATAGTCGGATAGATCTCGACAAAAGATGTTCAAAAAGAAACCAATTTTTTTCAAACAACAAGGCTCGTCTCCCAGTCTGTGTGAGATGATCTGACCGACCCGAATAAGAATAATGATGGGTGGTCTGTGAACAAACGTTACGAAAAATTGATGAAGTATTCAATCAAAGAACAATTTTACGAGCACCAATCGCTCCTTCTCTATCTGTCTCCGGGCTTTCGCACTCTGAGACGTTTGTCGCTCCGCCGAAGTGTGGCAGCAGCGCTGGCGACTGGGAGACGAGCCTTGTTGTTTGAAAGGCGTTCCCTTTGGTCAAGCCAAACACAACTGGGCTCGTCTCCCAGTCTGTGTGAGACTTCAAAAGACCCAGTTGTGAACGGCTGATGTCGAAGAGCAGTGCGTTGGCTCCAGCCGTAGCGAGCCGCGCAACCCACTCTCCTCTCTACTCCTCATCTTCCTCTCCTTCTTCACTCTCATCCGACTCCTGATCTGATTCGCTTCCTTCACTAGAACCTCCTCCCACCTCTCTCTGTCCCTGCTCGAGCATCCTCTTCTTCTGAATCATGTCCAGGATATCCTGAAATTGCTCTTCGGCGATCGCTCTCCTCAGCCGTTCATCTCCTTCTCCCACCTGACCGTGATTCGCTCTAGCACTAGTTCTGAGCGACTGCCACCACCTCTTCGCGTGGTCTTCCACCTCTCCTCCATGCACGATTGGTTGCGAGTACCCGCTGGACCTCCATGGCTACTTGAGCTTGTGTTAGCCTTCTTCCTGTTGTGAAAGAGAGCCATACAGCTGACTGATCAACGTTCCGTATGAAGCTGTTGGACTCCCTCCACCTCTTGGAGAACTCCCAGTGGTTTCTCAACGCCACGAACGGAGAGATTGCGCTGCCACCCTCATCCCTCACGTACCTCGCCCGCATCGCAGTCTTATCGGTCTTAACAAGCACTCTGATCTCCTGCAATGTCTCTCGCTCTATTCCCTCGCTCCCCACAGAACTCTGCAAACCACCCCCAAGCTCTTCTCCACAAGTTCACATTCTTGTACGTTCTCTCGATGATCGCTGTCACTCTCCCATCGACTTTCAAATGGTGGTGGATGGACCTGAAGAAGAGGAGACCCGCCTCTCGACGCACTCGTGCTTCTTCAATTGAGTCACGTCGATGAACGAGACCCTGACTTCCACCGGAGGTAGTTGGTGTAACGAGGGGCTCGCTACTGGCTCCATCACTTCCTCGTATGTCCCCACAACCTTGTGCTTCATCTCGAGTCCTCTCAATCCCATCTCCCATGATCAGGGTTTATAGTTGTCAGACAGATTTAGTGTAAACGTGAGGTCGAAAGACCTCACCTCCCCATTTTGGAGGTGAGGTCTCTCGATGTCCGAAATAGGCAACTGAAAATCCAAAAAAGTGAGATCATCGACCACAACACGACTCTCCGACACCATTTCGCACCTTAAATTTCTTTCCACTTCACTGGAATCAGTTGAATTTCTCTTTTTTTCGCAAAAATCACTGAAATTGTCACTTGATCCAGATGACAAACAAGTTGGTGGGTTGGATCATTTTTCAGTATTTCCATAGAGTGATCCAATGTGACTTTCAATTTGATTTTCGGTGTTAAATGATCTTCTCGAATCCATTTCATGAAAAAAAAGAGGAAATTTCTCCTTGATTGAGCTTATTGAGACAATAAAAGCGAAAAACAGCACCACCTTTTTTTCCACTATCCATCTCACATTTAGAAATTTTGCTCAAACTATAATCAATTTTTCATGAAATGAGAATCCTCGTGAAAATTAAACCAAAAACATAAATTAGAAAAGAGGTGAGGTCTTTTGAGGGTGAGTCAGGTGAGGACCCGATCCAAACCCTGCCCATGATTGACCCTTCCAATTCGGTGACACCAGCACCCCTCTCGCCCCATCGATCTCCAGCTTCTTCACTACTCGACCTACAAGTCGGATCGGCGGATGGAGGAACAGAGTCATCGTCGAAGACCAATTCCTTTCGAACGCGTCTCTCGCTTCTGCTTCTTCCTCCCACTCCTTTGACCAACAACGTTCGCACTTCCTGTTGGTTCTCGCTGCGAACGCATCCACGTCGATCTCAACCTCCCATTCCTCCAGCACTGCGCCGAGCACATATGACCTCATAGCGAAGTCCCCGTGCGGAGACATTCGGCTCAACTTATCCGCCGTCGTGTTCTCTGTCCCTTTGATGTGTTCGACTTGGACAATCCTCAACCCCATCTTCTCCTGTCTTCTGAAGACTGACCTCGTCACTCCAACAAGTCTCTTCCCTGCTTTCCCTTTCCTGATATTGAACATTGCCGATGTATTGTCCGTCTTCAGGCTGACGAACTTGATCTTCCTCTATTCCCACAACCACCTGGCTTTCTTCAGTACCCTCTCTACAGCCGCCGTCTCTTTCGCATTGATCGACGTCACCTTCATTCTCCCTCTCCACGTCCCGAAGAAATTGAAACTTTCGTCCGAGATTCTCACGCACGCTCCCCATCCAAGATCGCATGCGTCCGTTTCGATGGCTGCCTGGGCTGGGGGGTTGTGAAGGGGGTGAGGCTTGTTCCTCTTCACTATCGCTTCCCAGAACGGCAACTCCCCCAACTCCTTCTTCGACATCCGCAGTTCTCCTAACCATCCCCCTTTCCTCACTCCTCTGTCCTTTATCTCCATGAGCCTGCTCAGATACAATCCTCCCTGTGGACACATGATTCTTACGAAGTTCAGTTCTCCAATCAAACGTGCCAGATGTCTCGTCCTCACCTTTTTGCACTTCAGCGCAAGTCCCTTGAACTGCCTCAGTTCCTTCCCCAACTTCTCCCTTCTGTCTGGTGTCAGTTGAATCGAGAGACTGTTGGAGTCTATCCTCCACCCGAGGAACGTGATCGTTTGCTTCGGCTCCATCTCGCACTTCTCCTCCGCCAGCTCGAAGCCCAGTCTCTCCAAAAACTCTGCCGCTTGTCTCGTCTTCCTCTCGCTCTCTTCTCGCTTGCTCTCGAAGAGCAAGATATCGTCCAAGTAGTGGACCACCCTCATCCCAAGCTCCCTCCTCAACTGTACTACCGCTGTCCTCATCACCCTGGTGAACGTCCTTGGAGCCGTCGCAAGACCGAACGGCATCCCTGTATACCGAAAGAACAGATCTCGGTATTGAAAGCACAAATACTTTCCCTGCCTCTCGTCCACATGGATGTGGCTGTAGGCCGATGTGACATCCAGGCTTGTTAACCAATCGCCTCGCCTCATGACCTCCCCAACCGTCTGAATCCCTTCCATCTGGAAATGTTTGACGATGATGTGCTCGTTGAGAACGGTGGCGTCGAGAATCTTCCGGAACGACCCGTTCTTCTTGGGAATAACGAACGTCGGTAGACACAGTGCCACCTCCTCCTTCCTCACCGCCTTCACGCATCCTATCTCCAGCTCTTCCCTCAGTTGCTCCTCGTAGTCCTCTCTCTTCCTTCCTTCCCCTCGAAATGGGGGTGCCCATGTCGCTTCCACGATTCTCCTCTTCGCCTCCTCGTCTATCCAGCGGAATTGAACCCCGTCTCGAATCAGCTGTCCCGCTCCGAACTTCTCCCACTCTCTCCAACAGTCTCCCGGTGATGTGATCTGGTGGTTTCGGTTGATGTGTGATGTGTGTGTCTGGTTGATTGTGGTGAAGTGAAGACGTGCTCTGATGCGAGATGCGATTGTCTTGAAGTGTCTCCTCGTTGCCTAGCCTGCCTGCTACTGTTGGATCCTTTTCCATTCCTGTCCGCTCTCTCCATCTCTCGTCGGAGTGAATTGCTTGAGTGGTTGCCCCTGTTGCGGTCTGGTGTCGAGCCTCCGCCATGAGCTGCTTTCTTTCCCGGGGGTGCTGCTCCTCCCCCCTCTCCCGAAAAAGCTGCTGCTCGACTGTTGTGAAGTGTTTCGAACTTGGGGCAGGCCCCGCTGATTGGGCGTGGCGAGCTTCGCCAACTGGGTCTCGCCTTGCAGTTGTCGCTGAACTTGTGGAACGAACGGTTCCGGGAGACCCAACGATCTTGAATACAGGCCTTCAGACGTCGCGTTTATGTACTTGGACGAATCTGCCCTTGTTGCAGCGTCAATCATCAGAGCCAAGCTCTGCCCCAGCTCTTCCTTCCTCTCACAATCCTCTGGTGAATTGCCTAGCGACTTCAACACGTCCGCGGTGATTGCCATCGAGGCTAGCATCAACTGGACGGCTCCGCTCAATGCTCTCTCTCGCGTCCTCCTCCACCCTTCACTTTCCGTCAACTGGAACTCCATCTGCGTTGGAATTCCGACTGCTTTCTTCATTTCCGCCGTCCCAGCGATCAGCGTGTCTCTTAGCCGCGGTTCCAATACGTCATCCGTGAAGGATCCATTCCAACTCCTCAGGCTCTTCCTAACATACTGACCCACCTCGTTCCGAAAATGCTCATTCTCTTCGAACACACTCAGTGCACTCGTACGACGGGTGGTTGGTGATTGGTAGCGCTGAGTCAGCCATGCGAGCTCGGGAGGTCAGTTGGAGGAGGGCTCATATTGGATGGGCGGGGATCGTAAAAGAGACCTAGTAGGAGGAAAGACTTGCCCTTCCGTTGAGCTGTCTTCCCTTTTTGGTCTCTTTCTTTTACTTGCCCTCTCGTTCCCTTTCCTGGTTCTCCGGGTCTTTCGTGTGGGTTATGCCTTTCGAATAGGAGCTTCATCTGCGGATGATGAACTGGATTCCTCCTGAAATGGAACATCTGAAAGTGCACATTCCGACACAAGCGATGATGACGAGCTTGACCTCGTCGGTGCCTGCCGTTTCCCCGTCAGTAACTTTTCAATCTTTCCTTCAATGTATCGATCTAACTCTGCTTCGGTGAAATGTTGTGTTAAATCTTGGCTCATTTCACCATCGTTACGTCCATCTTGAGCACCTTATGCAAAATCCATCAATGTCACGTTTTGATCAGACCACCCATCATTATTCTAATTCGGGTCGGTCAGATCATCTCACACAGACTGGGAGACGAGCCCAGTTGTGTTTGGCTTGACCAAAGTGAAAGCCTGTCCTAAGCATTTTTTGTCGAGAAAAATATGGTTTGTTATCGATTTTCGCAAATACCCAGACTTTTTTCTCCAAATTAATGTCACAATGTTCGTTTCACAAAAAAACGTTTCTGTGCAAAATTTTATCCAAATCGATCCATTGGCTGTTGAGATATGGCCGAAATGTTTTTTCATCGGGCAAAAGGTGGTATTTTGAGGTTTTCTCCCGACACAGGCGTTTCGGCGCGGAACCCAATAATATTGTACTGAGTTTGACCATTATTGATTTTTCCAGAAAAAAAACCCCCACCAATTTATCGTAATGTGAAGACAGCCGAACACAGACCATTCTTCATTTCATTATGAACTCAAATTCATCTCGATTTGAAGAAAACAGAAGGACAGACGTGAGAATAAGGTAAGGGGAAGAATTTGAAAGAGTAAAAAGGTTACGTTGAGTCCTCATCCGGAATGACAATGAGTTACATCTTTGGTTTCTTGCTCTTTTTAGCTTGCTTTTTCTCGTCGCCGGTTTGTTGGCAGCGAAGTTTCTCGGCTTGGGCGTACTTGGAGCTCAGGTTCAGCCGGCTGGTTTTCTTATGTCGGTTGACTGAAGAATCTGCTGATAGTCTTGTGGCAGAAGCTACAGCGCCTTTCCCGGCCTTGGTTGGCCGCTGTCTGTTGCGGCTGCGGCACTTGAGGTTGAGGCTGGAAGACATCCTCAACTGTTAAACCTGAGCTTTGAGAGCTCTCTTGGCTGGCCTCGACTTGAGAGGCCTCCTTGTCTTCCGGACTACTTTCTTGCCTGGTCAGCTATGGTGGCACCTGTGGTGCTGGAATGAGAAGAGAGAAAAAGGATCCTTCTTCTGGATAATTGATAATAAATTGGTTCCATGTCAACAATTTGTGTTTTTTTCTGGAAAAATCACTTTTGGTCAAACAAAGATCAATAAGACAATGTTTGTCTTTTCCTCCCACGTGATCCCGAGTAAACCTGAAAACACGTTATACAGCGAAGCTCCACACATTTTCCACACTTTTGACGATCATTGTTCCATGACCAGACATCCGTTTGAGACTATACATGCCTGACCTGACCAAAAATCTAGAAAATCATAAAATATGACTGAATGTGAGACAGACTGATCTCACAACAATCTTTATGTCGACAGGACAAGGAGCCCCAGGAAAGTTGTCCTGGCCACCACGACAAAGACGATTCCATTTTATCTCTCTTTTTCTGAAACAACATTTATGGAGACCTCAGTGTGTCTAGGGTCGAAGTGGACAACGTAAAAAACTTCTCATCTGAAGACAACTTATTTCCCACCAATCATGAGTACCCCAGCAAACTCCTCACCATTCCTGTGGAAAGCCTCCTCATCATCATCATTCGGATTTCCGGAGTCGGACGATGTGTCGTCGGCTGGATCAACGCCAGGATGGTTACGGGGGCTGACGGTATCGTCGCATATGGTATCGAACGGTGCGAATTTCACCAGGATGTCCAAGTTGGAACCTATCGGGAGGAGAATCAGGACTTGCTTGGGAGAATCTGCGATTTGATCACTGTTGGGGCACGAGTTCATTTCTGCCATGTCCTCCAGCCCGTTCCACAACAGTGGAATATGATAACTTCGAAAAACAAATTGTGGTTCCGCGCCGAAACCCCTGTCAGAAGAAAATTTCAAGATATGGTTTTCTATAAGAATGTATTCATTGTTTTGTTTTTTGTACCCTTTTTTCTCCAGAACCAGCCATCCGTTTCGATTCATTGATATGTTATTAACCCGGTCCGTGTCAACAACCCGAAACCTGGGGCTGAAACAAACCATTTTGGTCAAACCAAAAAAAACTAAAATTATAGATTTTTCTATCTTGGTGAATCGGAGAAAACCTCAAAATACAGTATACAGCAGGAATACACCCATTGTTTCAAACTTTTTCAGCTCGAATCTCCACAACCAGATATCCGTTTTAAACCAAGTAAAAAGCATTTTTATCGTGAATAGATCGAAAAAAGACTCACAAAAAAAAGAATTTTTTTCACAAACAACTTTTTTGTCGAGAAAAATAACGTTTTTTTGCAACTTTCTAAATACCCAACTTTTTTTCAAAATTTTGGCCAAAAAATTCTTTTAACGAAAAAAAACGTTTCCGCGGAAAAGTTCATCACAATTGGTCCACAGGATGTGGAGATATGATTTGGACACACTACCAAAAGAGCCTAAAACGAGGTTTTTAGAGGTTTTCTCCGATTCGCCAAGATAGAAAATTTAAAAATTTTAGTTTTTTTTGTTTGACAAAAATGGTTTGTTTCAACCCCAGGTTCCGGGTTGCTGACAGAACCGGGTTAATGACACATCAATTATATCCCCTTCAAAATCCTCTTTTCCGTGCCCAAAGGTCGTCACTGACACATAAAAGCATAATTGTGTCAAGTTTGCGTTGACATAGGCATCGAGAGGTTGGAGAACAGAGGTAGTGTGGGAGGGAGGATGCATCGCATCAGCAAGGTTGTCCATTGTAACTGTCATTACTTTTTCAGAAACGAGGGCAGCGAGCATCTCCATCTGGAGGAGGCAGTGGGCGAATCACACAATTATCTGTTTTTATCAAGTTTCGGAACAACAGCAACCAAAAAAATCTATATCTCGTCGCAATCCTTCAGAAAACGACTTCAACTTGGCCAACTGTGTGTCACTTTGTACCGATGGCTACGCTGCGATGATGAGCCCAGGATTTGGCCTCCGAAACTTCGTTCAGAAAGCCGACCCACAAATGTTATTCATCCACTCCGGAGATCATTGCTCTCAATTGGGAATTGCGCATATATTCGAAGATCAACGCGTCTACGACTTTCAGTTTGGAATCGAAGTGTGCAACTCTTGTGTTTATTTTCATCTCCCTCTTTGTGACTTCATTCTTCTCCTTCAGAGCGAATTCAACCCCGATCATCCATGTCACGACTTTCGTGAAGCATTTTTCTCCGATAAACAACGTTTTCTCCATTCTATTTTTTTGATTTCGCTAAGGCCAGACTCCAGTCCCAAAGGATCTCCAATTTTGGAGCCATAAAGTGTCAAAAAATGGGGGAGGGTAGAAATCCAACCCGGAAATGGTGGGACCCAATTATCGTTGTGTCACCAATATGTCCCATGTCAACAATCCGGCCCTTTTTCTGGGAAAATCAATATTGGTCAAACTAAGAAAAAACCAAATTCTAGAATTAGACTCCCACGCGATCCCGAGAAAACCTCAAAATACCCCCTTTTGCCCGTTCAAAACTAATCGTTTTGGCACTATCTCAACAACCAGTGACTCGATTTGGATAAAATTTTGCACAGAAACGTTTTTTTGTGAAACGAACATTGTGACATTAATTTGGAGAAAAAAGTCTGGGTATTTGCGAAAATCGAAAACAAACCATATTTTTCTCGTCAAAAAATGCTTAGGACAAAAATCGGTTTCTTTTTGAACATCTTTTGTCGAGATCTATCCGACTATAATACATTTTATTTGATTTAAAACGGGTGGCTAATTGTGGAGAAATGAGGTGAAAAAGTTGAAAAAAATGTGTGCATTCGTAACGTTAAACGTATTTTGAGATTTTCTCGGGATCGTGTGGGAGTATAATTCTAAAATTTTATTGCTTTCTTAGTTTCACCAAAATGGTCCCTCACAGAAAAAAGACCGGATTAGTGAGACTGGACGGTTTGGTGACGCCTCTATGATTTCAGAAAACAGCACGTATTATTGACATGGAACTATGTGGCGACGCCTGGATTTGGGCTTCTCCTGAAGGGAGGGTGGCACTTCAGGCAGGATGAAAAATTCTTCGTTTTGAACGGAATTGCATGGCATTTCCGATTGCATCCTTTTTCGAAGGCTGTTGGAGTTGGCGTCCACCATTTCGTCATTATCGTCACCTCGTGTGTAAACAGCGAGTGGGGTTGGGATGTCGACATCAATGTATCCTTCAACCGGAAAATGATGAATATACGACCCCCACTTGTTCCGTTCCGTTTCTGAAGAGAGAATGCTTTGTCCAAATGGAAAGCCTGCTTTTCACTCATCAGCAAGGTCTTCCAGAGTTCAGGCTGAATTCAGCTCTCCCGATCCTATCAGCGATTCAATCTGGATCGTTTCACACACGGTCTCTTGCAGACCTGGATTGTGAGATTGCATGTGCTTTGAAACTCGTTTCTCAAAGATGTCTAACATACATTCGCAGATCAGGCCGCTATCAATTCTTGACATTCCACTTCCCATAGTCAACCCAAAATATTGCATCTGAATCAGAACCCAAATCACCAAATCTCACGTGTGTTTTCTCCGTTTTGATCCGGTCCATATTATTCTTTCTGCAACTTGGAGCGCCAGTAGTATAGATGGCGAAAATCGATACCTATCTAGATCGCCAAAAACACGGAATAAATCAATTTAGACCTCAAAAACACACATTTCCTGACCCTTCGATTTTGATGACTTTTGGACCTGATTCTTACTTTATTTTGATAAAATGAGCTCCAAAAATTGATTTCAGTCGAGCCAGGGTCAAATCAATCGGCACGATCATTTGGTAGTCATCCATCAATCCAATTGACTGGCCCAGGTGGCCTAGGTGGATCGCGAAATCAAATTGGTTTTTATTTTTGGAGGTCCACATCGGCTCTAAAGAGCCTAAGCTTCGCGAAGGTCCACAAGTCCACAAAGTCCACAGTGCAGTGGCACGCTCAGAATGCACCAGAATGACGTGCACTACCTCCCCATACAGCCAGACCATCCGTGGATTGTTTTGGTCGATTTTGGTTTTTTCACTTTTTTCATCACTATATAATAGTAGTGTCAATAATCCGTACATATTCAAAAATCCGTACATTGGGGATTGAAAAATTTTGATGGGTCAAACTAAGAAAAATAAAATTTGGTTCCGCGCCGAAACCCCTGTGTCGGGAGAAAACCTCAAAATACTGTTTCCTTTAGGAATCCACACACTTTTTTCAACTTTTTGCCCTCATTTCTCCACAACCAGCCATCCGTTTTGAATCAAATAAAATGCATTGTGATCATAAAGATCTCGACAAAAGCTGCTCAAAAAATAAACGATTTTTTTGTCTAAGAATTTTTTGTCGAGAAAAATATGGGTTTTTTTCCATTATCCCAAATATCCAGAATTTTTTCTCCAATTTTTGTTCAAAATGTTCATTTCGCCAAAAAAACGTTTTTGTGAAAAACTTCATCAAAATCGGTTCCCTGGTTGTTGAGATATTGCCGAAACAATTTTTTGTTATCGGGCAAAAGGGGGTATTTTGAGGTTTTCTCCCGACACAGGGGTTTCGGCGCGGAACCAAATTTTATTTTTCTTAGTTTGACCAATATATCTTTTTCAAGCCCCATGTTACGGATTTATGAAAAGTTCGGTTTATTGAAACATCTATAAGGTAATAAAAAAATTGATTTTTAAAAACTAACCTTAATTTTTGCGATCATCCAAAATTGTTCTTACAAGCCTAATATCGGTCTGACGAGTTTATATACGACGTGTTTCGTGTGATCTGAGAAGTATTTCGGGGGTTCTGGGTGATCTCAAAATTAACGCTGATTTATTTTTTATCAATTTTTTTAATTTGTATATGAAGAGGAGATCCAGACAAAGTTTGAAAAATCCAATTTTGAGCTTCGACCACACAAACCTCTTCCAAGGTCAATCCCGATCTGCTGAGTTCATTTCTGATGTTTTCAGAGTGATCTGAGCAGTAGTTCCTGAGATATGGGTGATCCAAAAATAAACGTTAAACTTTTTTAACTTTCTGATTTTTTAATTTGTATATGAAGAGGAGTTACAGAACAAGTTCAAGTACCGAGCCCTCGACGTAATGTTCCAAGATACTCAGGCAAAATGGTGCCCTGGTGACTGATGCGCAGAACGATTTGGAGGTTGGATTGGAGACGGATGATCGAAAGATTGTCCCCGGGGTTCATGTTGGCAGCACTTTGATGTGCCCGTGAATCATGCCCACCCAAGACTTAACCCTTCAAGGACTTCGCCAGCAGCAGTCATTTAGAAGGATCGCGATAGAACGATCCCCAAAGGAGTATCGGGGTGTCTATAGGAAGCTTGTACGAACGTGGGAAGGAACTTCTCTTCGGTTATTTTTGCCATCTTCATTGAACAATCATAAAAATATTCTGACACTTTTTAGTATTCCAACATGAGATCAACCAGAAATTCATAATACTCCTTGATTATTTTTCCATTGATTGTCTCCGTTGTTTCCATCTCAATTGATTCACCAGAACTGTCTTTGAACCAGATCTTCACCGTTGATTGTCGAGTACTTAGTTCCCACTTCTTTCGCTTCGCAATCTGTTCGTTACAGAAAGCAACATACGAATCATTGTGAGCATCAGTCTGAATCCAATCAGCATGGATCGAGAAATTTTGAGGAATATCTTTGGATATCACTGTCGATGCATCACCGATCTCCTCCTTCACATGAATGAGTTTGCAGTCAAGAAAGTAGATATATTTTTGTTTTCGGGAATTGGTAAAATCATGAGGGAATTGAGCAGTGTGAGAATTCTGAATTGAGAAATAACGTTAGACCATTCTTGTTTTTAGCAAAAATAAAAAATCAAAAGTGTTTAATCATTAATATCCTCTCTTCACTTCTTCATACGCTTCTTGGAGACGACGATCAATAACATATCTAACTCGTGGTTGTCCATTCTCTATCCAGAACAACCAGTATGTAGCCTGATGTAATGCTAGAATAGGTGGAGGAGGACCTTCTAGAGTTGATGTGAAATATGGATCCAGTTCACCCTGATTGATTGGTGTTCCTCTATAGACAATATTGACAGATTCTGCTGTCGAAATACCTTCTTCACCACCAGCGATTTCACTTCGATCTGTTGGAACCATGAATGTGAAAGAAGTTGCATCCGTTACTGGTCTTTTTCGTTTATATTCATTTTCTGTTTCTTTGTAGAAATAAGTGCGAGGTAAACAAATGGAGTTTTCGAACTCTTCTGTGGCAGAACATCCAATGAAATCACCGTTCACCATCATCATTTGATAGAACTCTGGTGAGATTGTTGACATTGGGAAATTGGGGAAGTTGGATCCAAGCATTTCGAATTGACCAACATATTGAGGATTTCTGAAGACTGTACATTCAGTAGGTCTTTCAGGGAATAAGCACATGAGATTCATGAGATTGTTGAGTTTGATACTGATGTTTGATCTCACTCCCATGGCATTTGCTTTTGATTGAAATGATTGGGTGTCAATTCTTTCTGCTTTCAGGACATAGACAGTCTTTGAGTACGTGTTGATCAGTGATTGTTTTGTTGCATCTGTGATTTGATATCCGTAGCAGATCGAAGTGACTTTATCCACCGATGAGGAAAGGACATTGATTGTTGCTTCCATTGTCGAAATCTCTGAAACTCCTGAGGAGGATGGACTGTTACGTGAATTATATTGTTGAACCGGATTTCCGATTTGTGTAAATTCCTGAGTCATATTTGATAATTCTCCCTCACGCAGAAGGTCCATTTCAGCTGGGTCTGAAAGAGACATCAATGCCTTATCTGGATATTGTTCACGACTGTTTTCCAATGTTTTTCGGATGACAGTAGATGTTCGAATTGGACAGTAAACAAGTGATTCGGTTGTCAAATGAAATCTTAATCGGAGATTGCCAAAGATGGAGTTCGGATACTGATCAAATGTACTCAGTGGAAGCAAATTCACAAATGGAATGACAAGTGGAATTGTTCTCGTGATTGTTTGAAATGCTGTGTTTAACGGAGCAAAGTAGAATCCACACACACTTGGATCCATTCTCTGAACATTTTCCCAAAGACTGTAGCAATGCTTCATGTTGTTTTTCTCTTCATGTGACTTGAATGTGTGATACAGAAATGATTCATGGATGTGATTATTCTGTAGTGAATTGTCAATAATGTTACCTTGACTGTCGACGAGTCTCATATCTCGAATTGCATCCGAGGATGATTTGTAACCAAAGAACATTCCATTTTCATCAACATACGGACCCAAACTGGATGATGTTGGTTTAACATATGGAATGGTGATCGTTAGATCTATTCGTAAATGACTCTTCGAAAACTCAGTCACATCATGACCGTCATAGCACAATGGAACTTCAATTTCATCTGTGATTCTGCACGGCATTGGAGGATTTGTTGGATGCACTTCCTGAATCGAATACACGTGAGGCTCTGAATCCCACTGTTTTGGCATATACGATTGGACTTCAATTTGTTCAATTAATGTCGATGTTGGTTTGGATTGATTTGCTCTGATACTTCTCATTTATAGAAAAATAAAAAATACAATATCATGATTTTCTTTTCCTGTTTTTATGATTTCGGGATTCCGAGTTCCTTGTGCAATGCTTTCAGTGTGTGATTTGGATAATACTCAACTTTAGGTTCGTCAATAACGAATCGTAAGACCCACCATGTTGTGGCAGTTGTGGCTAAAATCGGTGCTGGAGGATGAGTAAATGTTGTCATATCACTACTCTTTTGACTTGGATCGAGAACATTGTAGTACGTATCAATCAGACCTTGGTAAATCGGACTTGACCTCAAAGTGACGGGAACATTCTGACCTCTTGAACTGATTGAATCATTGCAGTTTGTTGGACATCCACTTCGTTGAGTTGAAAAGCATAAGAGGAAGTCAGTATTGTCATGAATCGGACGTACTCTTGCCATTGTTTCATTTGGGTAAGTTCTACCACCTTCAAGATGTTCTTCAACGAGAGAATCCGTCAATGAACGCTCCAAATCATCTGGAACAGTGAGGTATGAATCAAGATTGAGTGTCGAAAATGCGAACTGATAAAAGCGAGCTCCAATGGTTGATGTCCAGTTTTCTGGATAGTATTTGTTGAGTAGATGCACACGAAGATCTTTCTGCATTGGATTGTGGAAACAAGTGACTTCATTATCGTAGTGACGAAAGAGGAGCATAATGTCCTTGGCATTAACGAGAACCATCTGTTGAGTACAATCAATACCTGTTGCTGTTGGTGTCTTCTGAAATGGATAGAACGATATCTTTTCTGCTGGAATTGTTCCTGGACGATCCTGATACATCTTTTTCAGACTCTCTTTCGCAATTTCTTTCATTTTGTATCCAGCACTCATGCAGTATACGTCATCAATTTGATAATCAATAATGTTCAATGAGATGTACTGATCCACAAATTCTGGTTCTTTTGTAACTGTTCCTGCTGAATTATAGTAAATGTCTTGAGTCACTGCTGATATCCTAAATGATTGACCAATCTGAACAAAATTCTTGGTGCAGTTCGCAAGAAGAGAGTGGAAAAACCATGGACGATGTTGTTGACAATCGGCAATTGCATGATGAATTGGTGGTTTTGTTGAGCCAATGAAGGTCGACAATGTATTCTTCAAAGTGAGTTCAGGATTAACAGGACAACAAACAAATGCATCCTCATTGATGTATACACTGAGTTTCAGATCTCCGAAGAGACATTTTGGATGGTCAGTCATTCCTGAGAAAATGAGCAGATCTTCAAGGTTTATTGACACACGAATCGGTACCTTAATTGTGTCAGTGAAATGGCCAGCTTGAGACACTGTGGTGAAGTCTGACAATGGAATCTCGACACCTGCAACAGATTCGTCATGATTCCAAGCATTCTGCCATGGCGTGTGTGCGTGCTTCCGATTCTCCAATTGACTCTTTGGTTTGATCATATTGTAAATGTGAGACTCCATTGAAACGTCATTGTTTGCTGGACTTATGATTCTTTGATTGTTGTGAAGAACAGTAAATCTACTAAAGATTGATGCTGAATGCTTGAGTCCGACGAACATAAATATCCTCTCATTTGAGTAAGATCCAACTTTGTCTGGGGTAATGTCCCAATTGTTGACTTTCAGAGTCGTTGTTATTGTGAACGTAATGAATGAATCATCGATTTGACAAATGTCTTGATTACCAGTCAGTGGGATGATTATCTCTTGTCCTTTGTAGAAACGTGAATTCTCTGATGGTTTCAATTCTTGAATAGAAGTACTGTGTGCTCCATCATTCAAGAGGAAATTAACGTGATGTTCGGACATCAGTTGCTGTTGTATTTGACCGATGTCATCTCTGGTGTACTTTATTGATCCTGTGGTGTTTCCAGTCAAAGTTGAGGCTCCATGTCTTTTGTTTGTCAGATGTGTAATGTGTGAGTTCATTTTATCAAAAATAAAAAAACATAATTGATTATTTCTTTTTCACTTTCTTTAACTTTGGTTTTGGCTTCAGCTTTTCTTCCAGTCTCAGTATTTCTCCTCTGAGCTGATTTGCAACTGCTGTGTTTCCTTCATTGATTGCTTGCTCATACTGTGCCATCTTTTCTGCATGGATTTGCTGATCCGATTTCACGTCTGGAATCATCTCAACACCTGTCTGTGCAATCTTAGAAATCACTGGTCCAACAAAGGGAATGAGATTCAAAAATGGTGCTCCAATTCTGAGAATGGTTTTGCCGACTCCTGCTAATTTTGAAAACCAACCTGGTGCCATTTATGTAAAAATAAAAAACTGGATTCACTTATTTTTATAAACCTTTGAATTGAATCTTTGAATTTGACGATTGTGCCATGTCATCATTGGAGTATCGAGCATTTCGTGGCGGTTCATAATCAATCATTTGAGATCTTTGATCTGAGAAGTCCTGTCGTTGTGGCTTTTGTGACTGATTCATTGCTTTATTTTGTTGATATACATCCATCATTCCACCTAATCCACTTAGTATTCCTCCTGCTGTTTGTCCAAACTTGTTGTTCGTTTGTGAGAGCAAGCCACCACCGACTTGAAGCAGTGTTGGAGCGAATGGTTTGATGAATTGAAAGAATTGTTTGCCGATATTTTTGAGTTTGTTGAAACTTCCTGGTGCCATTTATGTAAAAATAAAAAATACAATTCATGAAATATTTATCTCGGTATTGCTTTCGTCAGTGAAATGCCATAATTGAGAATAGTATTGTAAGCTTCATTGTAGGCAATACTCATATCTTTTCCACCAACGAGAATCTTGAAAATCGTTCGAAATACAGGTAGTTTATTCAGACATAGGCACTTGTCAGACAAATCATCCAATTCGATCACCACATCATTGATTCCAGTCAATGTAGCAATCAGAGCACATAAATCACTTTGGTTTGTGATAAGTTTCTTTGACGGTTCTATGAGATTATTCAGGAGTTTCTTTTCACATGCAAAAGCATTTTTGTACACTACTAGCAGTTGATCTTTGAATGCTGCGATATTCGAAGTATATTCTCGAAGTGGAATTGAACGACTCTGGATCGGTGCTGATGGATAGATCTCTAGTGGTGGTGGATCGTAAATACCTGATTCATTGTTCATTTCAACATTTGCTCCTTGTTCATTTCGATCTTCGAGCTTTTGTCTTCCAGAAGATGCTCCTTTACTATCGATGATGACATTGTTGGTGATTGACGTTGGAACAGAAGAAGAACTTGTGTGTTTTGTAAATTGACAACTTAGAATTGGCTGCATCACTTTCTATAACAATAAAAAATTGATTTTAATGTTTTATGATTCCATTTCTTTCTCCAAGTGTGCGAATCGAGCATATTCAGGCATATACACTTGTTGGTATTGACCTACGTCTCTTGTTCGATATGCTTCAGTTGTCAATTGATTCAGAACTGTTGTTATATCAGCAGTGTATTGACCAAGGAATTCACCCAAATATGTTGGATTTTTAGTCGTTATTTCAAGAAATTGAGGATTCACCAGTTCTTTGAAATCTTTTCTGTTCTTGACTCTCTGACATTCTTCATTTGTGCTTGCGAAGTTTTGAACATTATCTTCAAGCCATTTATCCCACATCTTTGATGCTATTTTAGACTGAATTGAATTGAAAACCATATTGTCCAATACTCCATTGCTTATATCAACTGGATGATCTTTACTGGCACGATACACCTTCAAAACATTCGTCATGTAGTCACCAACTGCTTTCTTCATTATTGCATAAGGTTGTTGTGATCGTTGCTTTTGCATATCTCCATAGCTCACTTCATGATAGTTTCCAGGCAAATCGTATGTTCCAGTCTTGAGGAAATTGGTATGTGCAGCTTTGATTCTTCTTCCGTGATCTTGACGAAATGATGAATAGGGTTGTTGTCTACGCATATCTGGTGTTGGATTCATTGAATAGTATGTCTCGACGACAGGTCTACTATTGTATGGTGCCAACATGAACCCATTCGCTGCAATCAGATCACCACTTTCTTTGTCATAAATCATCACATCTGGAACTTTTCCATGTTTTTCCATCTGAACAGTCCAATTTTGTCCAGTCCTTTCAATGTACTCCAAAGCAGATGGAACACTACTGAGTGCAGAATTGAATTTTGTTCTTATGTCATCGTCAGCATAGATTCGTTTCATTGCTGCTTGAGTATCTTGTGAATAACTCATTTTTGGTTTCTTTGGTTGTGCTTTTCTTGCTGTTTTTTGGTACACAATCTTTTGCGACATCTGTGTATTTCATACAAAATAAAAAACCCAAAACTATATTTTAATTCGTGATAAATCATAAATGCAAAGAACAAAAATGTCATTAACAGCGTATGTGAATGCAAAAATAAGTGAAGCATCGAATCGAAATGTTTCTCATGAAGTGCAAACACAAATACATCCAGACCTAAATTTCAATCGCAATAGTGTTAATGTCCTGGTTGGAATCAGAGGAAGTGGAAAGACATTCAATGCTCTTCGAGAAGTTGCCAAACTCCAAAATGTTCAAGTTAGGAATGAACTCTTTCACCTTTTTGTCTTCGTCACTGATAAGAACATTGATCCAACCTTCGACAAATTCAAACCAACACTGAACGTTCCTTACGTGAAAGTGAAATATGATGAAGCACTACCATTTCTGTTGGAATTGTCTCAATCAAAGGCAGCTTATGAAGAAATTATTGACAATCAGTGGCAAGATAGAATTACTGATGAATGCAGGGATGACCTCTTTGATGCTCTTTACATTGAGGACTTCTCAGTGAAAAATCTCCAAACGATTATACTCCTTGATGACTGTCGCCGGATCCTCGGTGAACGTAGAACATCCAAAAATAGAATGACAATGATGGACTTGTTACTGGAGAATCGACAACCAAAGTTCACATTCTTTCTGACGATGCATGAACTCTTCAGTTTGTCAGCAGATATGAAGTCAAACATTGATTCAATGTGGATTTTTGGAGGATTCAACAAAGAACGAATCAGTCGAGTCTATCCTCAACTGAATGCACCAATTGACATTCGACAGTTCTGGAACATCTATCAACGAAAACAGAAATGTGAAGCAATCATTCTTCGATACAATACTGATGGAGTTGCACTGACTGAGATCAACAAAGATGGACTAATTCGTGGTGTCAGATAATTCTTGGATGAGACTGCCAATCGTGTCTGTCAACGTACGAATTGATTCTTCAATGTCTGATAATCTTTGATCAATCGATAATGAGTTGGATTCACCAATGTTGTCATTGTTTATTTTTCGAAGTGCAATCTCCCCTCTGATTTTTGTGATTTTGTATCCATCAATTCTGATCAACCGATTCAGTTTCTGAGTGGTGTATTCGTTCAGTTCTTTTCTGTTCTTTTCCAAAAACTTCTGAAAATCATAGACAGGCTTCTGATAAGGATCCGACTGATCCTACGGTTTTTGATCCGACCGTCCATATAATGCTTATTTCTTATTATTTTGTGGAATTTGAGTCTTTATTCGAACAAAAAAGTGATATTGAAGTGAAAATAGAAAATTGTAATTCATAGTTTTGAACATGAGGGTTTGAGTTGATTTGAAGATAATGGTGCTGAAAACAAGAATGAAGACAAATAACAACGAGGAGGAGCATTTCGTGATCGAGATTCATGCGAATGAACACCGGATGATCGTCGGAATCGATGATTTCAACATTCATGAAACCATGACAAAGGGACAGATCCATCCACTTCACCCAAAGTGGAGTTAATTCGAACACAAACACCTTTCTTTTGTATTCTGAAGACAGAAAAGTGAATTTTAATCAATACAGCTAAACTTGTTCTGAAATGAAGAGGAATAATTCAGAAATGAAAATGATTGTTCAGAAATGAAGAAGAATTGTTCAGAAATGAAAAATGATTGTTCAGAAATGAACATGAATAATTCAGAAATGAAAACTAATAATTCTGAAATGAAAAACAACAGCTACAGGTATTCAAGACAACATATTTATGATGTTAAGCGGACGGACAGAGCACCAGATCTTGAGGACAGAGGACAGAGGTCTTGTCCGATTCGGAAATCCAGCTTGATATGCATTTGTTTCGTCTAAATTCACCTTCTTCCTGCTCGTAAAACACGCTTTGTCTTCATTTTGCTCGGTATTATGCCTGAGAATGTCTCGAAAAGACGATTCCAAAACAATAATTTTGCATTGCCTTTTTCTGACACTATAGTGAACTTTATCATTCAAGATTTGTTCATCCCCATCTAAAATTGTTGAAAATGGCGTTAAAGTGCGTGAAAACCGATTTGGTGGCTAATCACGAGCTGGAGGGGTACTGTCCTACAAACTCCTAATTAGGAGTTCAGAGGACGATCGGCCCAAGAGAGGACAGAGTAGGACAAAATCGGACAAGCACCTTATATTCATACTGGAACTTTCTCTCAATTAGTTCATCCAACTTCTGTCGTTATCTCAAAACAGGACAAATCGGACATGTCCTGTCCTGTCCTGTCCTGTCCTTTGATCTGATCCTCTCACCCATGTCAAGTTGTTCTTGTCTTCTCGCTTCTTTCAGATCCTCTCATCTCGCGAATTGATGTCAATACTCCATTCAACACTTCTTTTGTCCGGTTTTGATTCATTTTTGTCTCCATCGTAACCAAATTTGTGGAGATCTGCTCGACTATTTGTACACTCTCCTTTTCTCTGTCCATGACTACAACCTTCTTTGATAAATGCCAATCTCACAATATTAGTTTGCCCTTCCGTCGTTTTTTCCATTTGATTCGTGTTTTTCTCTTCATTAGTCTGGAATTGGCGTCTGGTTCAAATCCAGATATGATCTAGACCGAAAGAAATGAGATATTGAACATTCATCATATCAGTATACTTCTCCATTGTTTTAACACTCGTATTTTTCTATTTCTCTCACTTGGTTCGGAGTAGATATCTTGATCACGCTCAAGTCAGAAATGGAGGTCATGAGGATGTGCTACGAAGTCGCTCACACAACAACTCCATCGAAAAAGCCTGCTGTTCGGATTGATTGTCTTCTTATCATCTCCTATCTCCAACCTCTTAACATCCTAATCATCAAAATGAAACCCAAATGTCACGTATCAGATCCACTTCACTAAGTGATATTCACACGTTTGTTCTTCGTTCTCGATCATTCTCTCATTCCATAACAGACAGCCATCATCGTTTCTCTTCTTCAACATCTTCCGATGCCACAAATCCAGAACAGAAACTTCAGAACGGAAGTGTACCAGTTTTGTAACATATCTGCCATTTCTGCGGCCTTTCTCGCCCTCAACAGATTCACTTCATCATTGTTTTTCGATCAATGCAGAGGATGTTCATGTACTGTTCATGTTCTCGATCTCTCACTCGACATCCCATTTCAGCGCAATATCACAATCATCTTTCATATCTCTTTCATTTCCCGAGGATATTACTATCAATTCGCGCACACGGCTCTCCATTCATTCTCATTTCGACCAATCTCATGACATCAACTTCCAAATCGAACCTGACACCCAGTGAATTACCCAGGTCCGTTCTTCTTCCTTCGGTGGCATGGCAGGATCCAAAGTCTGGAGCCGAACTCGACGCCGAGTATGCTCACCTCATCGTCTCTGCCGATCGAAAACAACAACGACGACTGACGAGCCCCATCGCCCGACGAACATCGCTTCTCGATTGTCCCTGTCCCGCAGATGCACCAAACAAACCAGCTCTCACATGTCGCCCGTTCGGGCGGGACATAAAGTCCCGTTCTCTCTCTCCTGCAGGGGCGGAGTGATGTAGTGGTCGAGGATCTCCTAACACAAGCTTCGTTTGATCTCCAACGTACCTCACCATCCACAGCAGCTATCCGCTGCACCGCTTTATCCGCCTCGTCTGGCCAGCTCGTCAGCATCTCTCTTTCTCCGTCACTCCGCTCCAACTTTCCTGCAACTTTCGCTCTCCTTCATCCTTCGTCTCCCATTCTCCAACAAAAACGCTCACCTCCGCCACCTCAACCCGACACAAGAAAGGACATCAACCAGTGGCTCTCGTCTCACTCGCACTAAACCACATCAACAACGTCATCGCAGTTGGAAGGCGTGGATGAGCGAATTGAAGAGCAGAAGGCAGCCGACGAGCAGTTCATGTCGTGCTGCTCCACATGTTGCAGATAAACTCTCCACTGTGTATGTCCAGACATCACTTCGCCTATCAACAAAAGACCATCCATCCCCTCTCCACTGTCAGGTGACACACTCGACATTGGCCTCCCCTGTCACATCACCATCCTTCTGCCCCGCCAACGGAGAAGACGAATCGGTTCAGGAGACCGAGGTCGACTCAGTCAGACTGCTTGTTCTCGTCTTCGAACATCACAACCACTAACTCCCTCTTCACACCACCTTCCCTCCTCTCGACCACGTCACTTCCGACCAGACTGAATTCGCTCATCCACAACTTTATGCCTTCACAAAACTGATGATGAGTGCTCTGGGAAAGCCACATACGAACTTGACAGCCCTTTCATCATCACCACCACAATCTCAACACTCGATCTTCTCGTTCCATGAACCAGACTCACCAGCTCTATATCTTCCGCAGAACTTCTCCACATCGAAAGCGAGCTGTCGGAAAGAAACACAAGAAATTTTCACAATCCATCAGACGATGCAAGCTCGGTCATTCTTTTCTCCAGTACCTTCACAACACTATATCTTCGGCTCCTCGTTCTCGTCGTGCACATCGAGCGAGGATGGAAGAGTGATTTCTGTGTCCTGCTCAGCCAACCCGTTCTCTTCGCTTTCCTGATCACGCTCTTGTACTTCCTCCTTCCGTTCAGCTCTGATGTGCTTTATTCCCCAACGACAGCCCAAGTGTTTGTTTCTGGAGCCAGCTGCTTCTTGGATGGAGATTTCAAAGTGGACTACAAACTGTCGGACATGGACTGGAAATTTGATCTGAACTCGGCGATGTCTCCCGTGCCATTCTCGTCCGGCGTGGGTGATATGCTCCTGAAATCATGCAAATTCGAACGCACTTGTATTCTGAACTCAATACTCGTCTGTGACGTCTCTGAAACTGTTGCTCTCGAGTCATCGTCGTTCTCAACCACACTCGCACCCAGCCACTTATCGTCCTCGACACGATCCAAACGGTGACATTCCAGAATGTACAATTTGATGATTGTGTCTCATCGACACTAAACGAAGGATTGTGTGAATACGAAACAACCACCACGTTGACTGTGTTCATTGCCATCGCTGAATGCATCGCTGTGCAATGCGGCGGGTCTCTCAACTTGAAAAGTGTGTCGATGTCTGGAAACGGCGATACCAAAGGCAATTTTGCTCCAGCACGGAAGTGCTTTCGATGTGTTTCAGAAGGAACAGCGAACATAGCCTCGGCAAGCGGAGATGGAGCAGATGCTCCACTGCACTGGATCTCGGGCTCCGAATCCACAATCAAGAAAGATGACAAAATACACGCGTCTCCTCTATTCGTCGCTGAACTTAAGAACAACGAGAGCACCAGCACACTCACCAAGAACGGGACGATCAACATCGAGCTCTCTTGGAAATGGCGACTCATCTTCGATAACGGAATGCACAGCACGGAAACAATCAACATTCGCTCCTCCTAGTCCATTTCATCATCTTCATCCTCCTCTTCTGCCATCCCAAGAATCAACAGAAGCCAACTCTTGCATCTCAGCAAAAACCAGACAACATCCAGCAAGACATCAAGTTTGAAGACGAGATCATGGTCGTGGATCCAACAACAGCATATTTCGGCAAGCACAACAGCGATTCACACGCTGGACTCGAGAGGGGGAAAAGGGAGGGGACGGGACAAGGGAGGAGTGAGAGATGTTGTGAAGGAAGTGGAGGGAGAGAAAGGAGGAGGAGAGAATAGGAGAGGAGGCAGGCAGAGGAGGAACAGAAGAGACGAGAAGAAGATGACAGATGACGTCGGGAGGAGGAAGAGTGACGACAGAGGGAGGAAGAGAGGAGGCGAATGATGGAGAACAAAACCTCAGCAACCTCTGATTTGTTCCCACGGATGACAACGACACGCTATTTGCCGTTTTCGCACCTCACACGAAAAGTGAGACTCTGAGAATCCACAACCGACGAAGCAGGATGAACGTGGAAGAAAGACATGATGAGGAAGGGCTGAGATAGCTGAAAAGATGAGATCTCCCTCAACCTCGTTCAATCTCTTTTTCAAAAGACTATCATTCCATTCACCTCTCGTTTGAACAACAAAAAACTGTGAATTGAGATTTGGATTTGATCGGACCCATAATAATAGTTTTGCTCCCAAACTCGCTCATTCTGACTTCATTCGCCACGAGGAGCCAAAAACAGCTTTAAAATTCATTATTATCACCGAAAACGCCCAAAAATCGCAATTATCCTTCTATTTCAGAATCGGACACGAAAAAGTGGAGGGAGGACAAAAAGAGAGGAGGACAGGACAACTTAACATCATAACAACATATATTCGAATGTCCACTCTCATTGATTGAATGAACGGTTGATCAAACACTCAATGTCAAAATAAACAGTTCTCGTTGTGTCAGAAATAGGTTGCGTGTCACATCAAAACAGGGTCGTTTGCGTTTATTGTGGAATAAAAAAAGATGGTTTGTGATAGTGACCTACGAAACACGCTTTTCTACCGGATCAGAGAACAGATCTTCACTAACTTTTGAATGACTCACATCAGAACAATTGGAAATCAAGACAATTAATGAACGTGAATTACCTCACAAACTGTTCTCGGATGGATTTAGGTGAAGATTGGTCAACTCGCTGAAACACAATCGACTTTTTGCTGGTTTTGGGATCATACGCAGGTTTAACATGGTCCAATAACTTCACAAATCCCCATGATTGTATCAAAATTGACAAACAATGGCTATTTTACCAGAAACCCAGCTGTCTGTATGGATGAACCCGATGAGGACTGTTTTCTCATTCTTTTATCTTTGACATTCTCATTTGAGATATTTCATCTTGTTCAGTTCAATTATTTGTTTTTGGTGGAATGGTGGAGCAACGTGAAGACATCCTGTACCTTTTTTCAGTGGTATCAATGAAATACCAGACTTGTTTTCATTTCTGAATTATTCATGTTCATTTCTGAACAATCATTTTTCATTTCTGAACAATTCTTCTTCATTTCTGAACAATCATTTTCATTTCTGAATTATTCGTGTTCATTTCTGAACAATCATTTTCAATTCTGAACAATTCCTCTTCATTTCTGAACAATCATTTTCATTTCTGAATTATTCCTCTTCATTTCAGAACTATTCTTCTTCATTTTTGGCATGTTAATTGGATTGGACGGTGCCAGCGTTGGACTGGACAATTGACTTCGGTTGGATATTCAATTTTCATCCTGTTCATTTTACTCTCATTCCATATATTTGTTTCCTTTCACTTGAAAATGAGAATAGTCTGTTGAAAATCAGCGAAATGGTGAGAATCCGATGATACTCTTCTTCAAGTGACGAGTTGCTTGATCCACCCACCATTGGACGTCATTGGATGTCATTGGACATTTCGCTGATACTTTTGTTCTGATGTCTTCTCAATTAGTGCATACCGTTTTTGAAGTTTTCAAAGAGTCGGCAAAATTGGACTGTCCGATTGGACATCCAGTCCTGGACGTCCAATCGACATCTAGAAAGGGTCACAGTTGCTTCTCCATTTCGATGTTGGTGTGATATTACCACCCATCTCTCACTTTTTTGATTAGTCTTAGACCTCATCACTTTGTTTGAGCGAGGTAGTGCCTTCATCTCTGCATTTTGCTGCCCCTGGATGTGACCAAACTCAGAACAGTTTGAGTCGCCGTTGATAGTGTTTTCTCTCTTTATTTTCAATTTCTAGCCACTTCCTTCACTTCTTCTCTCCATCTCTTGCAGGAACAGGGTGCTCATTCATCCACAAGCGAAAAGTCAACACGATCGAACTGTCGGACGTATTCTCCTCTGAGAAGAAATGAACAACTGTCATCGAATTGGTAGAAAATGGACTCAGAGTATTTTCAAAGGGAACCTCCAAGACGACGGGCATATTGTTCCCCAATATGCACTAGGATGGGAGATCTGTTGCCATCGGTTTGCATCTCTTGCTTATTCATTTTTGACATTTTTCATCGTATTGGACCCTCCTCATTCATATCTTCACATTCGACATATAGATCGGGAGTTAAGGGAGATTTGAGCAGATCGCGAAACAGGCCGAGGCGAAGAGGCAAGAATCAGAGGAGATGGTAGCTAGGAATATGGAATCAGATGATGAGAAGAAAGATTCGAAGACAGTTGTGATTCCAAAGGAAGTGAAGTCTCCAGAACCCAGCCAGAACAAGATTGAACAAGAACACACTGTTGCACTTGTTGTAACTCTAACTGATCAAACGATGGCCGAATCAATCGGTGAAGAAAGAAGGAATCAACAAAACAAGTCGAGAAGAAAGAAGAACCGAAAGTTCAGGACAATGAAATACTTTGCGAAAACAATGGAAGAGAAGAATTTATCATCGATACAAGGTTTGTCAGAATGAATTCCCAGAAATTTCATCTCATCTTCATTGTCCTCTCAAGAGATATCTCCGTTCTTCATAATCTTTCACATTCTCCACATTGATCCTTCTTCTCTTTTTCTCCTTAACCTCCAGAATTCAACATTTCCCCCCACACGACAATGCTCCAACGAAGTCAACGTCGTTGAACACAGCTTCTTCAACCGGGTATTCTTCACAATCGCTTTCCTCAAGATCTTCCTCTAAATCATGATCACACTTGTTAACGGTCTCACCTACTCTTTTTTGGTCATACACAGACACCCTGGACTGAATTTGTGTTCTGATCTCTTCGAACTCGGCGTATTTCTACTTGTGCATGGCCCTGATGATCACACTTGCGAAAATCGGAAAGGAGGGGAATCAAAGATTCTTGGACGCTCGCTTCGATCTGAACAGGGAGTGACGGTGAATGAAAAGCAAACAAGGAAGGGGATGCGAGGAAGAACGAACATAGACGCGCTGTTGATGTTTGTAAGATCTCAACCAGCCCTAAAATAGACTGAGCCAATCGTCGAAGGAAATTCAGAAGAATCACAACAAGCTGAAGGTCGGCTGCCGTATATTTTGTCTTCTTTTCACTTAATTCGTCACTAATCACACTTTTTTTACCTTGTGTCATTTTTACCAGCCAGGTTCTGATATCCACCCTCGCCATATCAATTATTCCATCTTTGAGATCATTGCTGCAAGAATATGTTTGTTGAATTGATAATTCGAGGAGAAAAGGATGTGGTTTGGAATGATCATCCCATTTCCATCCGATAATTCAGTTCTCCGGACACAATTGACCTCAATCTGCTGAAATATCTCTAATCTGCCCACAGAACACCTTCCCTTGTCGTTTCGAGTCATTTTGTTGCAATGACTTGGATTTCACCCATTGCCCGGTTTTATGAACTCCCTCGGCTCCCAAATAGGAGACTGGACATTGGACTGGACATTGCCACCTCGACTGGACACAGCTTAACAGGCCAACTTCATTTCAGAACAAGTCTCCCTGTAGAGAGGTGAAATGAACAGATGAAAAGTGTGGAAAATGAGAAAAAGTTAGAAAATTCGAAGCTCCCAAATAGGCGATGATCGGACGCCAAAAAAGTGACCGTCGGATCAAATGATCCGACGAATGCACTAAAATGTGCTGACCAGTCAGAACCCTGATCATAGATGTTTTCAAAACAGTTCTGTTTAGGATCAAACGGTTCTAAAATCTTTAGATCTTTACCAAAATGTTCTAAAAACTTTGAATCTTTTCCAAAATGTTCTAAACTGTTCCGAATCATTTTAAACAGAATAAAAATATTTGAAACACTTTTGAAATTAAACGATATTGAACTCATCAATGAACTCTGGTGATAAATCATCGATGGAAGCAGCATGATATTTTGTGTGTTGGATTGGAACGTACACTATTTTTGGTAGACTCGTGAGTCCATTCAGAAGTGTAGCTATAACATTTCCGTGTTTGTATTCAATGAACTGACCAACAAACTGAAACTGTCTTCGCTTCTTCTGAAACTTGGCAACAGTCTTGTCCAAATCAAGGTGGATCAACAGTATGTTTCCTGGTTTATATCGCCAAAGCATTTGTGTTGTCTGTTGTCGTTGGATATTCTTTAATTGTTCTTCACAACTAGAGATGTACAGTGCTTCAATTTCACGATTGTTTTGTGCTTGCTGTGGAGTGAACTTATTCCAGTACGCTCGATGTGGAGTCATGTTGTAGTATTCCACCATCTGATTCATCATTGAATGATTTGCCATCTGTGTTGCATTGTCTTTAAATCCATCTCTGATTGTTCTGATCACTCGATCGACAATTCGATTATGATTAGTGAATGGTGAACTTGTGAAATATGTACTGACATTTTGTTTCTTGAAATACGTTTGTGCTTCTCCACTTGTCCATGCTGCTTCTCCATCACCACGAATGTTATTTACATTAACTCCACGATGATTTATCAGGTCATTGATTGCAGTCTTAACTTTGCTCCATGATTTATCCAGTACAGGAATTACTATTAAGTATTTGGTGTTGATATTAATGGCGAAGAGGTAGATCTGAAGAACTGTTTTCGACGTTGGTGATTGGATGAATACAAGATCAATTTCCCATGATCCAAACTTGGGAGAGAAGTATGGTCTGTTACACTTTTGTGGAACCTTTTTGTCTGATGTCTTCTGTGGATCTCCAGTGATGTCTTTGGACATGAATTGCATCTTTGATCGAAATGGATTTTGAATTTTTGTCACGGCTTTTGGTAGTTTTGGTTGATCAATCATCAATGTGTCAACTCCTTTTTCCCTCCTTATTTTCCTCGGATGTGCAGTATCCCATCGGTGAACATATTCATCGTACCATTCCTGAAAAGATCTTCCACCAAATGGTATTTGTTTAGGATGTGCTAAAATGAACTCAGTTTCGTCATTTCCGAGAGTTCTGCTGACGTATGAGAGAATGAACATATTTCGATTCAGTTTCTTTGATTCAACAATCTGTTTGTCAATGAATTGTTCCATTTTCTGTTGATTGTCCAACATTGAATGCTCGGCTTTTATTTGTTCCTCCTCTGAATTGTCCTTCTGTTGATGATCAAAATAGCCTTTCACTTGTTCCAACATGCTCAGCACTTGCCTTGTCGTCTTGCTAAAGGCTTCGAACCCTCCTGAGGGGAGAGTTGGTTCGACCTTGTTGATCTCTCTGACTGAGGGTATGACGCTTCTGGCAATATTCACAGATGGACGTATATCTGGTGACTTGGGGATCAGTGGATCATCATCTTCAAACCTCCTCTCTTTCATTGGGAATTCATATTCTGAACCAATTGATGTCGGGTTTCTCTTCTGTCCAGGGATGATTGGAGATTCCGGAGGTTCAATAGCAATTGGTTGGGGAAGTTGTGTTGGAATGACGATTGCTAGTGGTTGATTAAAATGACTATTCTGTGCTTCCTGATAATATCGTTGATATGCTCTGTATGCTTGTCTTGCATCGTTGTTACTGAGGATCCATCCGGTGAATTGTTTCACAAATCTTTGAACAACTATTTTTCCATCAGCAATGTTTAAATCAGGAGGTAATTCTCCATTCAGCCAATCATTGAAGTATGTCTCATCATTTGCGTCGTAAGTTCCGTTTGAATCATTGACATGATAGGTTGGTAAACTTTGTGAAAACGTAAGTGTGACATTGTATAATTTTTGTATTGTAATGGAACGTGTTGTCCAGGAGGTTCTTCACTATTCGATCAATTTGTGTTGAATTCAAATACGGTCTACTCATTTCTACAAAAATAAAGTTTGTGTTTATTCGATTAGATAATCAGTTGCTTTCAGTCCATGAATGAATGGAGGACACGATTCATTTTCAAGGACGATTGCCTTCAGATGAATTCAATTGAGACTGAGTTTCTGTTGTTGTATTTTCGCTATTTCAAATCCGTTCTGGTCATCGTCAGAATGAACTCTTCTTGTCTGGAAGTTCAGTGTTGTGGTCACAGTTTTCTCTCCATTCAGACACTTCACATAATCGTCACTCGTGATGGTTGTCTTCTTCAGAGACACTCCTTTGATCTTGCATTTCTCATCGAGAGAGTAGCACTTGGGTGCAAGACAGATCATCTGTTCACCTTCCTTCTCAATTGCTAATCCCAACAGTTTCTTCTCATCATCAACTCCCTTTTCTGGATTGGGAAACCATTCATATTTGTGAGCATCATAGAATTCCTTGTCAGCAATCACGTGTTCAAATTGTTGATGAATTCCAGCATTCGGATCTCCACTAATTGCCCAATAAGCAGAATCAGTATCTCCTTCACAAAAGTGAATCTTGTTCATGTCTAGACACTTGTACATGAAGTTGTAGATGAAATTCAGATACCAGGACTTAGCATTGTCGAGTGTGAATACTGCTTCTTGCAGACATGTTTTGCATGATGCTTTCTCTCTGTCTTCAATCACGATGTAGTTGTCCTCATTGATCTCTCTTGTTGCCACAAATCCTTTCATCATCTGTTTCAAGTATGTTCTCTTCTCATTGCAGATTGTGATTGAGTTGTATTTCTCAGTGTTCATTCCATCGTATCCGTAACTTCCATTCAAGTTGGTCTTACAGAATTGTTCTTTTCCTTTGTTTCCAACCTTCATTGCTTCAATTCTATCATTCATGAACGAAGTCACAAACGGTTCAAATCCAGCATGTCTCGAGAATACCATCACACTCTTAATGTCGTCGACAATGAAGTGGCAATAGTCGATGAGGAACCACAGATAGTATGTCGAAAAGAACATGTACTGATCGTGTGTGCTCAAGAGTTGGGTCAGCTTCCTTTGCTTGTCATCAGTCTTCAATCCATGTTTCTTCATCAACGAGTATGTCTTCTCTCCAATGTTTTCTTCGGTTGTATTGACAACAATGTTTCTGAAGATTGGTGGGAAGTTAATGAAATCGTTTATGTACTTTTCATCGATATGTCCTTTCAGTTCTGCAACGAACAATGTCTTCTGATTCTTGTTCTCGATGATCTCCCGACATTCTTTGTCTCCCGTTGTAGTGTACATACATCTTCCTGGCATGTACATTCTGTGTTTGGTGTATGGATTGTTCTTGTTCTTTATTGATGAGAAAGCACTCGGATAAAGTGAATTAAAGTCAACACCACAGACATGAGTCATGATGTGTTCTGTATCTGTAGATTTGACAACACCATCTTCAAATGAGAAGTGATTGATTGGTGTCACGTCTTTGATGTTCTGTCTATGTTGAACATTCGATAATCCACCAGTCACTGCTGCCCTCAACTTGTGATATGTTTGCTCATGTGTCAGAGTCATCGGCAATGATTTCCAGATGCAATACTTCTTGAGTTGGATTCTTAATCGTGTGAGATGTTCATCTTTGTCTGACTTGTAGGTGTTGCAGTTGTCACAACATATCTTTACGTTCTCTTTTGAATGTCCTTTCGAATTGTCGATTCTATCCAATGTTGGTCGAACTGCTTGTGAGAAGTGGCACTTGCAGATATAACAAACTTTCTTGCACTGTTGAACAAACCACTCATAGTCTGCTTCATTGACGTTTTTGTTAGTATTGCGATGAGCTTTCTGGTCTTGGTACCTGTATCCTTCAACTTTGTATTTCCAGTATTGTTTGGTGATTTTGATTGGACCAGAATCGTCACATTCGTTGTAATCTGCATCAATATCAAAGTCCTTGTAGGCACAAGCATACTTGATTGCAGAAGCATTTGCTGACAGTGAGAGATTGTACAACATATCCACTTTGTATTGGAAGTTCAAATCAATGAGATTATCCAGTGGTGCATTCATACATTCGACGTCTCTGATGTTGTAGAACTTGAGGTAATCCCATCTGTTCTTGAATCCTTGTTTGTTCCAATCATCAAGGTAAAGT
This sequence comes from Blattamonas nauphoetae, assembly GCA_033064195.1. NCBI lineage: Eukaryota > Preaxostyla > Oxymonadida > Blattamonas > Blattamonas nauphoetae. The sequence goes on from JARBJD010000192.1 coordinate 131,402, forward strand.
TGGTAATCGGTGTCGGACATTTCACTATTATTCAGACTGGAATAGAATTCATATTTGGAGAATGGTTCTTGTTTGCTCAACACTGTGTTATAGTCTGATGAGTCAAATGATTCGTAGGCAAAGAATGATTTCTGGAGTGTTGTGTTTCCTCCAAAAGCTTTAACTGCATTATCCAAAGTCATTGGTCCAGTATCGGACATCATGTCAATGAATCGAAGAACTTGTTGTGTTTTCTCGTGTCGGATCAATACTTGTTTGTACTTTGTTGTTGATCCAAGGAAGCTCACGACTTTCCAATCCTTGTCAACGAGATCACGAAAGATGAGATTGATGTCAAATCTGGAACTGTTGAATCCAATCACACTGACTTCATTTTGTGAGGGAATCACTGGATCCTTATACAAATTGTCTTCTCGAACTGTTTCTGCAGATTTGAAGAGTTGTCTGATCCATTGCTTCACAAAGTCCTTTCCATCTCGAAGATCAAAGTAGATTGACTTCACACCTGATTTTGTTTTGATTGCTGATGCAACAGAGAGAGGTTTAAGATGTGAGATCAATTGTGTATTATCTTCAGAGAACAAGTTGTCAAGAATGAGATCTTCCATTGTTTCAAAGTCATAAGTGATGTAGAACTGCGTTGGTTTGAATTCGTCTTGTCTCTTGTGTGCCATCAAAAATTCATTCGTCCTGTTGTTGAGGATATGTGGAACGTATGGTCTTGGTGTTCGATCAAGTGCAATCTTCTTCACATGTTTTCCATCAAGTTCCTTACAATCAGCAAGATGCTTCTCATAATCTCTCGAGAAGTGTGAATCTTTCACTTGGAATCCTCTTGATTGACAATATGGACAGAGTTTGTATCCAGTGAGTTTCTCAGGATCAGAAATGAACATCACATGAACAAGAGTTGGTGTGAGAGGAACCATGAGTATTGGAACAACTAGTGCATCATCGTTTTCGTTGACATACGACTGACTGAGGAAGTATCGTTTCTTGTCTTCATCGTATTCATAAATGTGAACTGTAATGTTTAGAATTTTCATCGTTTCTTCCATATCTGATGCAATGTCAAATCCAGGATATTGTTGAAGATGTGGTGTCAATTGATGGGATGTGAGATGGGTTAGATTCTTGCAGACGGCAAACAGTCGATGTGCTTCAGAATTTCTGGTATTCGGTGGAATTTTATTCCCTGGTGTGTCTGGGAGTGTTTTGTGAGAAAGAGCTTGAAAGAAACAGATGTTGTAAGGTGAATCAACGTATTTTATGTTGTGTTTTTTGATGTGTTCTGTAAGAATGGTGTTCGCTTTTCCAGCAACTGGGAATCTGTAAACAGCAATCAGAATTGAATGAAAAGCAATGAACATTGTCTTTGTATCCATCAGTGTTCTCTCTTGTGATTCTTTGATAAGATTGATTGCATATTTTGAATACTCATTGATGTCTGCTTCACTTCGAATCACGGTCGGGAAACTCTTTGAGGTGTTCTCCAATTCTGGTCTGAAATCCTTGTATGTAGTCTCATCTCTGTCTTTTCTTTCAACGATCTTACCAAAATCAATACTAATCTTAAATGGATGATCCTTTTCTTTTTCATACACTGCTTTGATGAAGGTTGTGATTTCCTCAACGTTCTTCAGATGATTGTGGAAGTACAATTGATATGGCTTTCCATTGTCACTCACTTTCTCGATCTCATTCTTTTTGAACTTCCTTCGTGCATTTGTCAAACATTCGTTGAAGACTAGCTTGTTTCGTGGTTCAGCGAGTAAGATACACTCGTTAAATCCATCAAATTCCTTCACTTTTCTTGATTCCATCTGTTCATTTTTCTTCTGAATGATCAACAGATTCTTCATCCAGTGATCCATCAGCTTCTCTTCAATCGATTTGAGCTTCCGTGTGATCTTGAACACTTGCTTTTTCAAATCATCTTTGTTAATTCTTGGATTTGCTTTCATCTTTTGGATTTCTGCTTTCATTTCTTCATCAATCCTCTTGTGTTCATGCTGATCTTCAGACGTCATCAGTCGTTGGTTTTCTAACTTGCTCAGAAATGTTGAAAGAGTCTCGCCAGGAGGTGACTGAAGATATCCGACGTCTGGATTCTTAAGCATGGACATGAGATAAGCATTCTGATGTTGATAGTTTCTGCTGTTTGGATCATATTGACGATCTTGACCATATTTATCCTTGAATTCAAAGGTGGTGTCGGGAAATAGTTGTTTGAGTTTTGTGATGGCAGATACTACAGAGTTCAAAGGAGTTTGCATTTTAAACAGATTAAAAAACAGAAAAGAAAAAAAGTTTAGCGTTTATTCTGTGTTGTTGGGAAATGATGATAACTGCATCAATACAAATGAGTAATGGAAAATGAGATCAATGAGCAAAGAATAAATAACAAATGCCGATTTTGAATAACTATTGACTGTCCAAAAGTGGCCCAGGTGGCCTAGGTGGATCGCAAAATTAAATTGGTTTTTATTTTTGGGAGGTCCACAGATCCACAAGTCCACAAGTCCACAGTAGCTCAGAATTGCTCTCAAATTGATGATTCTATACAGCAGTTCTCTTCTGTTTTGTTAGTGACCTAAGTCAAATGGAGAAAATTGTAGCATCAAAATAGAAAGTCCACAATACATATACTTGATGTAATATGACAGCTTTGAGCATAAAAGAAAAACCCACAACGAACAGTTTATTTATTTCTAACTAGATTGTGGACTTGTTGACCTGTGGACCTGTGGACCTCCCAAAAATAAAAACCAATTAGATTTCGCGATCCACCTGGGCCACCTGGTCCAGTCAATCGCCATTAGAATACACCAATGAAATCCAACACTAATTAAAAGATCACAAAAGAAAAGAACAATGTAATATGACTGCTTTGAGTAAAGAATCAATAACAGTTTATATTTTTCTAACTAGATTGTGGACATGTGGACCTGTGGACCTGTGGACCTCCCAAAAATAAAAACCAATTTAATTTCGCGATCCACCTAGGCCACCTAGGACAGTCAATCGCCATTAGAATATAGCAATGAATTCCAACACCTATTCAACAACCACAACATCCACCATCGTCAATGTCATAATCCTTTTTGTCTCTCAGTTATTCTTGTTCATGCAGTGTGTGCAAAAATAAATGGTCAACTTATTCCTCAACTTTAGAGCTGTTTGTTATGCCTCTTAGGTGTGGTTTTCTCTTTGCTTTGAACCATTCATCAAGTCTCACTTTGCAAACTTTCTCTTCTCCAATCACGCGATAGTGAAAAGGAACCATTACCTTCTGGTATTCACCAACGAGTTCACAATTGTATTTTCTCAATTCGTTTTCCACAAATGATTGAGTGTAGTGTTTGCGCTTCTTCTCGTGTGTTCTTACTCCTTTCATCCAGTCTGATGGTTTCATCCTCCATTCAACTCCTTCATGAAGATATCTCACTACTGACTCTGATCTTTTGTATTCATCAACAAGTTCACAATTCTCACTGTGTAGGGACTCAATGAATTTCTCTTTTGTGCAACAGTCATCAAATCGATGATACAGAGTGGGATTTAGATGCGGTCGTGCTCCTTTAACGAATGAGGTGATGTATACTTGATAAATGTCATCAGGTTTCTCTTCAGTTGCATATTCAAAAGTACCCTGTGTCAGATATGAAGTCCCACGTCGATTCAGAACAGGTTCAGTGATCAGAATTAATTGTTCATTATTTAAGATGTCAATTAGTTTGCTTGGTGTTAAGAGGTTTGCCATTTTATACTAATTAAAAAATTGAAATATAAAAAAAAGTTTAACGTTATTTCTTGAAGGCAATGTATTATAGAATGCAAAAATAACCGAAGAGAAGAGCCTTCCCACGTTCGTACGAGCTTCCTATAGACACCCCGATACTCCTTTGGGGATCGTTCTATCGCGATCCTTCTAAATGACTGCTGCTGGCGAAGTCCTTGAAGGGTTAAGTCTTGGGTGGGCATGATTCACGGGCACATCAAAGTGCTGCCAACATGAACCCCGGGGACAATCTTTCGATCATCCGTCTCCAATCCAACCTCCAAATCGTTCTGCGCATCAGTCACCAGGGCACCATTTTGCCTGAGTATCTTGGAACATTACGTCGAGGGCTCGGTACTTGAACTTGTTCTGTAACTCCTCTTCATATACAAATTAAAAAATCAGAAAGTTAAAAAAGTTTAACGTTTATTTTTGGATCACCCATATCTCAGGAACTACTGCTCAGATCACTCTGAAAACATCAGAAATGAACTCAGCAGATCGGGATTGACCTTGGAAGAGGTTTGTGTGGTCGAAGCTCAAAATTGGATTTTTCAAACTTTGTCTGGATCTCCTCTTCATATACAAATTAAAAAAATTGATAAAAAATAAATCAGCGTTAATTTTGAGATCACCCAGAACCCCCGAAATACTTCTCAGATCACACGAAACACGTCGTATATAAACTCGTCAGACCGATATTAGGCTTGTAAGAACAATTTTGGATGATCGCAAAAATTAAGGTTAGTTTTATAAAATCAATTTTTTTATTACCTTATATAGTGATGAAAAAAGTGAAAAAACCAAAATCGACCAAAACAATCCACGGATGGTCTGGCTGTATGGGGAGGTAGTGCACGTCATTCTGGTGCATTCTGAGCGTGCCACTGCACTGTGGACTTTGTGGACTTGTGGACCTTCGCGAAGCTTAGGCTCTTTAGAGCCGATGTGGACCTCCAAAAATAAAAACCAATTTGATTTCGCGATCCACCTAGGCCACCTGGGCCAGTCAATTGGATTGATGGATGACTACCAAATGATCGTGCCGATTGATTTGACCCTGGCTCGACTGAAATCAATTTTTGGAGCTCATTTTATCAAAATAAAGTAAGAATCAGGTCCAAAAGTCATCAAAATCGAAGGGTCAGGAAATGTGTGTTTTTGAGGTCTAAATTGATTTATTCCGTGTTATTGGCGATCTAGATAGGTATCGATTTTTGCCATCTATACTACTAGCGCCAGTCTCCGTTCGTCATCATAATCAATCAATAGCGTGTGATGAAGACCATCTTGGTATTCTGAAGTAGTGGTATCATCGAAATGGGAACCAAACTGGCATAGGTGATACTCCTAGGAGAATTGGAACGAGAAATCATTTTGAATCTCAAAGCCAATTGATTTTTTTTAATATGACTCATTCTAATTTCCATCTCACTTACTACTGAAAATATTGACATTTCAGAGTAGTCAATATTTGGCTGTAAATTCAAAAATAAAGGCGAAAAACGGACCTCTTGAAAAGTGTCTTTTTTGAAGCAAATTTTGAGTACTTTTAGAAAACAACGTCGATTTCTTTTTTTATTCAATTTTTTAATTTGTATAAAATGAGCAGCGTCTTGACACCAACACAACTACTGGAAATTTTGGACAAAGAAGATTTGAAAATGAAATCACCTCCAACTCTCAATCGACAAGGAACAACATATCTCACAGGAAGCACTTTCGAATACTATCTCGAAGAGAAACCAGATGAAACTTATCAAGTGTACGTCAATAGTTTCGTCAAAGGATACAGACCACATCTGAATCGCCAGAAATATCTTCGACCAGCAAATCGTTGCACAAAAGAGAAGCTCATTGAATCAATGAAAAATGAGAATTGTGAACTCATTTCTGAATACACTCATTCTAGTACCCCAGTAACATATCGACACGAAGGAATCGAATGGATAGTAATCCCATCAAAATGGATGAAAGGATTCAGAACTCATCAGAACAAACGAAAACGATACACACAATCGTTTGTTGAAAATGAATTGAAAAAAGAGAATTGTGAACTCATTGGAACATACACAAAGGTACTTGAGCCATTCAAATATCGCGATTTACGAACAAAGAATGAGTATTACGTTCGCTTGGACAATTGGTTGTATTTTGGAGACCGTCCTCACTTGAAAAAGTACCATGAAAGGTCTTGAAACTACTGAAAATCTATTTTTGACCACAAATCACTGAAATCCAACATGATAACCATTTCGAGAAATTCTGAAAAAAATTCTAAAATCTCGGGGACACTGTCGGTCCTCGATCAAGACAATCCTGATGAAAATCGGTTGAGAATTCGTCGAACTGTGTACCGAACTTTGGTCGAAAAAGTGACGAAAAAGTCGATGTTCGGATTTCGCCACTATGAACACCTTTATGTCTCAAATTGTGTTCAAACACGTTCTAAAATTACGAAATTGATGTTGATAGGTGAAATTTTAGGAAAAAAGCACTTTTGAAAAAAAAAGTTTGATCCGACCCCACAACATATTTTGAAAATGACAAAATTTTTAAGGAGGAGAAAGTGACGTCTCGCTCTTCTCCTACACGTCACTTTTCGCCCTCTGATGGTCTCAAAACATGTCAAATCGGTAGTGGACAGGTATTCGCGTCATTCGGTTCTGACGATCCTCGACACACGATCGTTTTCACAATTTTTTGTCAATTTTCATTTTAACCGATTTTCCTTCAAACCACTTCACAATTGCACTCAAGCGACGCTTTTTTGAGAATTCTGGTTTTACATCACCTATAGTTCTCTCTGGAGGGTTGGTTCTTCGATCACACCTCTGACGACACATTTGCACCAACATTTTGACACTATAGATTTTTTAATCTGAATTTCACTGCAAATCCTTCTTTCTCGCGGTCTGAGTAAGGTGTGCCTGGATTTTGAGGAGATTTTGTCGGATAGTTCTCCCATAAAGTCACTTTTTCATGTTTTCACTTCACAACTTTTGACCGTTTTTGTCACTTCAAAACCGACTGTAGTCCCTTTCATTTCATCACTTTTGCTCCCCATTTCACATCTGATCTGTTCATCATTCCTCTTCATTTTGCTCAATTCACTTCCATTTTGTGGGCCGTTCTCACTTCACTAGCACATCATTTTAGTCAACTTTTCATCACTTTTTTCACAAAAACAGAGTAAAAGAAAGCGAAACAACCAACAATGAAACGGGCAAGTCTGAAACTGAGAGTGAAAATGACGATCGTGAAAACGGTGTGAAATGTGGTACCAATAGTGAAAATTAGGTCTGTGTTCCGGTTTTTCTCTCTTAAAAACAACAAAAATGCTTCAAAAATGTATGTGAAAGGTTGGATTTTCCGGAAAAATACCGAGATATGAAGTGAGCCGTTGAATGGCGGATCTCTGCAAAAGTCCGGAAAACTCAGTAAACGGGAATTAGTGTGTTGTATTCGAGAAAAAGTTTAGTTGAAAGAAACATGAATGAAGTGGATATTATGGATAAACAACGAGGAAATGAGGACTGAAGTGAGGTGAAAAATGAAATGCTATCGGATGAAAATGAAGTGAAAGTTCCATCAAAAACTTCTAAAACAGAGCTGAAAAAAGAAGAAAAGGAGAGTGGCATACTCGTTTTTCCGTAAAAGTTCCGAGATCTGATGACGATCCAAAAACCTCAAATATCTCTGCAAAAGTTCGGAAAAAGTAAAAAATGAAGCATACCATGATGATCCTGGAGTTCAGGAGAATCTGAAACACGACGATTCAGAACGAAACTATCACTTGTGAGAAATGAGTGATCGAACCCATTGATCCTCGTTTCTAGTGAAAAATCCAAAACTGAGAAATCAATGAAAGAATTTTCATTTTTGAATTTTTTAATTTGTATTAAATGAATCCAACTGCGATGTACAAGGTCTCGTCAGAGACTTCGAACACTCCGAAGTGGAGCGAAAGACGTCGAGTATGTTCAGAACAAGCATTAATTGAATCAATGAGAGAAGAGAACTGTACGCTGGTCTCTGAGTATGTCAGAAATAATGTGCCGGTGACGTATGTTCATGAGGGAATCAAGATTTTTATTTTCAATGAAAGAGCAAACAGAAATGAATCGACAAAAATACAATTCACAAATGATTGAGAAAATGATTGATCATAATCTGTCGACAACCAACGAGAATGCAGCAGTGATTGACTCACTTCAGAAGACAACAGAAGCACACAAGACAGCGCTGTCATCAATCCAAAAAGTAGTCAGCACAAATGGATCGATCACGACACCAACAATCGGAGGATTGATCAATGTTAATGGAGCGAAGTGGAATATATCAGAGGGATCACTTCCGAAGTATCCTGGCACTTATCCATCATCAACATTTAAGTCTGGCATTTCAATCTCACAATCAATTTCAGAAACTTCAGGAATTCAGTTCAATGGTGATGGTATCATTATGTGGTCACCATGTGACACACCAGCTTTGTATTACTACGATGAGGACACAGGTTCAGGAGTGTTTTCAATATCACCAACTGGAAGTTTTTCTCAACTGTCAGACAGAAGAGTGAAAAGAAATATTGAACCATACCCAGATGTTCTTGAACAATTGAATAAAGTCGAAATCGTGCAGTATCAGTTCAACACATTCGACTCGAAGATCAACAAAGTGACGAAGCAAATTGAAAACGAGACAGATGAAGAACACTTGAAGAACTGCAAAGAGAAATGTGAATGCTTGAAGAAGGAAAGTGAGAAGAAACACATCGGAGTGATTGCTCAACAGATCCAAGAAATATTCCCTGAAGTCGTGAATGATTCCAATCCAGATTGTCTTCAAGTTGATTATGCAGAACTCTCGTGCTTCTGTATGAAAGCCATTCAGGAACTGAGTAGCATTCTCGGACAACAACAGACACTCATCAATGAACTCATTCAAAAATATAATTCTCTGATTAATACTCCAACATGAGATCAACCAGAAATTCATAATACTCTTTGGTTATTTTTCCATTGGTTGTCTCGGATGTTTCCATCTCAATTGTTTCACCAGAACTGTCTTTGAACCAGATCTTCACCATTGATTGTCGAGTGCTTAATTCCCACTTCTTTCGCTTCGCAATCTGTTCGTTGCAGAAAGCGACATATGAATCATTGTGTGCATCAGTCTGAATCCAATCACCATGGATTGTGATGTGCTGCGGAATGTCTTTTGATGTCACTATTGTTGAACCATCAATCTCCTCTTTCACATGTATAAGTTTGCAGTCAAGAAAGTGAACATATTTTTGATTTCTAGAATTTGTAAAATCAGGAGGGAGTTGAGCGATGTGAGAATTCTGAATTGAGAAGTAACGCTTCACCATTTGTGTTTTCTACAAAAATAAAATATCATATTTGATTCTTATTATTATGACTTCGTCATTCTAATAAATCTTTGATTTAGTATCCTCTCTTCACTTCTTCATATGCTTCTTGGAGTCGACGATCAATGACATATCGCACTCTTGGTTGTCCATTCTCGATCCAGAACAGCCAGTATGTAGCCTGATGTAATGCCAAAATGGGTGGAGGAGGACCTTCTGGAGTTGAGGTGAAATATGGATCGAGTTCTCCCTGATTGATTGGTGTTCCTCTGAAGACAATGTTGATTGATTCTGCTGTTGAAATACCTTCTTCACCACCAGCAATTTCACTTCGATCTGTTGGAACCATAAAAGTGAAACAAGTTGCATCTGTGAATGGTTTTATTTTCTTGTACCGTGTTATGGTAGTCGAACTCCTTCTTTCCCAAATTCGAGGTTCACAAATGGAATTCTCAAACTCTTCTGTTGCAGAACAACCAATGAAGTCACCGTTCACCATCATCATTTGATAGAACTCTGGTGAGACGGTTGACATTGGGAAATTGGGAAAGTTGGATCCAAGCATTTCGAATTGACCAACATATTGAGGATTGCGAAAGACTGTACACTCGTTTGGTCTTTCAGGGAATAAGCACATAAGATTCATGAGATTGTTGAGTTTGATACTGATGTTTGATCTCACTCCCATGGCATTTGCAGATGATTGAAATGATTGCGTGTCAATTCTTTCTGCTTTAATGACATACACAGTTTTTGAGTAAGTGTTGAAGAGAGATTGCTTTGTGGCGTCAGTAATTTGATATCCATAACAAATTGAAGCGACTTTATCCACTGATGAGGAGAGGACAGTTGAAGTTGTCTGTTTAGGTTCTATCCAATCCCAATGCGAAATGACAGACGCTGTTCCTTCGGAGGTGGTAGGTCCTCTATGTCTTTCACATTGTAGAACTGGATTCCCAATTTGCGTAAACTCCATAGTTAAAGTTGACCATTCTCTATCATGCATCATCTGAAGATAACCTCGTTCAGTATTATGATCAACCTGCCCGACAGTAGGGGTATCTAATTTTTCTTGAAGTGTTTGTTGAATGACAGTTGATGCACGAATGGGACAATACACAAGAGAATCAGTTGTCAAATGAAATCGTAACCGTAAATTACCAAAGATTGAATTCGGATACTGATCAAAGGTACTCAGTGGAAGGAGATTCACAAATGGTATTACAAGAGGAATGGTTAACGGATATGAGGTTTCTGTACCACCCATTGGGATTAAATATGCTCCACACACACTTGGATCCATTCTCTGAACATTTTCAAATAGACTGTAACAATGCTTCATGTCGTTTTTCTCCTCATACGACTTGAAAGTGTGATACAGAAATGATTCGTGAACATGATTATTCTGAAGTGTGTTGTCAATAATGTTTCCTTTACTGTCAACCAGTCTCATGTCTCGAATGGCATCTGATGATGATTTGTAACCGTAGAACATTCCGAAGTAAGATACATGACTTCTCCCCCATTGTGTTGGTTTTTTGTATGGAACAGTGATCGTGAGATCAATACGCAAATGACTCTTCGCAAACTCAGTCACATCATGACCATCATCACACAATGGAACTTCAATCTCATCTCCGATTCTGCAAGGCATAGGTGGATTCGTTGGATGCACTTCTTGGATGGAATAAATGTGTGGTTCTGAATCCCATTGTTTTGGCAGATATGATTGCACTTCAATTTGCTCAATTAATGTCGATGTTGGTTTGGATTGATTTGATCTGATACTTCTCATTTATAGAAAAATAAAAAATACAATATCAATAATTTCTTTTACTGTTTTCAATTTGGAATAATTCCTAAATCTTTGTGCAACGCTTTCAATGTGTGATTAGGATAGTACTCAACTTTTGGTTCACCATTGCTGTATCGTAATACCCACCACGTTGTTGCAGTTGTGGCTAATATTGGTGCTGGAGGATGTGTAAATGTTGTCATATCACCACCACTTTGACTCGGATTGTAGACATTGTAGTATGTGTCAAGATTACCTTGATAAATTGGATGTGATCTTAAAGTGACAGCAGTATTTCCTTTTGAACTGATCGAATCATTGCAGTTCGTTGGACATCCACTTCTCTGAGTAGGAAAGCACAGAAGGAAGTCAGTATTGTCATGAACTGGACGAACTCTTGTCATTGTTTCATTGGGATATGTTCCGTCACCAGTGAGTTTCTCTTCAACGAGAGAATCCGTCAGTGACCGCTCCAAATCATCTGGAACAGCTAGGTACGAATCGAGATTGAGAGTTGATAATGCAAACTGATAGAAGCGAGCTCCAATAGTTGTTGTCGGTTGTTCTGGATAGTACCTGTTTTGTAAAGTCACTTGGATGTTCTTCTGCATTGGATTGTGGAAGCAAGTGACTTCATTGTCGTAGTGACGGAAGAGAAGCATGATATCCTTTGCATTCACCACTACCATTTGCTGAGTACAATCAATTCCTGTTGCCGTTGGCGTCTTCTGAAATGGATAGAACGATATCTTCTCTGCTGGAATTGTTCCAGGACGATTCTGATACATCTCCATGAGTTTCTTTATCGCCCCATCTTTCATTTTGTATCCAGAACTCATGCAATACACATCATCAATCCGATAGTTTGTGACGTTTAATGAGATGTACTGATCGACGAATTCAGGTTCTGTTGTCACGACATTGGCTGTTGAGCAAACTATGTCTTTGGTAACTGTTGGTTGAAGAAATGATTGACCAATTTGAACGAAGTTCTTTGTGCATGAGGTGACGAGGTTGTTCAGAAAATATGGACGATGTTGAATACAATTGAGAATTGCTGCTTTAATCGTTGGTGCTGCTGCTGTTCCAGTTACGAGTGATGATAGTGTATCTTTCAAAGTAAGTTCAGGATTCACAGAACAACAAACAAACGCATCCTCATTCATGTGCACACTCAATTTCAAATCACCAAAGAGACATTTTGGATAGTCAGTCATCCCTGAGAAAATGAGAAGATCTTCAAGATTAATCGACACACGAATAGGCACATCAATAGTGTCTTGAAACACTCCTGTTCCGGACGTCGTTGTAAAATCCGAAAGTGGAATATAAACACCAGAAACCGATTCATCATGATTCCAAGCATTCTGCCAAGGTGTGTGACAATGTTTTCGATTCTCCAATTGACTCTTAGGTTTGATCATATTGTAGATGTGAGACTCCATTGATACATCATTGTTTGTTGTGCTGATGATTCTTTGATTGTTGTGAAGAACAGTAAGGTCACGAAAGATTGATGCCGAATGTTTGAGTCCAACGAAAATGAATATTCTCTCATTCATGTACGATCCGATTTTACCAGCAGTTGTCTTCCAATTATTGAGTTTCAGTGTTGCTGTCATTGTGAATGTAATGAAGGAATCATCGATTTGACAAATGTCTTGATTACCAGTCAACGGAATGATTCTTTCCTGTCCTTTGTAGAATCGTGAATTCTCGGATGGTTTTAATTCCTGAATGGAAGTACTATGTGCCCCATCATTCATGAGGTAATTAATGTGATGTTCGGACATCAGTTGTTGTTGTATTTGACCCATGTCATCTCTTGTGTATTCTATCCTTCCTGTGGTATTTCCAGTCAAAGATGATGCTCCAGTTCTTTTGTTTGTCAGATGTGTTATATGCGAGTTCATTTTAACAAAAAGAAAAAATTACATTTATGCTTTAACTCTAGTTATTACTTTT
>JARBJD010000193.1:0-143082 GCA_033064195.1 Blattamonas nauphoetae
AGGATCCAAACTTGGTGAGAAAAAGTAAGGTCTGTCAGCATTTCTGTGGAACCTTTTGTCTGATGTCTGATATGGATCTCCAGTGACGTCTTTGGACATAAATTGCATCTTTTGATCGAAACGGATATTGTATTTTTGTCACGGCTTTTGGAATCGTTATTGATCAATCATCAATGTGCTACCTCCTTGTTCCCTCCTTATTTTCCGAGGATGTGTAGAATCCATCGGTGAACATATTCATCGTACCATTCCTGAAAAGATCTTCCACCAAATGGGATTTGTTTAGGAAGTGCTAAAATGAACTCAGTTTCGTCATTTCCGAGAGTTCTGCTTACGTGTGAAAGAATAAACATATTTCTATTCAGTTTCTTTGATTCAACGATCTGTTTGTCAATGAATTGTTCCATTTTCTGTTGATTGTCCATCATTGAATTCTCTGCTTTGATTTGTTCCTCCTCTGAATTGTCCTTCTGTTGATGGTCAAAATAACCTTTCACTTGTTCCAACATGTTCAGTACTTGCCTTGTCGTCGGTTCGACCTTGTTGATCTCTCTACATATGGCACAAAACCTTTGTCAATCTTCACAATTGTTTGTGGATCTGGTGACTTTGGGGATCAGTAGATCATCATCTTCAAACCTCATCTCTTTCATTGGGAATTCATATTCTGAACCAATTGATGTCGGGTTTCTCTTCTGTCCAGGAATGATTGGAGATTCAGGAGGTTTCAATAGCAATTGGTTGTGGAAGTTGTGTTGGAATTACGATGACTGTGGTTGATTAAAATGAATATTCTGTGATTCCTGATAATACTGTTGATATGCTCTGTACGCTTGTCTTGCAGTGTTGTTACTAAGGATCCATCCGGTGAATTGTTTCACAAATCTTTGAACAACTATTTTCCATCAGCAATGTTTAAATCAGGAGGTAGTTCTCCATTCAGCCAGTCATTGAAGTATGTCTCATCATTTGCGTCGTATTGTCCATTTGAATCATTGACATGATAGGTTGGTAGAATTTGCGAAAACGTCAATGTGACTCTGTATATTTTAGTCTCGGAATGGAACGTATTGTCCAGGAGTTTCTTCACTATTTGATCAATTTGTTTTGAACTCAAAATGGTCTAGCCATTTCTACAAAAAAATAAAGTTTGTGTTTATTCAATTATATAATCAGTTGCTTTCAGTCCATGAATGAATGGAGGACACGATTCATTCTCAAGAACGATTGCCTTCAGATGTATTCCACTGAGACTGAGTTTCTGTTGTTGTATTTTGGCTATCTCAAATCCATTGCTGTCATCGTCAGAGTGAACTCTTCTCGTTTGAAAGTTCAATGTTGTCGTTACAGTTTTCTCTCCATTCAGGCACTTCACATAGTCGTCACTTGTGATATTTGTCTCTTCAAAGACACTCCTTTGATTTTGCATTTCTCATCGAGTGAGTAACACTTTGGTGCAAGACAGATCATCTGTTCACCTTCCTTCAATTGCTAATCCCAACAGCTTCTTCTCATCATCAACTCCTTTTCAGGATTGGGAAACCATTCATATTTGTGCATCATAAAAATTCTTGTCAGCAATCACGTGTTCAAATTGTTGATGAATTCCAGCATTTGGATCACCTGAGATTGCCCAGTATGCAGAATCAGTATCTCCCTCACAGAAGTGAATCTTTTCATGCCAAGGCATTTGTACATAAAGTTGTAGATGAAATTCAGATACCAGAACTTGGCATTGTCGAGTGTGAACACTGCTTCTTGAGACATGTTTTGCATGATGCTTTCTCTCTGTCTTCAATCACAATGTAGTTGTCCTCATTGATCTCTCTTGTCGCCACAAACTTTCATCATTTGTTTCAAGTATGTTCTCTCTCATTGCAGATTGTGATTGAGTTGTACTTCTCAGTGTTCATTCCATCGTATCCGTAACTTCCATTGAGGTTGGTCTTACAGAACTGTTCTTTCCTTTGTTTCCAACCTTCATTGCTTCTATCCGATCATTCATAAATGATGTCACAAACGGTTCAAATCCTGCATGTCTCGAGAATACCATCACACTCTTAACGTCGTCCACAATGAAGTGACAGTAGTCGATGAGGAACCACAGATAGTATGTCGAAAAGAACATATACTGATCGTGTGCTCAAGAGTTGGGTCAGCTTTCTTTGTTTGTCATCAGTCTTCAATCCATGTTTCTTCATCAACGAATACGTCTTCTCTCCAATGTTCTCTTCTGTCGTATTGACAATGATGTTTCTGAAGATTGGTGGGAAGTTAATGAAATCATTTATGTACTTTTCATCGATGTGTCCCTTCAACTCAGCAACGAAAAGTGTCTTCTGATTCTTGTCTTCGATGATCTCCCGACATTCTTTATCTCCTGTTGCTGTGTACAAACATCTTCCTGGCATGTACATTCTGTGTTTCGTGTACGGATTATTCTTGTTCTTGATTGATGAGAAAGCACTTGCAGAGAGAGTTGAAATCAACACCGCAGACATGAGTCATTTCTGTTCAGTATCTTTGGAGATCACCTTACCGTCTTCGAATGTAAAATGATTGATTGGTGTCACGTCTCTGATGTTCTGTCTGTGTTGAACATTCGATAATCCACCAGTCACTGCGGCTCTCAGTTTGTGATATGTTTGCTCATGTGTCAGAGTCATTGGTAATGATTGCCAGATGCAGTATTTCTTTAATTGAATTCTCAATCTTGTGAGATGTTCATCATGGTCTGACTTGAAAGTGTTGCAGTAGTCACAGCAGATCTTCACATTCTCTTTCGAATGTCCTTTTGCATTGTCGAGTCTATCCAATGTTGGTTTGACTGCTTGTGTGAAGTGACACTTGCAGATATAGCACACTCTCCTGCACTGTTGAACAAACCAGTCGTAGTCTGCTTCCAGTGACATTGTTGGTAGTATTGCGATGAGCTTCTGGTCTTGGTACCTGTATCCTTCAACTTTGTATTTCCAGTATTGTTTGGTGATCTTGATTGGTCCAGAATCGTCACATCTGTTGTAGTCAGCATCAATATCAAAGTCATTGTAGGCACATGCATACTTGATTGCTGAAGCATTTGCTGACAGTGAGAGGTTGTGCAACATGTCCACTTTGTATTGGAAGTTCAAATCAATCAGATTATCCAATGGTGCAATCATACATTCAACGTCTCTGATGTTGTAGAATCTCAGATATTCCCATCTGTTCTTGAATCCTTGCTTGTTCAAATCATCAAGGTAAAGTTGGTAATCAGTGTCGGACATTTCACTATTGTTCAGACTGGAGTAGAATTCATATTTGGAGAAAGTTGTTTCTTGCTTAGTACTGTATCGTAGTCTGATGAATCAAAAGATTCGTAAGCAAAGAATGATTTCTGGAGTGTGGTGTTTCCTCCAAAGGCTTTTACTGCATTATTCAATGTCATTGGTCCTGTGTATGACATCATGTCGATGAACCGAAGAACCTGTTGTGTTTTCTCATGTCTGATCAATACTTGTTTGTACTTTGTTGTTGATCCAAGAAAGCTCACCACTTTCCAATCCTTGTCAACGAGATCACGAAAGATAAGATTGATGTCGAATCTGGAACTGTTGAATCCAATCACACTGACTTCATTTTGTGAGGGAATTTCAGGGTCTTCATATTGGTTGTTCTCTCGAACAGTTTCTGCATATTTGAAGAGTTGTCTGATCCATTGCTTCACGAAGTCCTTTCCATCTCGAAGATCAAAGTAGATTGATTTTACACCAGTTTTTGTTTTGATTGCTGATGCAATAGAGAGAGGTTTCAAATGTGAGATCAACTGTGTATTGTCATCAGAGAATAGATTGTCAAGAATGAGATCTTCCATCGTTTCTGAAATCGTAAGTGATGTAGTATTGTGTTGGTTTGAATTCGTCTTGTCTTTGTGTGCCATCAGAAATTCATGAGTCTTGTTGTTGAGGATGTGTGGAACATATGGTCTTGGTGTTTTGTCAAGGGAGATTTTCTTCACATGTTTTCCATCAACTTCTTTACACTCTTTGAGATGTTTCTCGTAGTATGTCTTGAAGTGAGAATCCTTCACTTGGAATCCTCTTGACTGACAATATGGACAGAGTTTATATCCAGTGATTTTCTCGGGATCAACAATGAACATCACATGAACAAGAGTTGCAGTGAGAGGAATCATCAGGATTGGAAGAACTCTTGCGTCATCATTCTCGTTGATGTACGATTGACTCAGGAAATATTTCTTCTTGTCTTCGTCGTATTCATAAATGTGAACTGTAATATTGAATAATTGCATTGCTTTCTCCATGTCAGATGCAATATCAAATCCAGGGTATTTTCGCAAGTGTTCAGTGAGTTGATATGACGTGAGATTGGTGAGATTCATCCATTTGGTGAACAGTTTGTATGCTTCGGTGTTTCTCATTTTAATTGATATCTTCTTTCCTTGAACCTCAGGAAGTGTAAGGAATGAGAGCGCTTGAAAGAAGCAGATGTTGTACTCAGAATCTATGTACCGAATGTTTCTCGTTTTGATATGTTCAGTGAGAATTGCATTCGCTTTTCCTGCAACTGGGAATCTGTACACTGCAACCAGAATGGAATGGAAGGCAATGAACATTGTCTTTGTGTCCATCAGTGTTCTCTCTTGTGATTCTTTGATGAGGTTGATTGCATACTTGGAATACTCAGTGATGTCTGCTTCACTTCGAATCACTGTTGGAAAACTCTTTGATGTGTTCTCCAATTCTGGTCTGAAGTCATTGTACTGTGTCTCATCTTTATCTTTTCTCTCAACAATCTTTCCAAAATCAATACGAATCTTGAATGGTCGATCCTTCTCTTTTTCATACACTGCATTGATGAAGGTTGTGATTTCCTCAACGTTCTTCAAGTGATTGTGGAAGTACAACTGATATGGTTTTCCATTGTCTTCAACCTTCTCGACCTCATTCTTCTTGAACTTCTTTCGTGCGTTCGTCAGACATTCGTTGAAGGCAAGTTTGTCACGTGGTTCAGCGAGCAAGATGCATTCATTGAATCCATCAAATTGCTTCACTTTTCTTGATTCCATTTGTTCATTCTTCTTCTGAATGATCAACAGATTCTTCATCCAATGATCCATCAGTTTCTCTTCTATCGACTTCAGTTTCCTCGTGATCTTGAACACTTGCTTCTTCAATTCAGTTTCGTTCACTCTTGGATTTGCTTTCATGTCAATGATGATTACATTTTATCCTCTTCATTCATCGTTGCATTGTTATTTGTTTCATTCTGTCTCTGCATGGCTTGTTGTTGTTCAATCTGTCGTCGTTGTCTCACTTCATTCAGGAATTTCGGTATTAAATTGATATTGAGATATGCTGTTGGATTAGGATTTCGATATCCAACATCTGGGTGTTGAAGCATTGCCAGGAGAAATGAATAGTGATGTTGCTTGTATGGGCTGTCAGGTTTGTATGTTCGACCATCAGTAAATGCGAATTGAGTGTTTGGAAATAGTTCTCTAACCTCTCTGATTTGTTCCTTCACTTTCCAGAGTTGTGTCATTTACTACGAATTAAAAAAAATAAAAAATAAAAAAAGTTGAGTGATTATTTTGGCTTCCTCAAATGTGGCTTCTTCTTTGCTTTTAGCCAGGAATCCAGTCGCACTTTGAAGACTTCAGATCCACCAATTTCTCGATATGTGAATGGAGTCAGCACCTGCTTGTACTCACCAACGAGCTCACAGTCGTACTTCCTCAGTTCATTTTCCACAAACGATTGAGTGTAGTGTCGACGTTGTGACATGTGTGGTCTGTTTCCTTGATTCCACAACTTTGGTTTTATCCTCCATTCAACACCTTCATGAACATAGATGACTGGGATATTATGCCTGACATACTCAGAGACAAGTTCACAGTTCTCTTCTTTCATTGACTGAATCAAAGCTTGCTTGGCTTCTGTTCGACGTTTTTCGCTCCCCTTTGGAGGGTTCGAAGTCTTTAGCGAGACACATGTAGTATTCACTGTTGTCATTTAATACAAATTAAAAAATCAAAAAATAAAAATGAAATGTGAAGTGAGGTGTTGAGAGTTTTTTATTTTTTGTTCCTTGTTGTGCCAGCTTTCATTTTGCTTCTTTCTTTTTTGTTTCTTTCTACTTTGCAGTGCCTACTTTCGACTTCTTCATTCATTCATTTTTCAATCATTCATTCATTCATCATTCAATTTTTCAAGTTTGTATGATTTTACCGTAGGACTCTCACCCTGTGAGGGTTCGAAGTCTCTCACTGAGACAACCCGATACTCCTTTGGGGATCATTCTATCGTGATCCTACTCAATGACTACTGCTGGCGAATTCCTTGAAGGGTTAAGTCTTGGGTGGGCAGGATTTACGGTCAAACTCTCTATCGAGAATCTGAAGCCAACATGAACCCCGGGGCGGATTCCTAGAAATCCACCGTCTCCAATTCAACCTTCAATTCGTTCTACGCATTAGTCACGAGGGCACCATTTTGCCTGAGTATCAAGGGAAATTACGTCGAGGTATCATACTTCAACTTGTAATTCAATCATTCATCATTCAAGCCTTCATCGTTCAATCGTTCATCATTTCCTTTATCAAGTCTTTGTATGATTGTACCGTAGGACAACCCGATACTCCTTTGGGGATCACTCTATCATGATCCTACTCAATGACTACTGGTGGCGAATTCCTTGAAGGGCTAAGGTATTGGGGGGCATGATTTACGGTCACATTGAAGTGATGCCCACAGTGAACCCCCGGGGACAGCCTCCCAGCTCGTCCCGCTCCAATCCAACCTTCAATTCGTTCTACGCATTAGCCACGAGGGCACCATTTTGCCTGAGTATCAAGGGAAATTACGTCGAGGTTTCATACTTCAACTTTTTGGAAATTTTGAAATTTTGAATTTTGAATTTTTGAATTTTTGAAATTTTCCTAAGTATTTTTTTTGAAATTTTTTTGAATTTTTTGATTTTTTTTAAATTTTTGAAATTGTTTTGGCATTTTGAAACTTTTCATTTTTTTGAAATTAAGATTGCCCCTCGCCTGAATCGAACCACCCCTAGAAACGGGTGGACATGGAACATACCCACTGAGCTACTAGCTCCTGAAAATGTTAGTTTCGACCTGTGCTTTATATCCTCGAATGCTCAGATCTGCTATATATTCCTTTTATCGTCTACCTATCTACCCTCGTTAAAAAGCATGACTTTATCACGGGAACAACTTTTTACCCTCGTTAAAAAGCACGACTTTTTCTCGTCAGCGATTTTTCAAAATATGTTAGATTTTCCTTTTTAACTTTTTTACCCCCGTTAAAAAGCATGACTATTTCACGGGAGCGATCTGCTAGATCTTAATTCTTGGCCACTTGTTACCCTCGTTAAAAAGCATGACTTTTTCACGGGAGCGTTTTTGCTATATATTGAATTTCTTGACAAAGTTTTCAAATTTTAAATCTGCTATAGTGTCTTTTTTTCGGGTATAAAGTTTCTGATTTTCCGGGATAATTTCAGGACCGGATAGTCTAGTGGTAATGGTGAGTGCACGCACTACTACTACTAAGCTGAAGGTCCTAGGTTCAATTCCTGGCGGAAGCATTTAATTTCACATATCACTGCCCTTTGGCATGGTCTAGGCCCTTGGCAAGACCAACGTACGTTTCCGGAACTCAAACCGATAAAAATGAGTTCCGATGCCGGTCTAAAAGGGACCGATGAGAAGGGTCGCAACCTTCGGAACCTTGAAAAAATACACCAGCTTCCGCCAAAATCAAGGTTTTTGCATTTTTGGAAATTTTCGAAATTTTGCTTCAACTTGAAAGTTTGAAGTAACTGAACTCTGGAAGAGAATATTTCTCTAAGATTGACAACTTTCTGAAATGAAAATGACTTTTACTTCAAGTATTTTCTGAATTGTCAATCGGCATGGAGAAAAAGCTATAGTAGTGGTGTCTAAGGAGCGGGGGTTCCCAAATCGCCTTCTATACTACTATGGAGAAATCAGACTTTTTTCTTTTTCAATTGAATATCGAACTACGAACAGCTGATTTTGAAAATAAAGATCATCTTTGGAGCTGTGAATGGTGAGATGAGATTTTGATCGAATCCATGACAGAAAAAAGTGGGACCAGCTACCTGTTATCAAAATGACTGAGGTAAAAAAAGAACAGATGTCCGAAACACATGTGATCGATGGGAGTATTTGGACAGACTTCAAATCAAAGTCACCAGTACTAGTCAACCATTCGATGGTGACTTGATGGAGGAGAGTTGGAGGAGGAAGCATGACTTCTGCAACTTTCCACAAATCACACACCTTGACATTTATGAAGCTGGAAAAACACTTGGAGAACAGTCCCTCATCTTTCCCCATTGTTTTTCTGAAGTGCTCAATCGCGACGGATTCTTTGTTGTTTCTGTCCTCAAACACCTCCTCTCACAACAGTCGATCGAAAACTCAACTCGGAGTACCTTCATCTTTGTCGACGAAAATGCTCAGATATGAGAAGCAAATGGGCGAAAGACTAGAGCATGGAAAAGAAATAGTAACGAATACTAAAAGGTTGTCTCGGAATGACGGGAAGGTCAGGATATGAACCAAAAAATGGTCCTGTAATGTCGTATGGCAAGAGTCGACTCTGCTTTCTGTCTATTAGCAAACGCCGTCCGCATCAACATCGGGGTGGAAGTGAACACCAACAAGTCCCCTTTCATCCATGAATTTTGACGAAATTTCTTTTTACTTGACTTATCTCTGGAATGGAAACTCTCTCTCGGCGTCAGCTCTAGCAAACAAACCATGTTAGAATTGACACAACTTAACTTCACTGGAGGTGAAATAACCCGAAAGAAAGTGCAGATAAAGTTTGCCAGTATTGTCCCAGTATTCACGACTGCCATTCAACACCCTAACCATGAATGAGATTTCCTGGGGGGACATGGGTGGACATTCGGGATCAAAAAACAATTTCCTTGTATAATACGTTTACAACTCCCAAAAATTTGTTTTGATCATATCTCCACAACCAGACATAGTTCAGACATGAGGTTTTCACCAATATGGATCTTTTGTTGGACAATTTAATTCTCTGAATTTTTTGACAAATATTCCTTTGCGGCTGTTGAGATAGTTTAGACGGGTTTTGCCCTTATTCCAGATGGAGAACTCTCGCCAGACTTGGGATGATGTACCCGTCTCCAAATTCTGTAAAAATGGTGGAGTCTCGATCTGAATCGAATCCAAATGATCAATTTTGACAGAATTGTTCTTGGGATGAGACTGGTTGTGGGAGATTCTGAGAATACCACGAAAAACTGCCCAAACCTCCAAAATAGGACATCATCGACAATTGTCAAAAAATTCAGAATATTGAAGTGTCCAACAAAAGATCCATATTAGTGAAAACTTCATGTCAGAAGTAGGTATGGTTGTTGAGATATGATCAAAACTAGTTTTCGAGATCCTAAGCTTACCAGACAGTGAAATCAGTTTTTTCCCCATTTTTTCGCCCAGAGCCACGTGAACTGTGAAATTTTAAGAAAATAGTCATTTCGAGAGATTCACATCCCAAACCACCAGAAATGAAACCAAAAAGAAAAATCTTGAGCTGGCGCAGAGATATGAGGTCATGAAGTTTGGATCGTCTATGTTTAAATGTTAAGGACCTCCTATTTAGGAGCCAAAAAAGGGCCAAAAAAGTGCATATTTAGGCACCTCCGTCCTGGGATCTTCAATAGGAGGTTCGATTTCTACTTTGATGGATACTTGGAGTCGAGACAAACATTTCGAAACAAGGGGGACCCACAAATCTGCAGTTTGTTTGTGTTTGTTGCGACGGTGATACGGGGAATTGAAGTTGGAACAGACGAAAAAGGCGTCGAGGTGTAGCACAGGACAAAAAATGTTCACGTATTCAGTCAGAAACTCTACGACTGAAGAGCAGGATTCAACAGAAAGCGGGACAAACCAGACATGATACACGCATGACGACAGAGCGTTCATAGATGTGTCATTAACCCGGTTCTGTCACCAACCCGGAACATGGGGTTGAAATAAACCATTTTGGTCAAACTAAGAAAAAAATAAAATTTGAGAATTTTCTATCTTGGCGAATCAGAGAAAACCTCGAAAAACCTCGTTTAAGGCCCTTTTGGTAGTGTGTCCAAATCATATCTCCACAACCTGTGGACCAATTTTGATGAAATTTTCCACAGAAACGTTTTTTTCGAGAAAAGAATTTTTTGAAAAAAAAAAGAAAAAAAAATTGTGTGTATTTGGGAAGATGTGAAAAAACGCTGTTTTTCTCGACAAAAAAGTTTTTGGGAAAAAAATTTTTATTTTTTTTGTGAGTCTTTTTTCGATATATTCACGATAAAAATGCTTTTTATTTGGTGTAAAACGGATGTCTGGTTGTGGAGATACGAGCTGAAAAAGTTGAAAAAATGTGTGTGTTCCTGCTGTATACAGTATTTTGAGGTTTTCTCTGATTCGCCAAGATAGAAAATTCTCAAATTTTATTTTTTTCTTAGTTTGACCAAAATGGTTTATTTCAACCCCATGTTCCGGGTTGGTGACACGGACCGGGTTAATGACACATCTATCAATTCAAACTTTTTTATGTCTGGTATTCAGCATGGATATTTTCAGAGGATTGTTTGTCAAGTTGAGTGGAGAAAGAATCCTCTGTGCTTGAATGTCCTCAAGACCTTCCTGGTGATGTCCAGGAGAGTAGTGCTCGCTCTCTGTCTCCGCAAGTTGAACACCGCTGACGTGTTGTCCGAATAGATCGCAATCGATGTTGCTTTGTTCTTCTTCAGAAGCTTCGATGCGGGCGGCAGTGCCTGACCAATGGCAGCTGTCTCCGTCCAATTGCTCATTTGAAAGCGGGCTTCAGCGCTCCATAACCCGTGAAAGTAGAGATTGCCATCGTTCAGCTGAAGAACAGCGCCCCATCCGGTCGGGCTGGCGTCCGTTGTGATCGTCGCTTGCATGGCCGTTGGTTTGAACGAATGACGAAGGTTGGCCGTCAACCTCCTCTTCCAAAATTGCGTCTCGCCGAGTAATTCGGGATTGAGGAGGACTGAGCCATTCCATCCTCGACTTTGTACTGCTGTCGCGATCAGTTTCTGGTGTCTTTTGAGGAAGAGGGTGGCTTCCTGAATGGAAGTACGAAGAAACTTGAGTGAGCCTACGAGGCTGGAGAGGTGTTTGATCGGAGTTGAGGCTCTCTTCTGGCACATGATGGTGTGGGACCACAAAACTGTCAAGAGTTTCTCCTTCCTCTGCTCTGTCACCCAGATTGACTGCTCCCGAGAAGTGATTAGCCAGCCTAGGAACTCCACTTCATGAGACGGTTGAAGATGGGACTTCTCCTCCGCGATCACAAACCCGAGTTGTTGAAGCTGCTGTACTACTCGCTTCGACTTGGAGAGTGCCTCCTCCTCTGACTTCGCTATCAGCAGGAGGTCGTCCAAGTAAAACACTATCGTTCGATCCAGTTCTGCCCTGAGTGCTCTCACTGCAATCTTCATGATCTTGGAGAATGTCCGTGGAGCTATTGAGAGGTGGAACGGCAAAGCGTTGAACTGGTATGTCTTCTTTCGGAAGCGGAAGCAGAGAAACTGACGAAGGGGTGGGCGAGGTGAACATGCAGGTATGCTGAGTGGATGTCTATGGTCGTCATCCAGGAGTTCGCGCCGATGAGTGGGAATGCCGTCTGCACGCTTTCCATCTTGAAGTGCTCCGTCCTGATCTCTCTGTTTAGTCGCGCCGCGTTGATCACCTTGCGGAAAGCGCCTCCCTTCTTCGGAACAAGGAATGTTGGGAGGAGTAGGGTAGCCGATGAGTGTGGGATCTCGGACACAGCTCCGATTCTGATCTCGTCCTGAAGGAGGACGTCGTAAGCTGTCATCTCTTCCGGACTGCCCTGGAACCCGTGAGCCTGTTTCTGACTGCGAAGGCGCACTGGAGAGTCCTTGTCTCTCCACTCCCAAAGCGCGCCTGATTCGATCAAACCCTTCCCACCAATATCCTCCCAGAGCTGCAGCCTGTCCAGGAGCCTGCCTGTGATGGGTTCCACTTCTAGTAGCCCTTGTTGTACCTGCGTCCACTGTTGTTGTTCGCCCCTGGGCCGTTCGATTTGGCGGGGGTCCGGCCCTGACCCCCTCTCCCTGAGAAATTGCTTGCTGAATGCATTTGCGACAGAGATTGCGGAGCTAGCATCTGTACGGTTCGATCAAAGTTCGACTGGTTGGCATGTAGCGGGGGAGGAGGTGGTGGGAGACGAGCGGGTTCCGATCAGATGAGGTTCCTCCCCAGTGGCGCTTGGATGCCCATCGCACTTCTGACCTTATCCAGGTCGCTTCTGAAGACGAAGCGGGCGCGATAAGCCCGAGAGGTTGCGTCGGCAGTTGCTAGCATTGCGTCGAAGAGTTTAGGGAGAAGCGGGGAGGCATCGTCCAGGCGGTGTTGGAGTTGGCAAATGTCACCCAGCGTGGCGATGGATGTAAGCCCCGACAGGGTCGAAAGTCCTAAGATATCGTCTAGGAGCTTCTGAGCTTCCGTCATCTCCCCTGGGATGTCCACGAACACAGTTGAGATGCCGAGGGTGGCGCGCATGTGATTTGAAGCGACAGCTAGTTCCTGACGCAGATGAGGAGACAATAATGTATCCGTCCATTGAGAATTAAAGCCTTTGAATCTTTGCTGTAAATTGGAAGTCAAGATCTCTGAAAAATCTGGCGGCGGAGGAAGGTCGAAATGGGATTCGTGATCCCAGTGTGATAAGGTATGTTGAAAGTCTTCGACCGATCGCTTTGATTTCCGTTCTTTGTTTGCCGTTCTTCTCTTGTTTCCTGTGGAGTTCTGACTCCTTTTTGGCGATCGTGGTTGATGGTGCTTCCTTCCTCCTGCTCTAGTGGACGAGTTGGAACGATTACGGCTTCTTGTACTGGAGGAGCGTGGGCGATGATGATCTGAATCATTTCTTTTGGTAGATTCGAAATCCGAGAGGTTCGAGGACGATGTCAAGTAGTGAGATGGTGAGTCGTCAGGACGCTGACGTTTTATCTTTCGGATTGGTGGATGTGTTTCCAGCGATCGAGAATATGATGAAGATGAGCGAGAAGGTGGTGAATTTGACAATACTGATCGTGGTACTGTGGACTCCATGTCACCACGAGGGTTGAAAATAGTTTGGTATTTCGCTTGTATACTCCTAACTATGCCATCCAAGATGTCTGGTGGTATCTCCAGTGGTATAGGAGGAGGAGGAGGAGGAAGCTACAGATCGCCAGGATATGTCGTCATGAATGATCGGGCCGACTCCTAACTTGGCCTTTCTCAAGGTGAACCACCTCACCTGTTCTCACTGAGTAGAGCCGTAGGTTTGGTTTGGACCTACTGGAAGGGCGGTGCATGTCAGGAACCCGGAACTTGGTGTCGAAAGACACTATTTTGGTCAAACTTCGAAAAACAATTCAATTTGAGACTTTTCTATCATAGCGAATCTTCACAGCCAATGAATCTTTGTTGAAAATCTTCACAGATACATTTTGTTGTGAAACGAATCATTGGAAAAAAATGACAAAAAACAATGGGTATTTGTGGAGATACGAGAAAAACACATTTTTTCTTGAAAATCAAAGCTTCATCAACTTTGACGATGACATCGTCACCTCGGATAAGTCAGTTAAGTTGAAGAACCCCATGAACCTTGTATTTCACCCATTTCTCTTGAGATTGTTGAAGTCGAGCTCAAACGCGAGACTCTCAGGACTTTAGGTTCTAGGAAGAGACGAGTTGAATGACACGAATTTCCTTTCGGTCAAGCCATTCACAACTGGGTTTGTCTCCCAGTCTCTGTTGAGATGTCCGGACCGACCCGAAAGGGGTGAAATGATAGGTGGTCCGATCGAAGCATTACATTGATGAATATCGAAAAAAGTTCACAAGGTGCACAGAACGAAAGTGAAATGAACCAGGAATCAACTCAACATTTCACCGAAGCCGCATTAGACAGATATTTCGAAGGAAAGATTGAACAACTCCTGACGGCAAAACGACAAGATCCGACAAGGTCAAACTCGGCATCATCCCTCAAACAGCAGCCTTTTCGGGAGAGGGGGGAGGAGCAGCACCCCGGGAGAGAAAGCTGCTCATGGCGGAGGATCGAGTTCAAGCCGTAGCATACGCAACCACACAAACAGTTCACCCTGAGGAGAGAAGGAGGGAGCGGACAACCAGCCATGCACATCCTTCACACCACATTACCTTCCACCAGAACACATCACTGGGAGACTGTTGGAGAGAGTGGGATAAACAGTTACAGTTCTCCATTGAATTCTTCCTGAATTGGGCTATCCTTCCCAAATACGAGTCTTTATAGTAGTGTCAATTATCCACGCCATGTCAACAATTCACGATCTGTCAAGGATAAATCACAAAAGGTCCAACAAAGCGAATAAATTGCATTCTTTGAGGACAAACAATTGAGAGTGCCTCAGATCGCCCTAAAGGAAACAATACACCTTTTTTGAAACTTTTTAGGGTCATTTCTCCACGACCAGACGTCCGTTTTGGAAAGAAGAAAAAGCGGTTTTATCGACGATATATCGAACATAGATACTCAATAAAAATGAAAAAAAAACTCATGAAATTTTTCTGGGCGAAAAAGTGCTTTTTTTCACATCTTCCCGGAGACCCATAATTTTTTCTTAAATTTTTTTTCAAAACATTCATTTCACCAAACAAACGATTCTACCAACAATTACATCAAAATCGGTTCACAGGTTGTGAAGCTATTGCCGAAACATTTTTTTTCTAAAGCAAAAAGGGGTATTTTGAGGTTTTCTCGGAATTGGTCCATTCTTGTCCCGCACCGAAAAGAGCGTGGATGATTGATTTTCGTGGATTATTGACGTCTCTATGAAAGGACTGTTGGTGGAGTGAAGGTGAACAATTTCGTAACAATTGTTGGGTAGAAAAAAAGAAAAGGAACAACGATGATGAGTGACGAGTGGAGAGCGTACTCAACACCGGAAACTGAGGGTAACACACATCTAGGTAGTGGTTTAGACGAATTGGGAACCCGATTGCCATAGTCGATACTCCTAGGAGAATTGGAACGAGAAATCAATTTGAATCTCAAAGCCAATTGATTTTTTTTAATATGACTCATTCCAATTTCCATCTCACTTACTACTGAAAATATTGACATTTCAGAGTAGTCAATATTTTGCTGTAAATTTAAAAATAAACGCCAAAAACGGGCCTCTTGAAAAGTGTCTTTTTTGAAGCAAATTTTGAGTACTTTCAGAAAACAAAGTCGATTTCTTTTTTTATTCAATTTTTGAATTTGTATAAAATGAGCAGCGTCTTGACACCAACACAACTCCTAGAAATTCTCGAGAAAGATAATTTGATCATGAAATCACCTCCGACTCTTAATCGACAAGGAACAACATATCTCACTGGAAGCACATTCGAATACTATCTTGAAGAAAAACCTGATGAAACTTATCAAGTGTACGTCAATAGTTTCGTCAAAGGATACAGACCACATCTGAATCGCCAGAAATATCTTCGACCAACAAATCGTTGCACTAAAGAGAAGCTTATTGAATCAATGAAAAATGAGAATTGTGAACTCATTTCTGAATACACTCATTCTAGTACTCCAGTAACGTATCGACATGACGGAATTGAATGGATAGTAATCCCGTCAAAATGGATGAAAGGATTCAGAACTCATCAGAACAAACGAAAACGATACACACAATCGTTTGTTGAAAATGAATTGAAAAAAGAGAATTGTGAACTTGTTGGAATGTACAAGAAAGTGCTTGAGCCATTCAAATATCGCGATTTACGAACAAAGAATGAGTAGTACGTTCGCTTGGACAATTGGTTGTATTTTGGAGACCGTCCTCACTTGAGAAAGTACCATGAAAGGTCATGAAAACACAAAAACTCTATTTTTTACCACAAATCACTGAAATCCAACATGATAACCATTTCGAAAAATTCTGAAAAAAATTCTAAAATCTCGGGGACACTGTCGGTCATCGATCAAAACAATCCTGATGAAAATCGGTTGAGAATTCGTCGAACTGTGTACCGAACTTAGGTCGAAAAAGTGACGAAAAAGTCGATGTTCGGATTTCGCCACTATGAACCGCTTTATGGCTCAAATTGTGTTCAAACACGTTTGATTGCGACGGAAATCATTTTGAAAGGTAGGATTTTCGATAAAAAGCACTTTCTGAAAAAAAAGTTTGATCCGACCCATATCCATGGTCAAAATCTCGAAATTTTTTCTGGGAGGTTTGGACTTTCAGCACTATCATTTTCTGGACCACTTTCGTCCCCTATTAACGTTTTTACACTCCATTTCACTACTTTCACTTCATTTACTCCGTTATTACATCATTTTAACGAACAGAAGTCGACGCGAGGTGTATAGCGCATTTCCTTAGTTTCATTTTGTTGGTTCTTCACATCACCGTTTTGACACAACATTTTCACACAACATGCACACTATTAGATTTTTGCCCCGATTTTCACTAACAATTCCTTCATTCTCACCATTCGAGAAGGCTGTGCTCAAATTTTGAGGAGATTTTGTCGGATAGTTCTCCCATAAAGTCACTTTTTCATGTTTTCACTTCTCAACTTTTGACCGTTTTTGTCACTTCAAAACCGACTGTAGTCCCTTTCATTTCATCACTTTCTCTCCCCATTTCACATTTGATCTCTTCACCATTCCTCTTCATTTTGCTCATATCACTTCCATTTTGTGGGCCGTTCTCACTTCACTAGCACATCATTTTAGTCAACTATTCATCAACTTTTTCACAAAAACAGAGTAAATGAAAGCGAATCAAGCATGAACAAAACGGGCAAGTTTGAAACTGAGAGGGAAATTGACGAACGTGAAATTGACGTGAAATGTGACACCAATAGTGAAAATTAGGTCTGTGTTCCGGTTTTTCTCTCTTAAAAACAACAAAAATGATTCAAAAATGTACGTGATATGATGAAGATTACGGAAAAATTCCGAGATATGAAGTGAGCCGTTGAAAGTGAGATCTCGGTAAAAGTCCGGAATCTTCACTTAACGGAAATTAGTGTGTTGTATTGGAGAACAAGATTAAGAGAAAGAAACATGAATGAAGTGGTTAAAAACAGTAAACAACGAGAAAACGAAGACAGAAGTGAGACCAAAAATGAAACAATAACTAGTGCAAAATTGGTGACAATTCGGTTGAAACTAGTGAAAACAACTCTGAAAAAAGAGAGAAATGAGAGTGGCATACTGCTTTTTACATGAAAGTTTCGAGATCTGATGACGATCCTGAAAACCCGCATAACTCTGCAAAAGTTCGGAAAAAGTAAAAAACGGAGCATACGATCATGATCCTACAGTTCCGGAGAATCTAAAACGCACAGAATCAGAACGAAACTATCACTTGTGAGAAATGAGTGATCGAACCCATTGATCCTCGATCTGAGAGACAAAACCAAAACTGAGAAATCAATGAAAGAATTTTCATTTTTGACTTTTTTAATTTGAATTAAATGAATCCAACTGAGATGTACAACGAAAGACGTCGAGTATGTTCAGAACAAGCATTAATTGAATCAATGAGAGAAGAGAACTGTTCGCTAGTCTCTGGGTATGTCAGAAATAATGTTCTGGTGACGTATGTTCACGAGGGAGTTGACTTTTTTATTTTCTATGAAAGAGCAAACAGAAATGAATCGACAAAAATACAATTCACAAATGATTGAGAAAATGATTGATCATAATCTCTCGACGACCAGCGAGAATGCAGCAGTGATAGACACACTACAGAAGACAACAGAAGCACACAAGACAGCGATCTCTTCAATCCAAAAAGTAGTCAGCACAAATGGATCGATCACGACACCAGAAATTGGAGGATTGATCAATGTGAATGGAGCGAAGTGGAACATATCAGAAGGATCACTTCCAAAGTATCCTGGAACATATCCGGCATCGACATTTTCTTCTGGAATTTCAATATCGCAATCACTTGCAGAAACTTCAGGAATTCAGTTCAATGGTGATGGAATTGTCATGTGGTCTCCCTGTGACAAACCAGCATTGTATGACTACGATGAAGATACAGGTTCAGGTGTGTTTTCAATATCCACAACAGGAAGTTTTTCTCAGCTGTCAGACAGAAGAGTGAAAAGAAATATTGTTCCATACCCCAATGTTCTTGCACAACTGAATAAAGTGGAAATTGTGCAGTATCAGTTCAACACATTCGACTCGAAGATAAACAAAGTGACGAAGCAAATCGAGAGCGAGACAGATGAAGAACACTTGAAGAACTGCAAAGAGAAATGCGAATGCTTGAAGAAGGAAAGAGAGAAGAAACACATTGGTGTGATTGCACAACAGATCCAAGAAATCTTTCCTGAAGTCGTGAATGATTCCAATCCAGATTGTCTTCAAGTTGATTCCGCAGAACTCTCTTGCTTTTGTATCAAAGCCATTCAGGAAGTATGTTCTATTGTCGGACAACAACAGACAATCATCAATGAACTCATTCAAAAATATAATACACTGATTAGTATTCCAACATGAGATCAACCAGAAATTCATAATACTCTTTTATTATTTTTCCATTGATTGTCTCTTGTGTTTCCATCTCAATCGATTCACCAGAACTGTCTTTGAACCAGATCTTCACAATTGATTGTCGAGTGCTTAATTCCCACTTCTTTCGCTTCGCAATCTGTTCGTTACAGAAAGCAACAAACGAGTCATTGAATGCATTAGTCTGGATCCAATCACCGTGGATTGTAATGTGCTGAGGAATGTCTTTTGAAATGACAGTTGAGTTACCATTAATTTCTTCTTTCACATGGATGAGTTTGCAGTCAAGAAAGTGAAAAGATGTCTCTAAGTGGATTGATATGTAAATTTCGCTGACAAAGATGATATAGTGAAGAAAAAGTACCGGGTTTTTGAGTCGCAAATTTTTCAAGTTTATTCCAGCAGATCATGAACATGAGAAAAATTAGACACTTTACAGTCTGTGTGAGACCGATTTCGTTCTATTGATGGGAAATGATGGTTAGTTCAACAAAATAGAAGATTGAGAAAAAGCTTGATTCGAA
The DNA here is from genome assembly GCA_033064195.1 of Blattamonas nauphoetae. NCBI lineage: Eukaryota > Preaxostyla > Oxymonadida > Blattamonas > Blattamonas nauphoetae. Next base: position 19,160 of record JARBJD010000193.1, read on the forward strand.
GAGTGAGTAAATTGAGAATAGTCCTTCAAAAGTACCTGGAGAGATGAAAACAGAATAAAACATGAGTTTGATGATAATCGAGTTCGAAGATAGTGTGAAAACAGACTGTAAAACGAATTGTTAAAATATTGCTGAGAGTTCGCTATCAACAGGGCTCTCTGAACATAAACCGGCAAAAATGAGATGGGAGCGAGTGTTTTGTCCAGCTTTACAATCAAATTACAGTTCCTATCAAGAACGAGAAACCAGCCCATAGTGAGTGATTGTCACTCTTGAAAGCAATCTATGAAAAAAGATTAGTGAAGTGAGGGATGATTAAAAGGCTTAGAATCATCGAGGAGTGTTTTGTAACGATTGGAGTCCTCTATGTACACGAAATTTGAGATTCATCGTGAGAACATCGTGAGAATATCGAGGCCTCGTGCGGTCTCATCGTGGGACCTATGGGAAAAAGACCGCACGAGGCAGGTTTCGAACCCTGGTGACACCGGACGGTTTGGTGACACCACTGTAAGATTGAGTGGTAGTTGGGATGATATTGAACGAGAAATGCTGAAAAGATGCTGATAGAGACAAGTAAAAACAACAAAACGCGATTGGAAGACAAGGAGAGGAAGATCAAACCAGTATCTTTCTTTTTCACGTCATGTCGGCAAGATTGTTTCTCAGCGTTTGTTTTTTTGAAAAGTTTCAATCGATAAATGCCGTGAAATGGCGGTAGGTTTTGGAAAGGATTGTTCCGTCAACGTAGTCGATTTAACCCGCAACTCCGGATTAACCCACACCCTGGATCTGGGACCCAGAATTCGGATATATTCGAAATTGCATCGTTATTTTGCCGTTATTTCATATTATTTCATAGGAATCTGTTCTGGAGAACGCTTAATCTCATGAAATGAACAAGAAAAGAGGGTTGATCAAGATCTCAACACAAAAATGAAACGAAATGGGAATCGAACTTTTGGAAAGGATATTTCGACATTTGGCGATGCTGAGATGACGGGAGGTGTCAGCTGGGCCCGAATGAGTGAAACAGTCGAGTTGAGAATAGTGAGTGCTCGAGAGATGAGTGGAGTGAAGGCGGAAGGAGGGCAGAGTGGGCGAGATGGTGAAAGGAGGGCAGAGTGGGCGACAGGGCGGAAGGAGGGCAGAGTGGACGACAGGGCGGAAGGAGGGCAGAGTGGACGACAGGGCGGAAGGAGGGCAGAGTGGACGACAGGGCGGAAGGAGGGCAGAGTGGACGACAGGGTTGAAGGAGGGCAGAGTGGGCGAGATGTTTCAACGAATGATTCGAGCTCGTCCTGCGAGTTGTGTGAGGGCTCCTGAAATGGTTGCACAGCAAAAGAATCGTTGAGATCGAACGTTTTGAAGGGAGTGAGTCAGTTTTGTTTCTTTTGACCAATCTGATCCGGTCATACCATCATCCTCAGCTTGCTCCTCTGTATTGTAAACTTGACGTGATGGTGTTGATTTCCGTGTTGGGGAGAATGGTGAAAAGCAGGATCCTTGTGAGAGACAGAATCAGTCTCATTCTCAATCAAATCACGTGGTTGGAGTAGCTTCGTAAGAATCTGCTCCATCAGTCCGAGTGGGATATCATTGCATCACAAACTTGTCGAGCAGCCAGATGGGATCGAGTTTGAGAGTATTGGAGAGAGTGTGTCGCTGTCGCTGGTTTGGTGCTTGTCGTGTGAGATCGGATGTGTCCAGAGAGATGAGAAGTCTGAGTTGGATTATTGTTTAAGTGTATTTGGCGAAAGGTTGGCGTGGGAGGATGGAGAAACGTGGACGAGTGACGTTGGCTGAAACAGCGGGACAGACAGGAAGACGCCCAAAAGTTTAGTGTTTTGGTAGGACTGTTGACATAAATTTGAGCAAATGAGGCGATTGTATGAAGTGTGAACGGAGATACGAGGAAGGGATGGTGATGGAGAGTGAATGGGAAGAATTGGAGGGAAGAGTGGTGGTAGGCAGTGTTTAGGACGATGAAGATGAAAGATTTTTGATGAAAACGAAAGCAATGAGAGAGTGGATTGAATTGTCGCGAATACGAAGAGCCAGACGGAATCGAGTCGAGAGAAGTGCGTATGCTGGACATAAATCGAGATTAGTGGACTCGAGAACGGACGAGTGGATTGAAGGAGAATAATGGAATCCAAGAGATTGAAGAGATCTTGCGATTTCTGCTCAATTTGGGAATTCTGAGGCGTCGACGAGAGGATCGTGGCGGTTGGAGTCTGATGAATATGATGGTTCTTAAAGTCAGCAATGAGGAGCGACAACGTCTGTTGCAGAGAATCCAGGGTGAAAGGGCTGAGTGAAACTTCTGCGGGGCCAGAGGGAGTGACAAGCTGAACATGCTCAGGAAACATGCGGCTTTCATCTATTCTTGTGATCTCCTTCAAAAGTGACGTGCGTTTGCATTTCCGCCGAGATTGCTCGATATCCACGCCCAAGGTATTTCTTGATTCAGGAGATCCCTCCAACGAGAGAAGACTCATCGACTCGGTCACGAGTTCTAGCATCATTTCAATCGTAATTTGATTGGTTTTCCGTCGATTCATATGTATCCGTAAAAGTTTTGGTGACGATGTCCAAAATGATCGGAATGAGGACGAACAGAGCGGACAACTCGAAGCGTGAGCAATTCCTCCCAAAATGCGATTCACGATGCATAATAATCAGTGTTTTGAGAAGGTAGAGAGTATCTCCGATAAATCCTTCATTGATGCTGGATGCTTCCAGACTCACAGCAGCTGAGATCTGGAAGAGTTTGTGTTCAAAACAAGAATCAGCAAATACGTGTTGGGTATTCACAAGAGATGTGAGGGAGATTCGAGTTGAGAGAGAGATTGTTCGTCCGTGAGTATATCAGTTTGTTTTAAGACAGGTGGAGTCATTTTTTTGTACAAAAATTAACCCACAATGAGAACTTTCGAAATGATGAAGTAAAATTTAGAGGTAATCATTTGAATTTAGACTTTAATGATGATTCGTACTTGATTCCGAAAAGATGAACACACAAGTTAACTTCGGTTGTTAGAATATGGAGTTGCGGGTTTTCCCGAAGTTGCGTGTTTATCCGATGATGTTCAGTCTTACAGTTTTGTTCTTCGCAAATAGGGGATTACTGTCCGTAGGACGTCGACGAGTTGATGGAAAATGAGAATTAAAATCACTATAAAAAGGAGAAAGATCGTAGAAGCTTTGAATCAGTGTTACAGTTTGTTCAAAAAAGATGTTGATCTGTTCAGAAAATACATCCCATTATTGTGTTTTTTCACGTCGGGTCCACTTTCTTTGACCGACTCATATCTCATTTTGGAGTGTACCCACTGACAGATGGTGACTAAAAAAATGGTCTGCTTTCATTTTCGTGTGAAAGATGCACATTTTGTTGACATTTTCTGCCCACATTTTTCATCAATGTTCTTTGTTCTCATTTTTCGTCTTGCTCTCAAACAGACCTTGATCCTTCATCAAAACTACATTTTACTCTGCTGATTGAGCTTTCGGCATTCTTCCGTTCCTATTCTCAGAATTGAGGATCGCTTTCGTTAACCCTTGATCCTGTGGAATGTATGATTGTTAAACACATTTTCAAGTCATCCGCTCTCACATTCTCAGTCTTCAGATCCTGTTATGAATGGATATATCGAAGAGGAATGGATCATCAGGTCACAATCCATCACCAAACCATCGATCGTAAAATCTCTCTTCACCAGTCAATAATCTGGTTTTCATGTGTTTTCATTCATTTATTCATCGTTTTTCGCAGATAACTCGACTGATTCATGCGATATGATCAAATTACCATCTTTTCTTCTCCTATGTTGAAAAGCTGTCATCTCACCGCGAATATCCATCTTTGAACTTGCTTTCACTTTTCAACACATTCATTCCCGGTGATTCTTCTCTTCTCTCCTTTTTTACGGTATTTCAATTCATATCCATTCCACAGTACCCACTTCAGATAAACTCTCCTTGGATCTTTTGATTGACCTCTGAAAATCTCCTGAATTTTGTATTTTCATTTCAAAAACCCCCACTCATTCTCAATTTTCTCCTTTGTCAGGATATGAACAATCATACGGCTGGAAATTTCGTCTCGTCCACTTATTCACTCATATCGTTTCAACACATTTTTTCTGGTACGATCCGATTCTTTGTTTCCAACCCAGACACTCTTTCCCACCTTGGATCAACTTTGTTTGGATATTTGTCCGCTCAAAAGAAAGTGAACTGTGAGATCATGACGTGGCAACTGTGGAATGGATAGATGATGAAATAACGATCGAGAAGAGATGAGAGAAGAATGAATGGGAATTAATGTGTAGAAAGGGGAAAGCAAGTCTAAAAACGGATACATGTCGTGACATGACGGTTACTCAATGTTGGGGTGTAGATTCCTGGAAAATTGCTCATCGCGGTCTTGTTGAGAATGAACCTTGAATAAAATGAAGAAGACAATTGACAATCCCCGTGAAAAGCAGGATCAAGCCCGATCAAGGGAATGCGTCAGATCGATTGTTCTGAGATGGTTTGTGAGCTGATGATCCCTTCATCCACCATAGAACCATTTACAACAGAATCTATATCCTAAGAGTGTGAAGGAGCATGAGTTGATATTTGTATTAAAAAAGCATACGTTCCAAATTGTCAATGCGAGATCAGTCAGTCCTGGATTCCAGAATTTGGCATATTTTTTTTAATAAAGGAGCCGATCACACACTTCTCAACGAATATGGAGATTTTAAGATTCTTCCCATTGGAGAAGAACCAACAGGTGTCTACAATTTGCTACACATAATTGATTCAACCAGAGATTCTTCCTTCGATGGTGCTGACGGAGATCACCTGTTATGGGTCAGCTCCAATTCGGCTTTCTAGTGGATTATGTCTGACGAATTCATAGTATTTCCCTTCGTAACATCATTTCTGTTATTTCTGCTCTTTTCAAATGACACTGGAATCAAGTTGGCATAAAGTGTTGTGATCGTCCCTTACAATAAAAAAGTATTCCAAATTCCGGAATGCGGGACTGACTGATGGTTGTGAACGTCAATTTCGACAATTGGAATGTATGAATGCCGAAAGCTCAATCTCACGAGTAAAATGTCATGCTCCTGTTGTGTTTTGTCTTGGAGGAGAGAAATAAGAATAATGAGAGGAAACACATGAGAGAAAAAAATGGTCAGCAAAACTCGACAAAATGTGGGAGATTTTCTATGATATGTCCAATTGGGACGAAACACCTCTCAAACATTGATTTTTAGAAAAATTGCATTAAAAAAAGATTTTAAGTGAGATGGAGGGAAATAATTTTCGGTTTTTCGTTCTAGAGCTTGTGTTTGTCGATCATTTCTTCGTTTCAATAGTCGATGTTGAACAGTAATTAGAGGTTAAAGAAACAACAATTCAATCAATGTCTTCAACGAAATGATAAATGTGTGTTTTAGTCAAAGAGGGAAAGATTGATTGATGCATGATCAACCCTTAAAACAATATTGTGGACACCTCATAAAAAAGCACCCATGTGCATCTTTCACACGAAAATGAGATATGAGTCGGTCAAAGAAAGTGGTCCCGACGTGAAAAAACACTATAATGGGATTTATTTATTGAACAGATCAACACATTTTTTGAACAGATCAACATCTTTTTTGAACAAACTGTATTCTCCAGTGATCGAGACCCATTTTTCTTGTGATGGGATCTTTCGAACTATATGCTCCCATATTTTCCTCTAGATTTGAGAAACCGAATGAATGGTCCATTTTACGTGAAATGTCAGATGTAAATGGTGGTTGTGATGAATTGTGGGTCATGGGAAGAGGATGGAAGTGAGTCGTGGAATCTCGCAAAGGATGGAGCAAAACACAAACATGACGAATGGATTTGGAGGACAATTGCGAGAGGAAAGAGATTGAAAGAACAGAATAAGGGAGCGTCTCACTGGAAGAAGCAAATCAACCAGAGAAGATGAAGATGATTTAATTGGAAGAGGAGGCGTGTCATCAAAATAATGTTTAAAGTGATTGAGTCAGAAAGAAATGACGACTTCAAATGAAGTTCTGTCGGTCAACGAGTGAAGAGTCGTCGAGAACGAAAAAGAGGGACTGTTCAAGTGACGCGTGAACTGCGGGCAGCAACGAAGAGCCGACCTAGCGAAAAAGAGACGGACGACAAGAGAGCGTTCTCGGCCTGTCTTTCTGTGAAGTGTCAACGTGAAGTGGCGCCTTCCCAAAAGTTGGCTGACTTGGGTGGTTTGTAATGAAGACGGTGACATGTCAATCAAGACGATGTTGGTTGGAGAGTGAATGAAGAGAGTCGGACAATGAAAATGTAAAAACGCGAACGGAATATAGAAGAAAGACAGAGGAGATAGATACAAAGAAAAACGAATGTTGTGTGTTGTTGAATCTAAATGTCATAAATGAAGATGAAAATGAAGACAGTGTTTGAAGAATCAAAAGATGAAGTGGATAATGCTATATCGAAATACAAACAGTGTCAATGATCAACCACACTCTCGTTCGGGCGAGAGTGGAAGACATCTCCAGGTTCGGCATCCATCAATTTGTGTTCTTTCGTTTGCCCTGCGTGCGACGTGTTGTATTTTGCGAGTTTCTCTTCGATCTCGAAGAGGAGTGGTCGGTCGGCGGGGGTGAGAGTGAGGCAGTCGTGCACGATCGACATGAAGTCCTCGTCAATTTGCGAGTGCGGAGGCAGAAGGCCAGAACACAACTGTCGTGAAGCATTCGTCGCATCAATCTCCCCGAAGGGCACAATACCAGTCCTCATTTCCAGCAAGACAAGGCCAAGCCTAAAAACTGACGCTCGCTCGGCGTTCACTGTTAGCTGCCCGTTCGCCTGCTCCGGCGCTCTCCACCTCTCACCCTCGTCTGTCACGACCGAGTACCCGTTCAGGTCCAGCTGCGTCTGGTTGGTCTCTTCGTTGAGTCGCAAACACACGCGGTCCTTCGAATCAAACAGAATCCAGTGCGGTGTCCACTTCGCCAGCGAGACCAAAAACATATCCGACTTGTTCAGATGCCGCAGTCCCTTCACAATCGCCTTCCCTACCTCAACCGCGTCCACTGGCTGCTTTGTCATTCCGTGCAGACGCTCGAACAATGTGTCTTTCTTCAGAACAATCTCCACTTTGCTTGCCTCTCCGCACACAAGCACTTCCACAGCTTCCAATCCAAGTGACGGCATTTCTTCACTTTTCCTTGTCGTACGCCTCACTGATGGAGGCTCAGCTGGAATTCCTTCCGAGTTCAGATGTCGATGCGATGTTTCAAAGTATGTCCGTCCGAGCGTATCCCTGTCTTCTGGATCTTCCAACTTCTCCAAAATCTCTTCATCCATTTCGGCACTCACATTGTCCTTCATCGACTTTTGTGTCTTTCGTCGTCTTCGACACAACACAACCAGAATTATGGTGATGAGAAGAGCAGCGGCGATAACGATGGCCAGAGGAAGCCACCACTTCATGTGTTGTTTCACTGACTGGGCCAACCGGTCTGCACTGCTCTTTTGGAACACGAACGAGTTGGCTGACCGCACCCCATTTCCGAAGATCAGTCTTCCTCGCCACTCGAGCGACGTGTCCAGCGAGGAAAGGAGAGACTGGGCGAGATGGAGTGTGATCAAGTTCTCGGTGAGGGACAGGCAAGTGGCAAGAGAAAGCTCGAATGTGACGTTCTTTCCTTCTTTCTTGTCTTTCGTCCACTCCACAACTTCCAACCACAATCCACACGGAATCAGCACTTCTCCCTTCACCTCCACCGAGAACACCTTCGTCTTCGAGTCCAACTCGCACTTCGAGCTGTCAGACAGAGTTGGGATGAACAGAGGCGTGTCGCGCTGAGCATGCTCGCCCTTCAGACTGCACTCCTCTTCCGACACCCATGCTGACGTCCCCGCCAGAAGCCCGTCCCCGCCACTCAGGCTCTCAATCGTCACCTCGCCCTGTCCCGAGCAGCGGATGTTCCGGCGGAACGAGGGGAATGCAGTGCTGTTCGGAGAGTTGTCGTGGAACGCCGATGACTCGACGGTCAAGCGGCCTCCTTCCAAGTTGATCGCACCCTGCGACAGATGCGTCAGTTGCGACGAGGTGACGGTGGATGTGCAGTTCAACAGGCGCAGCATCCCGCTCGGCCAGTTGCACAGATCGTCTGAGGATGTGTTGGAGTTGGATGTCTGGGCAGATCCAACGATTGAACAAATTGTGAGTTGAATCGAGCTGTTCATTCCGAACAGAAAAACGAATGAATCTGACTGGTTTTCGATTAGAACCACAATTTCCCGAATATCAACAGATCCGCCGTTCACCACAACCATCCCCTCACTCTCTCCCGCCGATGCAGTCGACGGGATGCGGAGTGTGGGCCCTCCGAGTTGAGCTTTTGTCAGAATCAGAAAGCCGTCAGATGGAATCGAGATGGACTGGGCTTGCACAGCCGACTTCACAATCCGCATCTGAACCTTCGAGATCGATATAGAAGAGGCAATCCTCCACGATGCATCGACAGACGGACATGGACGAGTCGAGTCTCCACACGTGCTGTCTGTGTAACCAGTCTCTTCGTCCACAAAGATGGTCAGATTTGTCGGCTTCGCTTCCGTTTTCAGTGTCACCTCGCCCACCACAACCACAACATCATCTGCGTTGTCGTCTCTCGTAATCCTGGCGATGGTGTAGGTCGTGCTGAACTGAAGACAGCCAACTGGACCGATGAGCAGCGTGGACGAGATTGCTGTTTTGTCTGCTGTGAATGGAACGGTGATTGTGGGTCCATTTTGGAGAGCGACAGAATAGTTCCCGCTCAGGTTCAGATTTGTGCCAGTCAGTGTGACAGAACATGTTGTGTTTAGCGAGTTTGCGAAATTAAATCCAGCGCCAGTCACTTTTGGTGGTTGGGGGATGGTGAGATCAATACCAGTATTGCACAGGATTGGCTTTGTGTCCAGAGTGGCTGACGTGATTGTGTAGGTCTCCTCAAAAATTAGAAAATCAGGATCATTCAGGCTTGCTGTGTGAGAACAATGAATCGATCCATCCGAATTCAACGTCCCATCGAGATTGTATGTCTCAGATCCGCCAATGTGGGTCACAACAACGTTGTACGGTCCAGTTTTGAGTGCACGACCTGTGAACTCCACGATCACTTTTGTTCGATCCGCATTCAGACGACACGTCCCGTTTTCAATCCGAGTTGGCTCAGCAGGCGTGGAGAACGAGCAGTTCCCTGCGTTTCGAAGGATTGGCTCAGTCCCTGATTTCAGTGTCATCGACGTCACTTCGTACGAATGGCCAAACTTGATCGTCGCTGTTGGATACAGATCCAATCTCGATGCGATCACATCTCCTCCATCCACTTCAAACTCCACTTCGTCACCTTCATTCGATCCAGATGGCTCGGTCGGTGTTCCGGACAGATTAACAACGTATTTCTCACCAGCGGCAAGCTGGCGTGTGGTCAACGTTAGAGTCGACGTGTTCATGTTCGCATCCACAGTCAACGACACATTCGCGAGACGAGCTGGTTCGTCGGGCACAGTGAACGAAAGCGGAACAAACAACACAGCATCGTTCTCCGCGTTGGTCATCTTCGTGATCGAGTACGTTCTTCCGTATTCCAGAGCAACTCCATTTCCACTCACCGAATACACTTTCCCAACAAGAGTTCCACTCGATTCTGAGAACACAACTGACAGCTTCTCTCCGCTCACTTCGCTTGAAGGAGATGTCTCAATGAAGTACTGTGTGGCCTTCAGATTTGCACCATAAAGTTGGACAGACACCTCATCTTTCTGATCCCCAATCAAGTTCATCACTCCAATCGTTGTCAAACGAGATGATGCCACTGGAGTGGTGAAATTGATGATCATCCCAACCAAGTTCACAGGGATCGAAGTCGATTTGTCTGTTACACTCTTCAGACGGTACTGTTTCGCGAATGTGAGTTTTGATCCGGCCCCAAACAGACGAACAGATGCCTTCGAGGACTTGTATTGTCCATTTGAGTCTTTTGGTCCACTGAATGTTACGTCGAAGGTAAATGTGGTTCCGTCTAAAGCAACTGTGTATGTTCCTTCTTCGATGCTCATTCCTGTCAGTTGGATCCACGCGTGGTCTGTCCCTAGTCCATCTTCGCACGATACACTCAGAATGGGTGGAGGAGATGGAGTGGTGAACGAAACGAAGGATGGTGTTGCAGTGAGGTCGAACTCCCACGCCACTTTCGGCTCTTTGAAAACTGCATTCGATGTCGATTCAGAAAGCGGGACAACACCAACAATCTTTGTGATGGTGTATTTTGTGGAATATTCCAGAACTGTCGTCTCTGTGTTAGAGATCCAGTTTGGTTTGGTGACACCATTCTCAATTCTTACTCTCATCGTGACATCCCCTGCAGCTCCCTCCTTTGTCATCGTCACGTCGTATTCTTGTTCAACCAGAGGAACCAGGGCTCCCAGACTGATCCGGACCTCTCCAGTGTACTGGTCGATGAGTCCACCTGCTGTCTTCGTCAATTTTGGTCCCTTTGTTTCGAATATATCCAGATTGTGGAATGTGTACGAGAAGGGATCCGGAGTAATGAGGATGTTTCCGGCCAGTTGTCCCTCATCAAATGTGAAGCAATCCTCCACAGTGATGTCCATCTGTGCGTCTTTCATCATAGAGAGGAACACATCGACGAATGGATTTGCGATAGTTTGTGTGTCAGCCTTGTTGTGGGCGAAGATGACTCTGGTGAGGGTGAGTTTTGGGGCAATCATGCTCATCAGTGGATATCCAATCGCTCCCCCAAAACCGTGTGTTGAGCAGTTTTGGATCAAACAATCTGTGACCACAAAATTCCCTGAGACGGACGTGAGGATGGCACTTCCTTCATTTCCAGAGCATCTTGTGAAGGAACATTTGATGATCTCCGTTCTGTAGCTATTGCTGACCGACACACCTCCACCGCTTTTCGCACTCGAACAATCAATAAAATGACAATCGATGATGAGATACGTCTGATAAGCTGTGAAACACATTCCTCCACCGTCATTATCCGATCTGCAGTTCTTCACTGTGCAGTGCTCGAGATTTGCCGGGCGTCGTAGATTGAAATGAAGCCCTCCTCCTCCCGAGTTATGACAGTCTGTCACTTCAATGTCTGAGATGTAACAAATTTCGTAACCGTAGACGCTGAGGGCACCTTCGCCGTAACCGCTGTTGCTTGAACAACTTGTGAACTTGCAGTGGGTGATGGTTGTGAGAGCGAAGAAATGTTGTCCCAATCCATTCCCGTAATCTCCGTGGCAGTCATCGAAGAGACATTGTGTCACTTTGATCTCTCCGGATTGGCGGATTGATGTGTAGTCTGCATTGGTGAGATAGATTCCACGATACATCAGATGTGAGAATTCGTTGTTTGAGAACAGAAAATTGTAGATGTTGACTTTTGAGACGTCGTTGGAGATTGTGATAGCTCCCGTTGTGCCACTTGAATACGGTAACACAGTGTCTGTGAACGTGCATCCTGTGAACGAGATTGTCTGACAGTCATGGAATGAGAAGACACAATCAGAACCTGAACCATTGAACTGGTCGAACACACAATCCGTACAAGTGAATCCGCCTTGCTGGGCTGAGTTTGAGACGGCTACTAAACTCGACGAGGGGACATTGACATTCAACACTCGGCATTTTGTGAGTTTGACAGTTCCTTTGAAATCAGTGAACTTGAGAAGCGTGACAGAGTTTGTGGGATACTTCGCTCCCGTGAAGACACATCCAGTGAAGACCGTGGCTGTCGCCTCTCCTCCGCTGTCGGCTGTGAATGTGTATCTCGTCCCATCCACAAAGTCGTGACTCGTCTCGTCGGGCATATCGACTGTTCCTGTTTCGGCGTCGTTCTGGTCGAGTGAAGAGAGGAGAGCGGAGAACGATGTGTTCGAGCACAACAGACTCCCTCCGAAGTGCACGTCTCGCAGCGTCGATCCAGTCAGATGCGAGCTCGTCTCAGAAACAACACAGCAGACCATGCGTTGTGTCAGGCCAGCTGCCCAGATTGGATTCGGGATATGTCGCGAGGTGCTCATGTTTTGGAAGCGATTCTCAATCAGAGACACAGAAAGGACGCTGACTGGTCCGTCACTCGCAGGGGCTCCTCTGAGGGACAAGCTCACTCCGTCTGCTCCGACAATTTCAGTGTTTGAGAAGGCCACTCCCACAATTGAGATGGTGTGTCCAGAATGACTGCTCTGATTGGCTGGCAGTTCTAAAAGTCCACGAATCATCCCGCTGTCGCTGCGGAGAGTGCATTTGTTGATCAAAAGTGATGTTCCTTGGCCACCTTCGGAATTGTCGGAGTGTTGGATGACGAACGGGCTGAGCGAGTATCTCAACGACAATTCACAAAATGACAAAGTGAGGTCACTTGAATCCAACACTGCAATTCTGCCGTCGGTGTTTTGGTCTGAGATAGCTTCTGTATCTGGATTTTCGTTTGATGATGAGAAGTGAATACGTTCAAGACTGAATGTCGAGTTACAGAGTGCAAAAATCGTTGGACATATTGGTGACACCATGTTTTTCGCTAAAGGATTCATAGATTGAATGGTATTGAACGTGATCGTTGGGAGTTGATGAGCGATATCGTTTGAATTCTCAATTCCTTTCAAAACGAGGGAAATATCACGAAGTTCAATGTTTTCTCCTGTATAGATTCCTTGTGGAACATGGACTCGACACAGATCTCGATGGTTTGAAGGTTGTTGGGCAAGGTGGGACGTGACGAATTCGTTCAGATTCGTGGGGCTAACAGGATTCTGAATGAATAGATGTGCAAGGAAGAGGTTCCAGATGACGAGAGAGAAGAATATCATGCAACCTAGAGAAGGCCGACCGTACGAGATGGCGCCTGGATTTGATCCCACCCATTGTTCACTCCTTCGGATCCAACTTGTTTGACCTGCTTTTCCTCCTTTTTCCCATGACTTTAAGAGATAACATCTTTACGGAAAGAATAAATAAGTTTAGCTTTGTTCCTGATTCTAGAGTTGTACAAAGAAAGGGCGTTGTCAAATCGATCATCCAGAATGACGTCAAAACTAGACGATATTACTCCACCAGGCTGTATGTCCTTTCTGTGATGATGTCTCTTCGTACTCTATTTTGTTCCAATTCCTAATCGTATTTCAGATTCCAAGCCAAAAATCATCAGTGAAGGGGCCTTTGGCCAAGTTCTGAAAGTGAAACATGAGCGGAGTGGAGTTGAATATGCGGTGAAGGTGCTGCCGATGCTGAAAGAGGGAGACAAGGAACGGGTGAGTCGTGAAGTTGAGATGTTGACTCGTTATGCTCATGCTCGGATTGTCCATCTTCATGAATCGATTGACATGGGCCGACACCAAGCGATTGTTATGGAGCTTGGAGCTCGGAGTTTGAAAGATCTGATATTGGAATATGAAAAAAGAAAGGAATTGATTCCTCTTCTACTGTCACTCCGACTTCCGGTTCTTGGGTCTTGTAACAAGGAATAAAGGGTGCGATCAGACAATACATTCATTTAACTCCATTTCAGTTTTTCTCCACTTCACAAAACTGCAGTTCAGAACTTCTCAAATTGAATCAATGATTTAGTGATCGGTGTTCAGCTATAGTTGGTGAGAACTGTGCCTTGCGAACCCATAATTCACTCCGATCATCCCCAAATTCAGACCTCACAACAGCTTTCACTTCAAATACTGTCCCTTGTTTCTCCTATCTCATTTTCGTAACTTGTTTCCCTTCATCATTAACCTAAATTCGCAAAACACCGACGATCTAACCTTACCTCAATTTGGCAAGACCCAAGAACCGGAAGCCGGAGTGACAGTAGTATGTCTCTTCTGATTTTATCATTCTTTGATGTTTGGATGAAATTTGGGCATGGGTTCGGCACGTATGGCAAAGTTCGGAATGTATGTCTTTTTTGTTTTTCAAGCTGCGTAGAAGAGTCCAAAATGCCAAAATTCCACTTTAGAGTGAACAGGGCCCCGATGCATTAGATGATGGAATTTCAACATCCATTGATTTGTATTCAGAGAAAGAAAGTACAAACCAGGCTGATCCAAGTTTGTCATTTTTTTTGAATATATGATTCGATGTTGACACCCAACGTCAAGTTATCACATCTAAATGATCCATAAAAGAAGAATCTGGATGAAATGAATGGATATCGTGATGGGGAAGAAAAAATTGTGACAATTGTGCGGAGAGTGATGATCTGACTTTTCTGTCTCATTTCAGCTCCTATTCATCCAATATTTCTGAAACACCATTAAAATAGATTTTTGAGGGCGATACAATATGATAAAACGTGATGTGCAACCTACTCGAGAAAGAATCCCATTCCTTTTTTCTTTTTAAGAATCTGCCATCGTTACTTCATAAATCTCAAATTTCTACCGAATTAACCACTCATTGATCTCTTATTAATCAGATTTTCATAATTTGAACAACAAAGATGACCACAAACAAAAAGGAGGGGAATCTTCAAAGTCAATGATGTGGCCCAGATCGGGGTTTCCACTCACTTTGAACACCTTTAACATGGTCATTCTGTACCAATCCGTTCGATTAGTTCACATTCACATCACATTCATTGATTTATCTCTCCTTTTTTGAGAAAAGTGTGATTAAATCAACGGATCAATGGGAAAAAACGAAAAAAGTCGACTTGACACTCTTCCCGACACTTGGTCAGTCGTTGGACACTCGTGCCATACATACCGAACCTTGCCATACATACCGAACTTATGCCATACAAACCGAACTTTACCATACATACCGAACCCATGCCGAAATTTGCTTATTCTCTTTGTTTTGTTATTGTGGTTGTGTTTTCAGTTGACCGTGATGATTCTGATAGACATTTGCGAGGGACTTTTGTGGATGCACACTCACTCGTCGGGATCGACGGCTCATGGAGATCTGAAGCCGGAGAATGTTCTTCTTCGCCCAAACTGTCGAGCCTTTCTGTGTTTGTTTCATTTTCTTTCTTTTCAAATGTGATGTTTCTGTGTTCAGGTGATCTTGGTGGTTCGGCTCCACTGGCCCAACAGACTTCGACGATTGGAGAACTGGGAACATTCGAGTACAACTCACCTGAGCGATTGATGGACAGCAAGGGGATGGCGACGCCGGCCAGTGATGTTTGGTCGCTTGGAGTTCTCGCGTATCCCAACCACCATTCCTCCATGCATCAGGGAAGTTCTTCTGAAAATGTTAGAACCCGTCTGTTCTCCAGTTTCTTCACAAATCCATCTCTCATCTTCTGTTCTTCTGGTCTGATTCTCTCAGAATGTGGCGCTTCGAGCATCAACGAGGGCTCTTTTGGAAGGAGGTCTTTTGGACGGAATGCTTGGCACCGAAACAAGTCTGTCGAAGATGAAGAACATTCAACTTGCGACTCAAGTGAATGAGCTCAAAGAATCGATGAGTGACGCGAAAGTGAAAGAGAAGATGATGGAATTGTCGATGGAGAAGCACAAACTGGAGGAAGAGACGAAAAAACTGGAACACCAGCTTCGATCGGTTCAGAAGTCGTTGCAGCGGACTCGTGAACGAAATTCTGAATTGGAGAAGAAAGAGGACCTTATCCGTTGTCAACATCTCCTCGCCAATCAAACCCCACCAATCTCGATCGACCCAAAAATCGATGTTCTCTCCACGACGCGTCAAATATCTCATCTCATCTTTCACCATGATGCTTTTACTGTCAAAACTACAAGACGCAAAATCACTCGAACAGTCAATCAGTGGAAGCAAGTCTGGTGCACAACGCTTCTCAAAGAACCAATCTCGGAAGGAGTGGTGTCTGTTGCCATCAGGATTAAGTCCATGCCTAACAAATACGGTTTCTCTCTCTTTCTGGCAAGTTTTCCGATTCAGATGAAGAACTAATGTTCGGACTCGTCGATGTTCTGGCAAGGAGGTGTTATTCCGATGTTAAGCTTGGAGACACAGTTTCAAGTGTGTTCACATTCATCAGGTCTCATTTCTTCACATCTCTACAGATTCCATCGCCATCTCTCCTTTGAAAGGAACACTCAACATGGCACTTCCATCCGTTAAACAATGTGAGGAGAAAAGAAGTTTCATCACTGATCAGATGAAAGAAGGGGACCGAATCGTGTTGGAGGTGGACATGGACGCGAGGCCACGAACAGCTGTGTTCATCATCAACGGAAATGTGCCTCTCACGTTTGTGTCTGGTCTGCCTCCCTCGATCCGAATTGGAGTGTGTCGTTCGTCGTCCTCATTCTCGCTTGTTTTCAGTTCTCGATGAAGAACGAGGGAGTTTCAGTTCGATTTGAAGGAATCTCTCGTCTAAAGAGAGCCACACCGCTTCGACGAGTGAATGAGATCAAGTGGAATCCCGAAGAGTTGAGGGACAGCGAGGACATGTACATGAATGGAATGCGATCGAGTGTTCTGACAGTACAGACACAGATGCCACCGCTCGTGTTCGCAGATCCTTCCCACTTCCGAGTGGAGAACAACATCGTCACTACAACTGTTCTAGCCACGAAAGACAATAACGATGAATTATCATTCACTGAGGCTCCATTCTTGCTTGGAGAACCGATTTCAGAAGGAATTGTGGCGATCTCGTTTACCGTTCTCGTCAACGAGAGTTTCAGTTCTTCCTCCTTCAACTTGATCGATGAAATGGCACCGATTCCCGAAATTTGGGAGGCACTTGGAAAGATCCACAAAAAAAGTATGTCTCACTTCTCTCTTGTATTGATTTCTGTCCTCTCACTTTGGTCACTCATACATCCTCTCATCTTTCTCACAATCTCAGAATCATTCGATCTTTGGGCGGATAAGTTGCTGGATTTCTCGACACCAATTAGCGAAGATGGAAGCGTCAGTTTGGCATCCTGTTTAGGAATCGGTGATCGTATCGTTGTTGATCTCAGCTATCAATATAGGAGTGTCAGTTCGGTTTGACAGAATCACCAATCTGAACAGAGCGAGTCCAATCATAGATCGGACGAATGTGATTGATTGGTCAACTGTCAACCCTCTCAAAGCGACTGAATCGGAAGAAGATGTGACAAGTTTGGAACAAACAAAAAGACATCTCCCAACGATGAAGCTGCCGGAACTGCTCTCCACTCACAAGTCACACTTCGCCATTCAAAACAACGTGCTGACTCGGACAGAGAAGGGGACAGACGAGAATGAAATAAACAAATATAGCACTGTTCTCATTTCGGAACCAATCACGAAGGGTGTCGTTTCTGTCACTTTCGTTATATTGACGCTTGCGGAGTTACTTAGTTTGCTTCTTCTCTCTCATCATTTGGTTCAGAGCAGAAGGGATTCATCTATTTTGGTTGTCTCGATTCTTCTGCCACAATGCCTCAACTTGAGTATGTTTTGGGGGATAATGTCAAGCGTTTGCTGTTCAATTCATGATCTCTAGATCCTCTCTTTCTCAATCGTCAGATTCTGTCTCTCTCTCGACAACTGGTGACATGCATCTTCGCAATCGGACCCAACTGGAAGAAAAATGTTCAGTTTCTCTCTCAATGAACACTCGCGTTGTGATGGAAGTGAACATGAACTCGACTCCACGCACTGTCCAATTCTTCGTCAACGGGAAGGCTGGAAAATGTTTTGTAAGTGGGATTCCAGCATCAGTGAGAATTGGGGTCTGTCATCTCGTTTCTCTGATTCTCACACATTCAGTTCTCTGCGAGTATGATGGGAACCTCACTCCAAATCACAAACATTGTCCACTCCACCCAATCCACTCCTCTCGCAGACGGAATGAAAGAAATCAGATGGACTGACACCGAACAGTCGCTCAAAGAACGAAACGAAAACCAGTCCAAACCGTTTTGGAGAGAAGCGGAAGGTTGGATGCCCGCTCTCCTCTGCCGAAATCCGGAGCACTTCAAGATTGAGGGAAATGTGATCACTCGCACTGCTTACGACTTCGCTGGACTCAACTCACCATTAAGCACAATATTGTTGGATGTAGATGTTCTCAAGACAGTCGAAATTCTGTGCGTCACCATTCTGGCACTTCCTCAGACTGAACGTGTGCTGCTCTTTTTCTAACTTCCTTCAGATTCGTGTGGAGTTATCATGTTTGGCTGCCTGTCTGATGAACCACTCGCTCCCAAAATCCCCGACGGACTTGGAAGCTTCGGTCTACAGAATCTCTTCTCGAAGATCACACGTAATTCTGACGCTTGTAACATTCCTCGAGCTTCAGACGCGTTTCCACTCTGTTCGCTTGACGGGAGGGTTCACCTCCAAGGGTGGGACACTTCTTATTCAGTGTTCAGTCACTCTCCACTCAAAGTTGGTGACGAAGTATTGTTTCAAGTGGACAGAAGGAAATTCCCTCGCGTTTATAGTGGTGTTAGAAAACCGCAAACCGTCAGAAAACCGCAACCAGCGTGATAAAACCGCCACTTCATTCATGCATTATTCTGTTTTTCTCATGGTCTCTACAGAAGGAATGAATAAGTTTTCTGGAAAAAATGAAGAGGTAAAACACATCTGTGAAATGCGACATTGACATCAATGGGTCATGATTCAAACCAAAATTGGTGTTTCTAAGCCCATGACTCAATTCATGTCATTCAACCACAAAGCTCGTCTCGATTCTCAAATATACCTGTTTTTCAACTCCACCCGACCATTGGTAGTGAGATGATCAGCGATTCAAGGGAGAATTACCAAGTGTCAACAATGAAGTATGTCTCTTTCTTAAAATCATACCTGAGATAATCTAATAGATGCAACATTCGGAGGAGGAGATAATATCGGGACTCATACAGATATTGACTTCAACTCAGAGTCTCGTGAAAGATCAGTTTAAATTGAGTCACTTCACGATTGTTTGTGATTGATTTTTTCAAAAAGGTGAGAAAATTGGAGATTAGTGTGTAGAAATGGATAAAGAGCTTTATTATGATGAAGATCGTCCGGTTGCGGCTTTTCCAACACCCGTTGCGGGTTTCTGAACACGGGCGGTTTTCTAACACTACTATTATCGATACTATGTGAACAGGAGGGCAGGACGGAACCACTTTACTTATTTTTTCGATTCAAATATGAAGATCGGAGTCTGGTTCTTCTGATTCTTACGTCCTCACTTTCAATGTTTTCTCACTCAGTTCTCTCTTGCTGGACCAGGGACTTCGATCAGACTTGATGGCGTCCAAGAACTCGATGAACCAATGGACGCTTCCATTGCCCAACGGATCCTGTCGACACCACAACCACCCCCGCCGAGGGATGACTCCGTCAACGCAACGTCAGCAAAGGCTGAGCCACCATCGCAAGATGATGTGGATCCCATCATTGGCCAGTCGCTCAAAGAACGGGGTCCAAAACCGTACAAACCGATTCGGAGAGAAGCAGATGGATCGCTTCCCGCCCTCCTCTTCCGAAATCCGGAGCACTTCAAGATTGAGGGAACCGTGATTCCTCGTACAGCGCTTGACTTCGATGGAGAGCATACGCCGTTCAGCACAGTGATGTTGGATAGAGTTCTTGGACAGACCACGATGAGATTTGTTGTCATCACCATCCTTGCCCTTCCTCAAACTGAAAGTGTACTGCTTGTTTTCTTATTTCCTTTAGGTACGTTTGGAATTATCATGTTTGGCTGTCTGGATAACGAACGACCTATTCCCAAAAGCCCGAAAGGACTCGGGTGTAGGAAGAGAAGTCTGGAGTTGATTCTTTCGACGATCTCACATCTTTCCTTCCATTGTGTCTTCTCTCTCTCCCTCTATTCAGCTTCGTTTGCCCTCTGTTCGCTTGATGGAATGGGGTTGACTGTAATCAATCCGGCAAAGTATCTATAATCAATCCATTTCGATCAATCCCATCGATTCGATGTTTTCTACTTCCTTGACTATTCACATATCACCCATTCATTTTCAGGCATATTGTGTTTCACAAGTAAGGAAATGATTATTAAAATCGATCTAGTTCTATTATAGACATGGGACATAATTCTTTTTCGGGATCACTCTTCAGTGATCTCCGATTAATGGCCATCTCATTCCGAGATGAAGAAATATTGAGTATAATATCCGTGAATTGTTGTAATATCAAGCAATAATGACGCAATTATGAATGAAAACTGTTGTTTAATTGATAGAATCGATCAACCCCTTGTTACTCCTAAAAATTGTTAGCAACATATCAAGCTTGAATGTCAGACGCGAATCAGGGTAAGATAGATGCGGTACAGGCCTCTTTGGAGACGATAAGACCGCACATAAACGATCTGTTCAACCTTCGACAGGAATTCACCAATGCGCTTTCAGCACTCCACGACGGGGATCAGGAGACGCTTCAGCGCTATGGTACGTTTATTGTGCCTCCAGGGGCAGAATTGGCCTTAGGACCATTTTTTCATATTGCCCGGTTAATGTCCGCCGCTGTTGACAAGATTGTTGGGGCAGACTCTCAAGAATGGCTCCGACTCGCTCCGCATGAGAGCACTTGGCTCACAGCCCAGGGGCAACAAACAGCAGCGCCTTATATTCCGTCGTTTTCTCGATCGGTGTCACCAGGGCCGGAGTCGGGCCGACGAATCACCCCCGCGCCGTACCAAAACTTGCGGCACCACCAACGAATCAGGTGGGCTGATCCTCCGGCATTTGAGGGGGGAACAACGGAAGAACACGCAAGGGACCTTGAGGAGCGCAGAGATAGAGATGGTTCTGACACAGAGGATTATGAAGAATATGCAATTCAGGGACTGAATGAGATGGTCAGAAGACTACCAACCTTTACATGGAACCCAGAGGATGAAGATGAAATAAAAGAACGGATGGCGGTCATCGGGGAGTCATACTCGATGTATCCCGACGCAGTCAAGGAAAACATGAGCCGGAGACCAAACCCGCTTAACAATACGCTGAAGGGCATCGAAAGGGAGGCTTTCCACCTCGTAAAATTAGGTACTGGATCCTTATTACAACACACGGACAATATGGAGAAGACACGCATCGTCGAATTGATGACCCTTAAAGCAGGCGAGATTGTGAAGCGTACGTACGATGCTCGCTTGGCTCACGTCATGAAATTAGATGTCGCACCGATGCAAGATAGTGCCCGGCAGGAATCGATGATGTTACAGCAGGAATACATTGACCAGTTAAAAATGAAAACTCGGAAGAGGTTGGATGAGAGGAAAGAGGACTGGCAACGACGACAACGCTTTTTTCGCGAGGGCCCCGCACAGGGGCGGTACAATCAATCCAGAGGACAACAACAATCTCAGAATGCATTCCAACAACGAAACGAACCACGCCCCGACGGTTCGAGAATGTCATCACGGAGACAACCATCCCCAGGCCAACGGAAGTTGTCGAAGAAGCAATAGATCAGGAAGGAAAGGAAGATTCACCCCATCTCATGGGTGGGAGAACAAAGTTCTTCGCAGAGGCGTGGAGGGAGTACAATCTGGAAAAATTGATCAAAGAAGGCGTGGAAGTCGAATGGTCCGAGAGTGGCCCACCGACAAACGCGGGGTACCCCGTAGAAATTCACCAGGGAGTCAGGGAGACCCAGGCTCTTCAGCGCCTGCTCACAGAGGAGTTAAGTCAACTGGTCATTCGCAAGGCAGAAGATGGAGAGGTAAAAGCATACAGTGCAACATTCGTGATCCCCAAGAGGGACGGGGATTGGAGGAGGATCCTCGATTGCAGAGGGATAAACGATCACGTCGTCAAACATCATTTCAAGATGGAGGGAGCCACAACGGTGGCAAGGACGATGACCAGGGGAATATGGTTTTGCACTCTAGATCTCACGCACGCATATTTACACGTTTCTCTTCACAAGGAGAGTATCCCGTACTTCGGCTTCAGGGTCGACGGGATAGATTACGTTCAAACAACTCTCTGCTTCGGTTTAACATCGGCACCGAGGACGTTTACGAAAATAATGCGCCCAATCATCGCGAAGTTCCGCCCACTCTTCCCAATTGTGGCTTACCTCGACGATTTCATAATCTTCGGCAGCTCAAGAGATTCTGCAGCAAGGAATGCAAGAGCAGTAGCAGCGGAACTTCGTCGGTTGGGTTTCACGATCAACGCGGCGAAGTCAAGGATGGAGCCAACACAAGTGGGACAATATCTAGGCTTCGAGTGGAATGCGATAGAAATGACAGTCGCCGTGGAAGAAGCGAAACGAAGGAAGATTGCACAGACGGTCAGGGAGAGAATTCAACAACACAAGAAAGGAGTCAGGACGAGGGCTCACACGATGGCATCTCTTGTGGGCAAACTTCAAGCGCTCGCATTTGCAGACGACCGCGCGCATTTCAATACTCGCGAGATGGTCGCATGGAAAGAGACACTAGTCACGAGGGGTGGTTACGGAGAGATGGACCTGATGTCAGAAGTTGTGTTCGAAGAGCTCGCATGGTGGGATTCACACCTCATGAAGCAAATGTCAAGATCAATCAGACCATTCTGTCACACCGTCTCCATGACGACCGACGCCAGCGAGTGGGGCGTCGGCGTTGTGTGGAAGAGAGGAAAGGTTGTCAGACACTGGCAAGATCACTTCGTCGACGGGAAAGACTACACAAGCAACCATCGCGAAGCCCAAGCCGTACTGATGGGTCTGACGGAAGGGATTGCGGCAAATCAGATAATCCCAGGCGACGATATACTGGTGATATCAGACAACACTACAGTAGTGTCAAATATCAATCGCAAGAGCACATGTCTCTCGCTACTAGCAATCTTCAGAGCCCTCTTCCACGAGGCACACCGTTGTCAATGCCGCCTCTGGGCCGAGCACATTGCCGGCGAAAACAATTCAGTTGCGGATCGTCTCTCAAGAATGAGAGATTCATCAGACTTCACTCTCAAAACGGAGGTCTTCACCCAACTAATCAACAGTTTACACATCAGACCAACCATAGACGCGTTTGCATCTGTAAGCAACAGGAAGGTGACTCGCTACTGGAGTCTGATGAGGGAGGAAGAGTCCCAGGGCACAAATGCCCTCTTACAGGATTGGACGGCGGAAGATTGTGTTTACGCCTTCCCACCAATACCACTCGTTCAGCGCGTGATCAACAAACTTTATCACGCCCGTCCGATGACAGTCCTCATCATTCCAGACTGGTCGACAGTCCCGGGACTGGATCAATTACTCCAGATGTCAACAACATCAATCTGTCTGGGCAGGACGGATCAAATCACCCAGATGGGACCAGGGATGATCGCTTCGAAGGGCAGCCGACCCCCAGGTCTCCTTCGAGCATTCTTGCTGGGGAGATCTGGGAGGGCCTAGCCGAGGAAATTGGAATCAGCAAAGACACAATGATCTGGATTCTTGCTGGAATCAGCGATGCGACGGAACGTCAATACGCGGGAGCGATCAGGAAATGGATTATTGATTCTGACAAGACCGGTCGAGACTGGAGAGACACTAATGAAGTCACCGTTGTGAATTATCTGTCAGAGCAAATTGCATCGACAAAGAATAAGAAGAAAAGACCACCACATGTAGATCGCAGCGCGCTGTCAACGTTATCACAGCTACTTGGAAAGGGGCAGGTTGGAGCGTCCATGATCGTCTCCGCTGCAATGAAGGGGATGAAGAAGGTCTACCCCCAGCAAGCACGATATTCGGATACGTGGGATGCTGCGAAGATGGAGGTCGAATTGGATAGAATGTGGTTGAACAGGAAGGACATCTCTGACGAGGAGGTTCAGACTGCTATGACTATCATTCTGGTTCTGCATCATGCGATCAGATTTACAGAGGCAGCGAGGATCAGACGGGAATCGATCACCATCTCTGACGAAACAACCGTCTCATTTCTAACCAAGTTGAAAACAGGGGACGAACCGGAAAAGGTAACTCTCAGACAGGATGGTCTCAGTGAAGGGAATCGTCTCTCTAATTGGCTTGGCGAGTTGGACAGGAGGCAGACCACCGCTCCCAATTGCCAGCTTCTCTGCTCATCAGACGGAGAAGAGAGAAGCGGGGAGACTTAGCAAGGATGGCCGGCGTGATCATGAGGAGAGCTGGTATTGATACAGACCAGTATAAGCCGTATACGCTCAAACATGCAGGAATTTCGAAACGGATTGACAGAGGATGGGGCGAAGACGACGTAGCAAGGGCAGCGCGGCTCAGCACAACATCTGGAGTCATGAGGAAACACTATGTGAAACAAATCCAATCTCCCAACGCACTCAATATTTCTTCATCTCGGAATGAGATGGCCATTAATCGGAGATCACTGAAGAGTGATCACGATAATGGCATTGAAAGAAGAGATGAAGAAATATTAGTCTCACCACCCACCACAGGAACCAAAAAGAAAGGCAGAAGAAGACAAACATAATCACTTCATCTCTTCTTTCAACTCCCAACGGAGTAACAAGGGGTTGATCGATTCTATCAATTAAACAACAGTTTTCATTCATCATTGCGTCATTATTGCTTGATATTACAACAATTCACGGATATTATACTCAATATTTCTTCATCTCTTCTTTCAATGCCATTATCGTGACATAATTCCGTCTTTGAGCGATCTATAGCAAGTACGGTCTAATATTTGTGAATATTATTCGTGAACTGGTATGTTCACGCCACAAAAGTCAATAGAAAGGTAAAATTGTCTTGAAGTGGAGAAAGGAAAATCAAGGTATGATCTTCCCACAACCAATGTGAAAAGGTCTCCGTTCTCCGAGAAAACTCATATCCCAATCCTTCTCACCTGCCACGTCTCAGATGACATGACGAAAACTTAATACCAAGAGTCCAAAAATATTGATAAACTCGATAATGGATGTGATCAAACAGCCTAAATACCCTCTTGCCCGCTCAAAAATCCCCGATCAAGGATCCTGACTTCGAGGTTTGCCAACTCGCGGACAATGACCTGATGTTCGCTGATAGTGGTGTCACCAAACCGTCCGGTGTCACCAATCCGGCCTTTATTCCGTGAGGGACTATTTTGGTCAAACTAAGACAAAATTAAAATTTTAGAATTATCCTCCCACCCGATCCCGAGAAAACCTCAAAATACGTTTAACGTTACGTATGCACACATTTTTTTCAACTTTTTGCCCTCATTTCTCCACAACCAGCCATCCGTTTTAAATCAAATAAAAGGCATTATAGTCGGATAGATCTCGACAAAAGATGAACAAAAAATGAAAGGATTTTTTTCCTAAGAATTTTTTATGGAGAAAAATATGGGTTTTTTCCGATCTTCCCAAATACCCAGAATTTTTTCTCCAAATTTTTTCCAAAATGTTCGTTTCACCAAAAAAACGTTTCTGTGAAAAATTTCATCGAAATCGATTCACTGGTTGTTGAGATATTGCCAAAACGATTTTTTTCATCGGGCAAAAGGGGGTATTTTGAGGTTTTCTCGGGATCGCGTGGGAGTATAATTCTTAAATTTCAGATTTTTCTTAGTTTGACCGATATTGATTTTTCCAGAAAAAAAGCCGGATTGGTGACATGGGACATATTGGTGACACAACTATGAAATGCTATTCGGGTGTGTTTTCCTTCATACACAACTCAATTGATCAATTTTTTCAACAACAATTGTTTCATCACTTTTCTTGCCAATATCTCCCTGTTTCCTTCATCACTCAATTTCCTTCTTGTTTTTCACATTTTTCAGTGTTTATCCATCCAACTTTGTTGATTCAACAAATTAGACGAACAGGTTGGTCACTCCACCAATCCAAAAGGATCCAGCCTCTTTTCCGTGTTTTGCACGTTTGCTCTCTTTCTCATTCCTTCTTTTTCATCCTCTTCACAAATTTAGGCAAGCACAGGGATACCATGTCGTCATACTTTGATCGTGGATGCAGAAAGAGATCTCTCCAATTGAAGGACGGATCACGTTCATCTCAACTTCATACATTTCACTCGTGTTTTCATTCAGTTTTTATTGATCTTTTTTTCGTTACCATATGGAAATAGTTAATGTGAGAATCGAGATCAGCCCATAACAAATGAGAAAAGCAATGAGATTCCCGAAAATCTCCATTTGAGTTCACACTCCTTTAGAAGGTGTAATAAGCTTCCTTCAATCTCTCCTTTACTCTACAACTGTCCTTGTTGCGTATTTATGATGAAATGTGAATTATGTCTCCAAATTCAATTGAGTCCCACATCTATTAGTTGATCGTGAAAGATTGAAAGCTACGAATCGAAAGAAATGAAAGAATAAGTCTATGAAGTGGAAAATACAACGAACTCACAACAGAATAACAATTTTCACATAAACCCCATTTCGTTAGAAGTGAGTTCGACATTCAAAGTGAACATTTTCGACGTTGTGGGCGGCAGGAGTGAAAATGGCTGGCGAATTCTTTGTGTTGAGGGTGATTGTTTCCATTTCAGCGGTGATCCTCTCCGTCGCTGGAGTAGGCATTTGTGGCGAAGTTTCCGTTGCTGTGGCAGTGTCAGATACTTGACCATCCCCAGCCGCCTCATATTCTCCTCTGTATCCTCCCAAACACTCATTCCACTTAAATCTTCACCTAACCCACTCACTTCACCACTCTCTACAATTATTCGTTCAGAAAACAGGGATCGTTCTGTCAGATCCAAAGTAGATCATGTCAGCCTGAACTAGTAGTCGTCGAAGGGCGATTGAAAGCCAACGAATTGCCGATATATTCAATGGGAGGCTCGTCGCGCTTGCTGCAAGGCTTGGTAGGAGTGGATGGTTCGAGTAGGAACGACGGCGAGAGCGACAGAGTGATGTTGAGATTGTCGGAATCCTAGCGCGACGATTCCTCTCTCAAAATGTACCCAATGTCGAGTGGCTCCGTGCTCCTCTTCCCTCGCGAATCCCTTCCACACAACTCTAGGTCGCACTTCAGAGGCATCGATGACTCACAAGAAAGTTCGTTCGTCTCTACGTCAATTCCCTCTTTGTGTCATACTCCCATCCACTTCTCTTCATCCTTCTCCTCTTTCATGTTCGCCATTGATGAACTGTTGAGTCTTCTGAGAGTCATCGGAGTGCTGGTTTGTCATCGAATGACATCTCCGTTGGAGATCGTGCCGAAGAAGAGGGAGATCATTGGAAAAGATGACTTGAGATTGATGTTTGAACCTCCCACTGAAGAAACATTGCGTTTGGGATGTGGATGTGCATTGAAGTGGAGTGTTCGGGAGTATGAACCTGAATGGGTTGATCAAGTCTTGATGGATTTCAGTTGAGTATTCTTGGGCCATTTCACGTTTTTTGCAGTCAAGATTTGAAGAAAATGTAAGAGCGAAGTGTGATTGGTTAATCGGGAAAAAAAATCGAATCGATGGGATTGATCGAAACGGATTGCTTATAGATACTTTGCCGGATTGCTTATAGTCAACCCCTGATGGAATGGTTCACTGCCGGGATGGGAACACCTCCTCGACAGAACCCTGTCACGCTCCACTCAAAACTGGGGACCAAGTGATGCTTAAAGTGGAGAAAGAAGGAGACAAACTCGAGTTTTGGTTCTTTGTGAATCAGAAGGCTGGACCGTACGAGTTTTCTTTTTCTTGTCCAGAGATGAAGATTGGAGTCTGGTTTTTTGATTCTCTCGGCATCGTCATTTTCTGTCTTCTCGTAGTTCTCTCTCGCTGGGCCAGGAACATCGATCCGACTTGATGCTATCGCAGAAGTGGACGAGGCTTTACGAGAAGCGATCAAGAAACAGATGAACATTTCCGAAACCGAACAGATCCTGTCGACACCACAACCACCCCCGCCAAGGGAAGACTCCATCCACGCAACGTCAGCAAAGGCTGAGACACCATCGCAAGATGATGTGGATTCCAACATTGAGCAGACACTCACCCAGAAACAAGCAGATCCAACGAAGACAGACTCCATCCACCAGAAAGTAACGACTGCCACTTCGTCGAAGTCGAAAGAACCTCCGAAACCACCAGCTTCGAGGCCATCCTAACCAACAACCCTTCATTGCGAAACAAAAGGGTTAGATAAGTTCTATATCCTTTACGTTGAAGTTTCCACATCCCTACTGACACTACAGTCGAGAAAGCAAAACTGCAAGGTTGAGAGAAGCTTCCTTTTTGATTTTCTCCTCCATTTCACTGTTTTTATGGATTTGAATTTTTCGAAAAATAGAAGCTGAGAGTCAAGCACGGTGACGTGTTGAGAAAAATAAACAACATGGTTTGATCTTCGTTTTATCGTCATCTCATCGCGTCCAGCCGCCTTTCTTTCTGGCACCTTACAGCTTTCGCACATTCAAATTTTGGATATCATTTTTTCCACCATCAAACATGTGCTCCCTCCACATTCAACTTATGTTGCTTTTCCGCTCTTCAACGGTGTGCTTTAAATTTAAGATCAGCTTTACTTGAAGGATTATCTCAATATTCAGCATTTTCCAGAATTGCTCTTCCGAATGACGAGAGTTGGAGTCAATCTTAAGAGAAACTAACTTTTGTTGAAAGATCGCAACGATGAGCTATTTGATCAAAAATATCTCCCCAATCCACGATTGATTCGTGTGTCGTCCGTTTTAATCACTAATTTCAGACTTTACGATTATATTTCGCCGAAATTGAACCGTGGTTTTTATCTCTCTTCCCATTTTAGTCTAAATTGTGTATTCTTCGACAAATGTCAGGAACCATTCCGTCAAACACCAATCCACTGCTGATTGCACCGATTTTGAGTGTCACCCAGTGGGAAACAGTCGGAATTTCTGTGATGAGAGGAACAATGTGGATATTCTCACACTTCGGCAGTTTGACCTTCCAATTCTAATTTCTGATTTAATCAGTCTTTGCCTGAGATTACCCCGTTTGATAGAGTTCAACCCTCAATATACAGGTCGGACCATCCACTCTGAAATCAAAGCGAGATTCTTTCACTCTTCTACTCGAAGCAAGGCAAAACATATCGAGATATGTGATAAAGACACCAATTCACATTTGTCCGTTTCGTCTTTTCAATCAGTTTAAAACCACGAAGTCGTTGTGGCCTCTCACATTTCAAATCACCAAATTTTCTCAGTGTATCTCTCCATTTCAACAATGATTCAACTTTTCTCTGTTTTCTTGTCGAAATTGTTGGTGAAAACCGAATTGAGCAATTCCAATGAGTGTTCATGGACGAGATCCGATCTCTCCCCCAATCGGAGATTTAACTCTCAGACAGATCAACCAGGCCGTACTGGCTGTTGGCGTCAAAAATCACGCCACAGAACTCTTCTGTGAACAGAATAAACTAGGATTGACTTTCATTTCTCTTGTATTACGTCCTTGCAGTTTTACTTTTTTGACTGTAATTTGATTCTGTTCTTCCACTCACTCCACGATTCTGTTCTTTATCCATTTTTCACATGAATGGATAGAATCTCGATCTGATGATCATGACGTCTTTTAGCCGATACCAGAGTGATCAACCCTAAATCTGATTCGCTTTCTCAACATCTCCATTGAAAACGAACTACGAAACTCAACTATGATCACATCAGACGGTTTCCATCGTTTTCATATTGATTATCATTTGATTGATCCAGAATACACTCCATTTCTGAACTGGAATCCGAATGATCCAATCACAGTTGATTCTATTGCTCCAGCCTTCAATTCCCTTGCTTCGATGATCAGAGATGGCTATCATTTTGACAAGGCCATTGAACAGAAAGTGCCAAAGTTCTTTTCTTCACTCACCCACCACCTCAATCGCTCATTCACTGCCAATGATCTGCTGAATGTTGTTGGACAAGGCTCCGAAAATCCGGCCGCCAAATTTGTGGATTCAATGACAGTACTCTTCTTTTCGTCACATGCATCGATTGTCAAGAACCCATACAACTTGATTCGTCGATGCTTCGAATGGTGCTCACGGTCGAACCGCCTGCCCTTGTTTCCTCCAAACTTCTTCCTAATATCCTTTCAACATCATCTCTGCGGGATCTCTCTGTAGTTGCGGATAGGGACATCATGAACAACATCCTCACCTTATTCGAAGGATGCTTCAAACTCTCTTCTGCCGGCACTCTTCAATCACTTTCCATCACTTCCAACCCCGACTCTCAGTCAATCCAAGATGTGTTGTTACATGAAGTGTTGATTCCAACGGAACCATCTCTCGTCCAGATCAGTCGCAATCATCGTTTTTTGTCAAAGAAGAAGGAATTATTGAACATATTCCGATTATTGTGTGATATATTTTACGCAAGTGCATTCCACCAACCAACACTGGATTTCATTTGTTCTTCTGACATCCCAATGGTCTACCTATCACTTCTCTCAAAAGTGGAAGACGTAGACACCAACCAATTCATTATCTGGCTCATATCCGACAATATCAACGAATGGAAGGAAGATGGACCTGAATCTGCGGGCAGAGGGAGAATATTGATACAGACACTGGAACAGGAAGGGTTCAGAGATGGACTCGACCAAACACTGCTTCACGACAAATTAACAAGAAATGGAAGTGGTGGATTGCGCTCCTCACTCAAAATATTGAACCATCTGGGACTGAACTCTCCTGAGCCTGAATAGATGACTCGTGTCACGAAAAGTACTCTGTCACTCACATTCCATATTTCACTCGATCTTCAGATCACAGCACATGCTGACCCTTCAATACTTCCCACTCTCTCTGTGTTGACACACTATGTCACTCCATCCTCCGTCTTTTCCTCTTTTGTTCCGTTCTCTCATCTTCCGTTTCGTGTGCCATCCAACCTCCCACTCTGTGCACCCCGTGGCGAGACACAGCCACCACTTCCTCGCTGTCACTGGATCCGTCACTC
The DNA here is from genome assembly GCA_033064195.1 of Blattamonas nauphoetae. NCBI lineage: Eukaryota > Preaxostyla > Oxymonadida > Blattamonas > Blattamonas nauphoetae. The sequence goes on from JARBJD010000193.1 coordinate 49,988, forward strand.
AAACGCAGTCAAGTGGAATGCGAATTCAAACAGCTTACAGACGATGAGTGGTGAGGATAGAAGAAGGTAGGGAGATATTCAGAAAGGTGACCAGTCTGGAAATACCTTGTCCCCACCCTTGATGGATGGTTCTTTCTGGTACGCACGACACGCTTCTTCTCAACCCCCTCTCTCCGCGTGTCTCATAATGTGTCTGTTCGGCGTGTTCGCCCCCTCCTCGTTCAGATTTCTCACAATTTTCTCCTCGCACTCTCCACCAGTTGCTCCATTGCAACCACAGAAAGATCTCGTAAGGAAGGCGATGAAAGGATTCTAGGAATGAGTTTCTTCAAGATGAGTCTCAAGAGGGTGAAAGAGAGCTCTTTTGTTTTGAGTATCTTATCGTTAAAAGAAGAAATCTGTCAAATGAAACGAAAAAAAAACAAGAGAAAATCAAAACGGGTAGCTTGGAGGCGGGCAAGGATACGTTGAGTCATATGTCTTCCACACACGTTTCAAAAATGGATGTTCACTGACCATCCGTCTCAAGAAGAGCGGAAACGGCTGATGCTGCGAATGAGTGAAGCAGAGAAGCGGTCGGAGGGAGTCCGACAGCTTGAACTCTTCCAACACCATCCTTCGCGTCCTCTTCCTCCGCTCAATCTCACTCGCTGGCAACATGTCGTCATCTTCGACTGTCACACTCACCCCAATACCCTCCAGTGCGTACGGCTCGTCGCGTGTCTGTCTGTTTCCCTTTCTTCCTGTTGTCTCTACCTTCTTCGATCTCGCAAATGTCGACGTTGCAAAACGTGGGATTGGACGGGAGTGGTGCTGTGGTGACGACGGAAGTGGCGATGATGGCACTCGAGCTGATTGTGTCGAGTGTCCACGATCTGCGCTGACACTTCTTTGAACCACTCCACCACGCTGCTTGTTTATTCGCCCTGTTGCTTCTCCTCGACGAATCCCCCGACCTCCTAAATAAGCGCCGGATTCTTCTCCAATCAGCTCGCTGTGAGTGTTTGTGATTTGGGCTGGTTTGAAAAGAGAGAGTGTGGAGAGAGGGACGACTGAATCCTGCGATGTTTTCAGCAAATACAGCCCAAATTCACTTTGTTCGGCCATTCCAGCGTCGACCGACTGGCTCAGCTTCGATTTCTGGACCATGTCTCGATTGACGGTTGTTGATGGAACATACCCCTTTGTGAGCGATGCCACAGATCCTCTTTCAGTCCCTGGTTCAATTCCCGTCATCGCCAATGATTCCTCCAAATCCATCCCATCCAAATCTCCATCATGCTCCACCCCACCAGCTCTCAACTTCATCCTCGATCTCCCAGCTGTTGGTGCGTGCGTCACAACAAATCGTGAGAAGCCTCCCGGTTGCTTGTCCGCAGGTTGTTGCACGTCTTCGGGAAGAGACGAGCGAATGAAAGATGTGACAGTCGATCTGATTCGTTGCTTTGTGGATTGTGGGCGTTGTTGGTTGGCGTTCGATGTGAATGTCCTATTTCGGACATCACCCCCCTCGGCGCTTATTTCGGAGTCCGAGTTTGGATCGGCTTGGTCAGCGTCGGGAACTTGCTCCTCTGCCTTCTGTCCCGCATTTTGGTCAGTCCCTGTCTGAGCAAACAGTTTTGAGGACTTGTTCTCGACGAGAGCGTTCAGAATCATGTTCTCTTTCGCCTCTTCCTCTTCAAACACCCTTTCCAGATATTCAAACCAATCAAATTCGTGCTTTATTCTTGTTCCTGTGAACGTCAGCTCGTTCTGCGCGGGGGTGTGGAGAGAGTTCGGGACAGACGGAGAGGACGATCGTGTTGCTTTCAATTCGACTTCTCTCGAATTGACTGCTGTTTCAGGTGGATGGGGAGTGTGTGATGAGGATGGGGGGAGGAACGAATTCAGCGATGGCGATGTTGAAGGCGAGGGAGAGTCAAAATCAACAAAATGTGGGTTTTGGGGAGTTGTTGTGTTGTCATCCGGTTTCGCTGTGTTTCCTGATTCAATTCCTTCAATCTCAGAATGGTTTGTGTGTTGGGAGTGTGTGTCTTCGTTGGGAGGGGAGAAAGAGTCTTGAATCACAGTCTGCTCGGTTTCCAATCCTTCTTCCTTTTCATCCTTCGAATCCCGCTCTGTCTGTCCATTTTCATCAGTTTTCTGGTCTTCCTCGATCTCCTCTCTCTCCCCCACTCCTCTCGTCTTCACCTCCCCCTCTTCTCCTTCCACTCCCTCTTCCTCCAACTTCACTTTTTGGAACGATGTCAACACATCATACACCACGTTGTGCCTCTCTTTCTCGCTCATCTCTCGAATGACAGCCCCATCTCCAGTAAGCATCGGGTGTTCATTGGAAAGCGCGTCCATCTTCCGTTTGAACTCTGTGCGACGATCTGAGCTGTGTGGATTGTAAGCTCGCTTGGATTCGTTTTGTGTGAGGGATGCTTTCCAGTTGAGAAATGAGACATCGAAGTTGCCTCTATCCCGCGTCCCTTTATTTCCTCCCGACTTTCCTTGAGATTCATTAGCTCGTGCTTGGGCCTTGATCGATCGAATTTCGGTTTGGACAGGCTTTTTCCGGCGAGATCGCTCGTGTTTGCGAACCTCCTTCTGAGCGGATAAAACCAGGTTGGATAGCGTCACATTCACATTTCCTGTGCAAATAGCAACCAGGACATCCTCAAAAGTGACGTGGGATGGGAGATAGTTCATTGGGGGAAGCGATTCCGGGACGAATGGAACATGGCGATTTAGACGGTTTGCGTCTGAAGAATGTTGTGGGTCACCGATACTCTTTCGTGGAGTTCCGGCACCCGACCGTGATGGTCTCTCTCCAGATTGGACCCAGTTTTGTTGTGTTGATGAGGATGACCGTGAAGTGTGTGGTGGTCCTGCTCCAAATGTGGTTGTGCCTGGAATCAGTGATTGACGAGATGTTGTCTGATGATCAGGAATGGGTGAGGCGAAGCCAGTTGGTGTTGAATTTGCATATCCAGTGCTCGATCGTGATCCAGATGGAATGAGTGATGGGAAAGGAGTTGTGATATAAGCAGGGATAACCCCATCCTTGATAGTCAATTCTGTCCGATTCACGGATTTTGTACTTGGACGGGGTCGACTTCCACTGGTTCGTTGAGTTTGGCTTGTGGTGACGTTTCGGGATTTGTCTGGTGTGAGGTCACGGGGAATTTGGATCGATAATTCGGTGGATGAAGACAAAGATGAGGATGGGGGACGATCAGTGACTGATTGCTTCTTAACTAACGACTTTCCGAAGTCAACAAGTTCGTCAGGTGGATTTGCCATCTCCTGCAAGTTTAAAGTTGGAATTCGTTTTTTATCCAAACGAGGAGCATATTCAGAGTCGTGAATTGCTTCGAGTTGAGAGGTTTGGAGGTGTTTAGTTCTGACAGTGAGATAGTTTGATGATGTGTCTGTTTTTCTTCGTCTTTCAGTTAGTGGTGGGAGATATGTTTCTGAAGAGAAGTCACGAGAGGTGATTGTCGGTTCGACTGAGTTTGATGTCCCGAGTTTGGATCGGCGTGTTGATGAGAAGGCTGACGAGGGATTAAAATCGATCTGGAAGAGATAAAGAGAACAAAATTGCGACCTCCTGTTGGACAAGTTTTATATCATTCTCCATTCGTTGTTTGTCCTTGATTTTGGAGTCGATTGTCAGGTTCTTCTTGTCAATTCCATGGAAAAAGACCATTCGGTCAGGATCGTATTGACTACGTGTCCCTATGCGCCCAGTGCTGTGAGAACGAGACGTGGGAGCATATGATGCGACTGCTGTGGACATTGGTAATCCAAATGATAGTCTGTTAAAATACAAACGGACACCCACAACTTTTCATTCAGACCGGATCGTCTTCATCAGTCAGAAAGCAGTAGTGAACTGCTGTTGCTCATTGATATGAATCTCTTTGATGTCTATTTGACAGAAAGCATGGTCAAAGTGCAGCAGAAAGCAACTATTCTCGAGTATTTCATCCGTTCTCGTTCACAACCTCCTCCGTCACCTCGTCGCGCTATTTCGAATCCAGTCTCCGATATTCCGGCACAAATTTCTCAATTAGATGAACTACTTGAAACAGACATTTCAGATACAACTTTCTATTCCGTGATGAATTCAGACAAAAAAGCGATTCAATCGTCATCAGCACTCTTATCTGGCTCCGTTTCATCGTTGTCAGGACATGATATTTCTCGGCAGGTTGAACCAAAGGTTGATGAGCCACTCAAAGACCCACTATTCACCCTCATTCCTCAGTCCATTGATACGTTCTTCCCAACGCACACGGGCATCTTAACTGAATCTTCTCTCTCCGACCTGTACATCACCCTTTTGAACCTCATTAAACCAACTCATCCAATCACACAGTCTCTTACTGATACTCTCAGACTAAGCATGATTTGTCAATCTGTCGCTGGTCTCCCAAGCAATGACACCTCAAGAGCGTCTCTCACTGATCAAGTTATCTCGTTTTACTGCCAATTAACGTCACAATTTTATCAAACTCCACTCCAACAAACATATGTGGAGCATGTTGATGATGACTTCCCTTCAATCGAGCTTTCAGAAGACCAGACGCTTCCACAACTAACGAACACTCACCTAAAACAAGATGATCATCCTGATGAGTTCGAGAATGGGCTGACGATTGCTGATTTGATGCAGCCTGAATTAACTGAAGCACACCGGAACCTCTTCCCAAATTCCACTGATCCTGCTTTCAATTTCCAGGACGCGGAGGATAAACTCAAAGAACAGATCGATACTCTCTCGGCCACGATTGCAGAAACACTTTCAAAGTATGCTGGCGATGATATGATGCACGAAGCAAAAAAGTTCTCAGAAGCGACTCAACCTCATTGATGACTCATAATTTATTAACCTCTTGATTTTAGTGTTCATTATCAGCCTTTTACGGTTGTGTATATCTCCATTCTCACTTCCATAAGAGAACTTCATCACGTTTTGTGATTCGACCGTTTTGTTTTGTTACCCAGCTAGAGAACGACTAATTCCGTGTTCGAGAGAACACCAATTATTGTGAACGTGAAGATGAAAAAAATTAAAAATTGTGTTTGAAGTACCACCTCCGCCGAGATTAGAACCCAAATTGGAGTCGATCAGCCTTCGTCAACTTTCTCTTTGCATAATACGGTCTCTCACAATCTCTCTCATCTGGAGCCTCCCCAATCTGTGGTGATAAGTACATGGGATCGTCATTGAGCATATCATGGTTTCTTGCCCACGTTCTCGTTCTCTGTTCCTCGATCTGACCCTCAAGTGCTTTCGTGTATGTTCTGGTGTATTCCAAGTGTTCCTGTTCCTTCTGACGATCGGCTTCCACTTCTTGTCTGTCCCTCTCCATCTGTTCACGTCCTTCTTTCAGTTCTTGTTCTCTCTCTTCGTCCTTCCTTGCCTTCTCCTTGTCCAGTTGCTTTCGATATTCAATGGCCATCTTGCGCTGGTTCTCAAGTTGCCTCTGTCTGACCTCTTCAGCACTCTCTCCTTGCGTGAACGGATCCCCGTTCTTATCATATCCAACGAATGGTTCGTCCTTCTTTTTGTTGGCCATCTGTTTGCGAAGCACGGCGCGTTGGCGTTGTTTCATTTCTTCGTCTTTCTCCAACAGTTCTCTGATGTCCTTGTCTTGTTGCTCCTTCTGTCCAGCGAATGCCGCTCTGTCTCTCTCCAACTCCTCTGCCTGTTCCCTCTCTCTCTTCGCCCGTTTTTCTCGAATCTGCATCAACTGCTGGTTGAGTGTGTGTTTGTTTCGTTCCGCCTTTTCTTCCGCGTCATCAGCATCGTTAATCGTGAACGGATCCCCTTCTGGCTGATACCCATACTGTGCTGGGATCGGTTTTGGTCGATTTCTGATTTGGTTCTCGTATCCTTCCTTGGCTTCGTTCTGTTTCTCCATTTTGAGTTCGTAATCCTTTCCATCTTGTCTTTTCTTCTCCTCAATTTCGTATTCACGAGCTCTCGCTCCATATTCCAGTTCCTCATCCTCTTCTTTCTTTCTCAGAGCACGTGTTTCACCCATTTGTTTTTGGAGAGCTTCGCGATAGATGCGTTTTCGTTCTGGGTCAGGGATCGGCTCAGGGCGAGAATAGAACACATCGCCGTTGTCGGTAATCCCATTAATAACAGGATCGTCTTTCGTCATCGATCGAGTCTTCATTGTTTCGTTGATCTTTCGAGAATTATCGGCGTCGATTTCACGTCGGACGGTCTTCTGCATGACTCCCTCCGTCTTGGCGTCCTCCAGATCGTATTTATCGTTGTCTTCTGCAAATTTCTGGAATTTCAGCTTTTCTTCTTGTTCTAGTTGTCTTTGGCGTTCTTTTTCTACAACTTGAGTGGCACGCGAGATGCACATGGAGCACATGTTGGGAGCGGGGAGGTAACGAGAGAATCGTCCGCAAACACGGCAGGTAGTGCTTGGGAGACTTGGATCGGCTTTGATATTCTTCGCACCGGGGAAGTCTTTGAGTTGGGAGAAGACAGATCCTTTCGAATTGAACGTTGCTGTTCCGTCCCAAATGCTGCCTCCTGTCGATCCCATAGTGTCGCCAGCACCGCGAGTATTCACAGTTGGAGTGAGGCGTTGTGTCTGAGGAGTCTGGGGCTTAACTGAGGATTGTGGGATGCGAGTGGCCGGAGGGGACATTTCTGGGTTCTGTTGAGATTGACGATAACCTGGAGCGCTTCCATATTGAGGAGCGGACGATCCAGCGAGCTTGGGGAGTTCAACGCGATCCTTCCCGCCATACGATTGACGCAGATCGGCTGGCGAATCTTCGGCGTTGTTTCTGTTTCCTGATTTGCCGCCCCAGGTCGATGAGAGGGTGCTCTTCGTTGGAGCGTTGTATCCTCCTCTTGTTTTCATCGATCTTTCTTTTCTTTCTTGTTGTTTCTGGTAGTAATCGCGATGGAGCGTTTCGATCGCTTTTGCTTTCAATGTGTCCATATCGCGGTATTTCATGTCCTTTTTGTCTTCTTCTGTAAGATGCTGCTTGCGTGGCCAATCATACGGGTTCTTGTACTCCTTAGCACCCTTTGGTGTCCCATCTTCTTCCACAAAACTGGAATATGTTGTGGGGACGTATTTGTATGCTCCCGTGTGTTTAACAGTGGCTCTTGGTCTGTCTCTTGAATTTGGCTTGGGAGGAGTCTGGATTCCACGAGTTCGATTCAGTGTGTGCCGCATCTGAGCTTCGGCTGTCTTTGGTTGGAGAGTCGATTGATATGCTCGCATTGTTGTTGTTGGTGGGACTGTTTCATTGAGTTCAAGGCCAACTCCACGCTTGAATTTCATTTGGCCTGCACTGCTCCCTGGGCGAACGATAAAGTTGGCAATTTTGAGGTCGATGTTGAGAGGAAGTTGTCTGTGGATTGCGTTGCCCATCGCGATCAGAAAGAGTTTATAAGCATAGTTTGTTTCATCACGAGACAGTCCTGCAAACTGGCCGATCGCAGAAAAATTGAGGAGGACCACAGGGATGTTCGAAGTATCCTGGACACCTGATCTGGCAATAATTCCGTGTGACCGTGCAAACGACTGTGCAAGGTGGAAGATGGGAGTACGATCCGCAAGTGTACCACGTAGACCGACATTGAGGTGTTCCAGCTTGAAGGTAAATACGCCAAAATCTGGAAAGTTGACACCCTGATAAAAAATGAAGGAAGTGTTATATGATATCAAAAGCGGGTGTGGATGAAGGTATAAATATGTAGTGAATGTGAAAGAAAGAAGAAGGCGATAATCAGACTTTGCCATTCTGGAGGTTCGATTCGAGAAATTCAGAACAGCCATCAATTACAGCTTCAATTTGGTCGGCTGATGGAGCTCCTTTGATTAAAGCTGCTTCTGCAGCGATATCGCTTTTTGATAGTGACATGGCTTTCGGTAGTTGTAAACGAAAGAAGAGAAGAAAATAACGACCGCCCATAGTGAAAAATATCTCTGGATCAGAGTGATAGATTCGACAATTCACAAGGTTTCAATCCTGTAAAATCATGAAATGAATCAAATCTGGTTGAATGATATTGCTATCAGCAGATTATCCCCAAAAATCGTCAATGAATTGATTCATGCTCTTTCCTTCATTCTCCTTATTACTGGTCATGTCCGATTCATCCAAAAAACCTGCATATTCCTGCTGCTGCTTAGCTAGTCTCTCCCTTTCCCGTTTTTCTTTCTCCTCCAGATCCTACGAGACATTCTGTGACAATCAGGCATACCGCTTGTGCTTTCCGCTCCTTCTCCCTTCGAATCATTTGTCGATCTCTGTTACTTCGTTCCTCTGAGAAAAAATGAGATAGAGAGGATGAATTATGGAGAGAGTGCCTGGCCCAAATGGAAGGCTCAAGATGGGTTGAGGAGAAGAGCCCTCAAGCCCATTTCCGAAGAACCACAATAAAAGAATGAGAAAATGGTAGATAGTGGTGTAAACCTTGCAAATTGATTTGGGGTTCTGTTTTCCTCTTCATGACACGTTTGATGATTTGGTTGTCTCGTTGAACGACTTTATGAAATACCTATCTCGAAATAGAATGAATGGAGGCAGTACCGCCTTTCGGTTGTGGAATCCAATCTGGCCTACATCCATATCTCCAGTTTTGTGGAGATTTGTGAACATTGTCCAGCATACAGAGCATGAGGCAACCTTTGAGCCTATACCATTTCGAAAAGAGATACATTGAAAGAAGAATCAAGAGAATTATCAACAATAAACCTTCAATTGAGTTTGCTTTTGTGAGTTGCAAGCATTCTTCGAGAACGTCTTCTGGAATCAAATGAGGATCGATATCACGCGGAAATCCTCGCTCATCAGGTGTACGACGGAGATAAACGTGAGCTGATGAGTAGTTATCAACATGAAACCTGATTGAATTGAGAGGGACGAACGATGTTGTTGAACTCTATGAAGAAAGCAAACCAGATATCTTCGGGGAATCCATACTTTAAAAGTTCTTCGTTTTCGTATTTATCTCGTCCCATATAGTATACATAGCCATCATCACAAGAGAGGAAGAAAAACACCATGCTCGCTTTGTTTCGCCCTTTTTGTGTTTTTGGGATGGAGGTTAATTGAAGAAATTCAGAAATGGAACACAATAGAGATACAAATCATCGTGAGATGCAGGAATGACGACAAAAGATCTGTTCAGGATGAATTCAATCTGCCGAAAGAGATTCAGCTCAAAAACTGACAGATTGAATTCCAATCACGATGAAGATCGGAGGAAATAAATAGTGTGCCACAATTTCGCGATTGGGCACGAATAGATATTAACAACTCGAGAATTAAAGCGTTGGTGAGGAAAAAGCAGTATGATGAAAAAAGAGCAGTTCAAGGCACATCAAAAGAGAGTAGTGGACATGAATCATCGGGAGATATTTCAGTAGCATCGTCCCCATTGTTAATAATGTCTGAGTTCTCGTTGGAAGGATCGTCATCAACGAAATCATTGAGAATCGAATGGGCTGATTCCACCTCGGCCAGATTCACACCAACTGATGAGGATCCTTGGAATTTGTAGAATCCTTTCGGAACATGACTTCTTTGGATCTTCCGATTCTGGACAGACCACGCGTAGTGTTGATAGATGTAATCCTGCATCTCGTGGATTTTATTCACCGGAAAGTACTCTTCGATCACAACTGGTCGAAGGTTCCGTCTTAGGATGACAAACATTGTCTTTCTGAAATGGTTACAGAACGATCGATGATTGTGGGTGTAGTTTCCTTGAAAATCGAATGAATTCCGAAAGAGTTCGAAGTCAGAAAGAGGAGGAGTGGGACGGATGCCGATGACGTTATGGAGGTAACCTCCAAATGACTCTGAGCGGGATCCAAAGGCTCGAAAGAAGAGATGGGGTTTTTGATGACAAGAGAAGAGGTCACGTTGTGAATCAAAGGTGAGGGTCACCTCCACAAACATAATGACAGATAGGAACTGAAAACACGATAAATGATGAGTAATACAAACAAATTGCAGTGTGAGACCGATGATTAGGAAGATCGAGACCTAGAGGCAACAATCAAGATAGAAGGTCAACCAAACAAGTAATAATGCTATTATTCGGTGGGACACCGAATATTGAAGAACAAAGATAGACATCACGAAAAGTATGAAGAGGACTGATAATGTGATATATTTCTGCCTATCTGGACAAAAGATCAACACAAAAACAAGATACTTTTGACGACGAGGGTAAAATTCGGCTGAGCATAATACTTACGCCGGAGTGGAGGAGCTTTCATGTGAGTGAACACACTCAATGGGCTCACACAGAGGACCTCACGATTTTTGTCCACATTGGGAAAACAAGAACGAAAATAACGATACAGCAACAATACAGTATGAGTATGCATAGCCTCTATTATGAATGGAGGCAAAACAAAATCACGAAACTCCATATGAAATCGTACAATACATAAAGACGTAAAGTTGTCCTAAAAGGTGCTGATCACCCGGAGGATATATTCCAATGATTCGTTGGACATCCAAACAGCGTGATGAATCCTGTTCAGGAGGTTGATCTCTGACGAAACGAGGAATGACGGGGTCACCTCAAAGAGCGACGCCCAGTCTAGAAAATGGGGTGGAGTGTCACGTTGGAATTTAACTGCGACAAGAGTTGTGCAGAGAAGGATCGTGCACAGGTTGTTCAACGCGATTGCAGGCAGATCCCCTCGTTTTCGAAGTATGACATCGGAATCAACCAGCAGGATAAGAAGGTAAAGAGAATGAATCATTTCCACTGTCGAGACATCGAGAGTATTCTTTAAATAGTCCAACATTTCCTTTAGGAGAGTTTCAACGACGTCGTTGTCTTCCTTCTGCGATTGTTGATCTTCGAAAATATCCGGAAGTTGGTATTTCAAGAGATTCACAATTGATGCCGCTGATTTTTGGATCAGTTCGGGTGTTGGGCGACAGGGAACAAACACATGCGGGATTGGTTTATTGATGGAAGCGTCAGTATGGACGCGATTTGGGAGGATTGAGAGGCTTGAGAATTTCTTGGGAGGGGTGTAAACAGAATACAGAAAAGATTGTGCCATTGGAGCACAAAAATCAACGATGGTTTTGGAAAAATTGGGGGTATAGATCAAAACACGATCGACCCATTGAAATGTATATTTGACATTCTTGAAGATATGCTGATAACATCAAAAAATGACTGCAAGGAGAAAATAAAAGCTTGAAACAAAGTTACTCCGAAATTAAGAGCGGCTGAACTCCTCCAACTGTTGAATTTGTCCACTCATCAATAAACCCTTCCTTTCCTTCCTCATTCTCTCTGCCTCTCTCAATCCCTTCCTCATTTCAATCCTATGTGGCAATCCAACGGGTGTTACAATATTTCCATTCGTCCCCTTCTTTTGAGCAACCAGATCCGGTCTGATCAAAGAATCGAGTGTTTTCTGAACGAATTTCCGATTTTGGAGAATCGGCGATTTTAACCTGCCAAGTGGGTTCATTCTTCCACCCGGTGCAAGCGCTCTTTTTTCTTTCACCGAGAATGGGGTGTCATACGGATTGATGTACTGTGAAGGAGTGGATCAGACATATAATGAAGATTAGAGAGAGTATATGAGAAAAATTGACATAAATGACCAATATGCAGGGACGGGATGATTGGGACATACCATCGCTTTCTCCATCGCTTTTCTGTGCTGGTCGATCATGTCGACACTCTGCCTCACGATAACACCAGCTTGTTGTCGGATAGTTGGCTGTTTTTGTGTTCGACTGCATTCACAGACGGGAATTGCCATTGAATATCCGATGGATTGTGCTAGTTTCGGTTGTGGGATGATGTTTTTCAGTTCCATGTACCGAAATACGATTGCTGATGTTGTATCACTTCCAAACTGAGTATGTTTTGTCAACGCTCTCCCGCAACTGTCACAGACACCAAGATTGGCATGAGGGTCCGGTTTGGGAGGTCGATGAACGATCTTTGGTTTTGCTTTGACTGGAGGGCTGAGCTGAGATTGAGTCCGTGTTGATAATGTTCCTGATGCATGTTTTGATGTTCCTGTTTGATGAGCGAAATTTTGAGAATCAGGTCGTGGGACAGGGAAAGAATGAGAGATTACGGTTGAGGATCGTGAGCGGTGTTGGCTTGCTTGGGATACTGTTCGAATAGTTGTCGGAGTGAGAGGAGGGATGGATAGAGCTGTTCCAGACAAAGAGATATCCGTAACATCAAGATGGTTCGATGGAAAAGCTGAAACTTCTGAGAACACCGATTCTTTCCCCGAAACCGAAACAGTTCGATTTCGTTGAGAACTTTTGGCTCTTTTGGAAGGTGTAGAAGGAGGAGCATGCGAACTTCGGACACTTGTGGAAGCGAGAAAGGGGTCGGCGACGGAGAGATGTCGATCTCCTCGACTTGACTCGATCAGAGTTCCCATATCGAATGATTTACTTTGCGACTCGATATGTTCAAGAATCTGAGGAACATAAGTGTTATATTCCCTTGTTTCAAGCGCAGCTGTCTCGTCCTCATCGTGTTGCAGGAGTCGTTGTTGATAGATCGTCAATTCTGGTTCTGGAGTGAGATTGTACTTCTTCATAAAGGGGCTCGCTGCCACTTTTCGACGAGCGGAGTTGAGAGGCGTTGAAAATCTTGAATTTACGCGAGTTGGGGCGAGTGATTGGAGTCGTGACTGTCCCCTTGAATTGGACCGTGAAACAGCAAAAGATGGGTATTTTGTAGTTGTACCCGACACAGGGGTGTACTCTTTATCGTTTGAATCTGTTAAATACGTTCGAGTCTTTTTGTAAGACTTGTGTTTCTTGTTGATGACCGCACGGGGGCAACAGAAGGGCCAGCTTGGTTTAAATCCACAAAAAAGCTGCATAAACAGGTTGTACACACTCTGTTCGAATTGGCTATCAAATCGCTTGTTGATGAAGATGTTTACAAAGCAGTTCACAATGACAGTCGTGATTACTTCGACAAACTCGGACAAATAGCTGTTTCGAAACGAATCTGGGCCATCGTAGAAGAGTTTGACAAATCTCAAAGCCATTCTGTCAAACATAGCGTCTGTGGATGTGCGGTTGGGGGTCGGAAGAATGGTTTCATCAAGAAGGAGAAATCTTTGTTTTTCGGCCTCTTCTTCGAGTTTATAATCATGATCAATGAGATTATCGTTGTCTCCATCATAAAACGAGAACGGTTGAGACGAAATAAAAGGATTCTGAGACGAGTTAAGGGCAGGCGTCGAACTTGCCACTGGGATTGGTGACCGAATGAATGTTGGCGATGCGGAAGGGACTGGATCGAATGGTGACGAGAGGGGAGACTGACCCGGTGAGTTGGCACCAGAATGCGGAAAAGATGTGATGAAAGTTGAGTTGTGGGGAGTGAAGGTACGAAATGCTGTATGTGATGTGTTCAACGTATTTGTCGTGTTTGGGCGAGGGTAGAGACGTGGGAGCTTTTCTGTTGGTGATTTGGACCGAAACTTGATGTAACGACCGCCAACCATCGAATTCGTCTTTCTTCTTTCTTTTCGGTCTTGAACTCGTTGCTCTTCTCGTTGGAGCATTCGATCATTACGTGTTTTCACCATTTGCATGAGTTCGTACCCACTGTTATCATTCAGGCGAGCGATCGATGAGGCTCGACTGAGAGGAGCACTTAATCCTCCACTTTCAGACGATTTGAACTGCCGACGACGTTTTTCGATGTCTTCTTTGCCCAATTTTTCACGTTGTACTTCATAATTGAACACATCTAAAGCGTTTTGGGGGATGGACTTTTTAGCCTGTCGGATTTCTTCCTAAAAGAGATCAAGATGGGAGAAAGAGTAGGAGATTGTGATAATGAGAGGAAAAGAGGAATACGCCGTATGACATCGAGTAATAATACCAAAAGCAATCCTTGATCAAGTCCTGCCCCTCATTCGTGTGCAAGGCCTCCAAGAATTGGTACGGGAATACTGTCACGAACTTGTCTAACAATGTATGCAGTTCGGCATCGATGGGAGGTAGGAGTTCCACAGGACATTCGACAGCAAAACCTGGGGAGGAGACAATCTAAAAAATAAGGTGTGGGTGATGGAAGAAAACGATGATACTTGATAGTAGTCCTGATATTCCAATTGGTCTTCGTGTTCTCCTTCGGACTTCTCGCTATCATCGGCATTCTGATTCTCAGCATAAAGGACGTATGTTTGTTCGGAATCTGATCAAGAAAAAGGAAGAAGAGCGACTTGAAAGACGGTATAATGGCAGACAGTCAGCCATGAGTGATGGTTAAGCAGTGGAGTGATGCAAATAAGACGATAGGTACAAATGTCGTGAGAGTGAGATAAGAGTCACGAATAGTGATTGGAATAACGAAAAGACTTAAGGTATTTCGGATCCAACAAAGTAGGAGAATGAGTGATTCCTGAATAAAGAATGAATCAACCGTGTTCTGTAGAAATGGGCTTGTGATCAGACAGCAAAGTCTTCTCTGAAACGATGGTCGACAAAGTGGAAGGGGAGGTTAATAAAAAATTCATCGGTATGTCAGCGAAATGTCAGTGGTCAAGGTGATTCCATGTTGAGCTCTGCCCTTATCTTTGTTAGCTGGCATTCAGACTTCACTCTCAATGTCGTCGCACATCATCATTATTGTCTCATGTGTTGTCTGTTGTGGATGTGCCATCTTATGTGAACTTGTCTCTCGGAGCCACGAAGTGATTCATCTCTTGCGACATCTCGGCAGTTTTGACATCAGGTATGAAAAGGGTGAGAATGATGGGACTTGAATGATGATATTATTATCTTAACGCTCTATTACCCTTAAGAGATTCTGACACTTTTGAAGCATTTTTCCTTTTCGATTTGACTGATTTGTGTTTTTGATTTCTCTTGACTCAGACGGAATGTTGATTGGAAGATGATTTGTGATGATATTGTTTGATTGTATTGTTTCCAGATTGCTGATTGTGTTTTTGATCCGAAATCACCTCGACGTTCGAATCCCAGTTTCCTCTCCACTTTTGGACTTTTGTGGATGTTTCACCTGATTTCACATCAACCATTGTCTTTCTGACACTGATTTCTTCGTTCTCCTTCTTCTTGTGTCTTGTTCGAAATGTCGACGTTCGTTTGTCCTTCTTCCAATTTTGGACTTTGTCTTGATTGATTTGTCAACATTTTTGATGAGTCGATTTGTCTTGCGAAGTTCAACAGAAAGATGAGACTTGCGAAACGAGGAAACATGAGAGTTTCCGATTCAATGCGGGAGACTCAACATGCATTGGACTTCGAAAAGGCGAACTCAAATGAGTCACGACTGAAAAGCAAAAACAAATTGGAGTGTGCACGATGAACTGTTCAGTTCAACAAAAATTGGACTAATCTGTCGACCTACTTCGACTTGTCCTGAAGAGCTTCGCGAACCCAAATCAGATGCGAACGTCCATGATCTTCCCAAGCAACAGTCAGCGAACAATCACCCCACAATTGGCGTCCTGCTATCACTTCTTCTTCGCCATCTCTTCCTTACTTCCTGCCTCCAGAATCGAGCCCGCCGTGTTTGGGAATCCTCCCATCACTGCTCGCCCTCCAAATAATGATTTTCCTTCCTTCAGACTAACTCCTTCCACGTTAACTGCCCAATTCACAATCGCTGATTCGTACGACGTGAAAATCGACAGATCGTTCTTCACTCCTGCATACCCACAGATGTGAAGCAGCGTGTGATTCGACGATGCCGCATTCGCTGCGTCAGAACCATCTTGTCACTGGGCGTGATCACAGACGTGTGGCTCGCTTTGACTTAAAGTTGATCCCTGCCGTCCTCATACCCATCGATCCGCTCGCCGCTTGATAGTCAGAAACAGTGAAGGCAACTTTAAGTCAAAATAAGAGAGGATGGAAGATCGAGCCACAATCAAAATGACCACTCTCACCAAACGCCAACGATTGCAGAAGGTGATTGACAATCAATCAGTGGACTATGTCCCAAGTAGTTTCTGGTTTCACTTTCTGGAGAATCCTGAACCATCAGTGACAATCGATGATCCATCGTTGGAAACAATTCTATTTGAAGGACAAAAGAAATTCATCACGGAATTGAACCCCGATCTTGTGAAGGTGATGAGTGATGGCTATTTTATTTATCCAGATGAAGCCCTTACAAAAGGACAAACGATTGAAGAATGGAAGAAAGTGTCGATTATCCCTCGAAGCCACAAGTGGGTCCAAATGCAAGTGGAACATTTGAAGAAACTGACGTCGGCGTTTCCAGACACTCCGATGTTCTACAACTTCTTCTCGCCAGCCTACACTCTTCGTTGGACGATGGGAAAAGAAAACTATCTTCGACTGATTCTGACAGCGCCAGAAGCGGCACGTGAGATTCTGTCGATTGTGGGAGAATCGATGAAAGGGCTTGCAGAAGCGGTGATTTCGGAAGGAGGGGCAGATGGGCTTTATTACATTGTTCAGAATCCCGACATGAATGTTGTATCCAGCGCAGTGTACACGTCTGTGATCACGCCCAGTGACAAGATGGTTCTGGACGCAGCGAATGCGGCATCGTCGAATCACACGCTGCTTCACATCTGTGGGTATGCAGGAGTGAAGAACGATCTGTCGATTTTCACGTCGTACGAATCAGCGATTGTGAATTGGGCAGTTAACGTGGAAGGAGTTAGTCTGAAGGAAGGAAAATCATTATTTGGAGGGCGAGCAGTGATGGGAGGATTCCCAAACACGGCGGGCTCGATTCTGGAGGCAGGAAGTAAGGAAGAGATCCAGGCGATGGCGAAGAAGATAGTGAGTGACGCGGGGGGTGTGGGGGTGATTGTGGGGGCTGACTGTTCGCTTGGGAAGACGCAGGACGTGTCGCATCTGATTTGGGTTCGCGAAGCTCTTCAGGACAAGTCGAAGTAGGTCGACAGATTAGTTGTTTTTCTTTGTTGAACTGAATGCGTGGCCATCTCAGCACACTCCAATTTGTACTTTTGCTTCTTCAGTTCATCGTGAATGACTCATTTTCTTCCTCGCTTTTTCGAAGTCTCTTTTCTTTTGTTGAGTCTCCCGCCATTGAATCGGCCGCACGAGTCCTCAATGTGCATGTTCTGTCGTTTCAGGCATGTCCTGACATCTCTTCCATGTCAAACTCACATTTCTCGCATTCATAACAAATCGCGCGTTTCTCAACTTCAATGAAATGAATGACAAATCTGAACATCGGAAGACAAGACAACCAATCCAATTGCAAGAGAAAGACACATTGGAAGGATGGACAAACACTCCCATTCCAAGAGCGAACAAAACACAACTGAAGAAGGAGAACGAAGAAATCAGTGTCAGAAAGACAATGGTTGATGTGAAATCAGGTGAAACATCCACAAAAGTCCAAAAGTGGAGAGGAAACTGGGATTCCAAACGAACGTCGAGGTGATTTCGGATCAAGAGAAGATATCCTCACAAAACACTAATCAGCAATCTGGAAACAATACAATCAAACAATATCATCACAAATCATCTTCCAATCAACATTCCGTCTGAGTCAAGAGAAATCAAAAAACACAAATCAGTCAGGAGAGAACAAATCGAAAAAGGAAAAATGCTTCAAAAGTGTCAGAATCTCATGAATCATCACAATATCAGGGTAATTCTAGAGCGTTAAGATAATAATATCATCATTCAAGTCCCATCATTCTCACCCTTTTCATACCTGATGTCAAAACTGCCGAGATGTCGCATGAGATGAATCACTTCGTGGCTCCGAGAGACGAGTTCACATAAGATGGCACATCCACAACAGACAACAAATGAGACAATAGGGATGATGAGTTGTGAAACAACCCATGTGACGTCATCCAACAAGAGATGAATTCGATCGAACCATTGGAAAAATATTGCTGAAATCAGTTTGAACGGCATACAAACGATGAAGTGAAAAATAAACAGAAGATGCCTTGTTCGCAGCTACAAAAACTGTACAGCTAATCACAATCCAAGGAGTTGTACGAAATAGATTAAAATGACATCGCTTCGTGTTCATCCCCTTAAGAAGGCATGAACTTCTTCAGATCAGTGTTGTAGATGATTCCCATAGCCAGCGAAATCAATCCAAATAGAGCGCCGCCCACAACCATCAGAGCAGCCCCGCAGATGTGGATTTCGGTCATCCGAACTGTCTTGAGGAGTCTGCGGGTCCGCTTTTGGAACCTGTCGTCGTTTTCGGGGTTCTTTGGGAGGTGGAACTTGTCTTCGACCAGATTTGATTCCACAATTGGAACGAGGGAATAGTGTTCAACGACGGGCTCGGTTGATGGATCTTGGGCCTCGGTTTCCATCTCTTCGTTGATTGGCTGTGTGGAGAGGGTTCCCATTGGCATTGGTGACTGTGCAGCAAGCAATCCCATCCGGGAGTGGACTCTTGGGTCGGATTGATCCACCCGCCCAGTTTTCGTTCCGATTTCAGAATCCCAGCCGCCGAGGCCTTGTTCTTCACCGTCAATGGAGATCTGGTGAACGGGACGAGCAGCATGAGGAAGTCCACCGGTGAGCGAGGCTGGGGGAATTTCAGAAGAAATAGCAGGATGGGACGATCCCTCCCCATCCAGGATAGTGCCATCGGTGTTTGTTTGGATCTCCATTTCTTGGGTCACCTCCACAGATGGGTTTCCTTCGTATTCCAACATCAGTTCTTTTCGGTTCGGGTTGACAAAGCGGTATGGATGACGCTTCACGTGCAGGTAGAAGAAGGCTGGGAGGATGAAATTAACCATCGCACCTGTTGTACTTCCCATAATATCAAACACAAGTGCCACTTTGTACAGGAAGATGGACAGAACGGTGAGAATTGTGGTGGTGATTGTGCTCGTGATTCCAGTCATCAGATGGTGTTTAGTGATTCCACAGCAGATAACAATGTTCTTATAGTGTTTGGGGACGAGAGGGGGAACTTCATTGTTTGGATACATGTCATCCACTTTAATATGTTTTGGCTTTTTGATCAAGTCATAGATGACGCGGATCGCCACAAATAAAGCCTGGCGAGCAGGGATGTTCTGGAGAGGGTAAGAAGTCGCGACACAAAGAAGAGTACTGAACAGAGCCACTATCATCAAATAATCGTTTGTGGGGTATAGTGAAAGAATATTACCAGCATTATACGAATCATCGTAGAACCTCGACGTGAAAGATAGATAGCCGAAGAGTCCACAGAGGAAATAGAGGACAGCCACCGACGAGAAGCCGATAACAGTGACCTTGTGCATGAGATGGGCATTGCGTTGTTTTAATTCCCCGAGCATGGTGGGGATGTTCGGGTGACATCCAAAGGCAAAGATGAGTGACGAGAAACATTGGATGATGGAAAGAGACGCATGGACAGCCTCGGGAGGGGCTTTTTCGATGACTGTGGTTGGGGCGAAGAATCGGACAACGATACAGACAATAGTGAAAAGAATGCCAAAGAAGCCGCCAAGTGAGGCATACTGCAGAGCTGTCACACGGCGGAACCACGACAATGGCATAAAGATGCAGATGCCGAAGATAACTGTCATAAACCAACGTGAGACAAAGACACTTGTGGCTGGGACACCCAACGTAAGGAGGATTTGGATGACAAAGTCACAGCATAGGATGACGTAGGCCCATTGGAATCCGATGCAACCGATCGAAATGCACAACGCGGTGACGAGCGTGCCTTTCGTGCCGTACAATCTTGAGGCAATCTGTGGGAGAGGTGGAGAGAATATGAATCCAATGAACGGGTTTTGAAGCAAATACACACATCGGAGTAATAATAACAGCAAAGAGCATCAGCGACGTAGGTGATGTGATAACTGGCGAGTTGGGCAAGGAGGCAAAAAATAACCAGCAACACAGTCGCAAGAGCAATTCCGGCACGCGAAAAAGCTAGTGGAAGTCCAAGTGTTCCAGCACCAATGATGGTATTACAGATGTTGAAATAGGCGGCTCCAAATCCACTTGGTTTCTTCTTTGAGACACGAGCTTGGGGAACGCCAACCGTCGCTTTGGTACTTTCACTCATCCTACGTTATTCGCGGCGGTGATAGAAGTTGCTTAATCGGATCAAACCTTAATTGCGAAAAATTTTTGTGAACGATGTTAGTCATCAGGGAAAAATCAGAATACGATTGAAGTTGGTGTCATGAAAAAAACGAAATTTTAGATTTAACGAGACTTAACATGCCAATCATCTGACCGAAATGGTTGGATCGCTCTGAGAACATCAATCACCGTTTAGATCCTCTGTAATGGCGGATCTTGGAATCTTTATGTCTATTTTTGCGTTCATCGCGTCTTTATCCAGTGAAAACTCTCTCCCAAACCAAGCTTCTAATCACCATCGTGGTGCTCGTGATACGGTCTCAACAGAACAATACGTTGATTACTATCCTCCACCACCAATTTCTGAAAACTTGGAAGTTCATTATCCAATCTATTTAAGCCATATGCTCCAAATATGTCCACAAAAGAATTCAGCTGATCTCTTCGTGGGTTCTAAGGGTCATGATGAGGACAATATATGTTCAGACCACTCTACACCATGTCTAACGATGGATCACACATTTCCACTTGCAGAGACAACTGATACAGTGACTCTTCTTGATTCAACAACTTTGTCAACGGCACTCACCTCAGGCGCCCGATATCTCACTCTCCAAACGGATTCACAAGATTTACAAAATGGAATTATATCTGTGGGTGAACATGGATCATTCACAGTATCGGCTGAAGGCACACTTCTCTTCAAAAACATCTCCCTCGATGCGTTGGACACAAAAATCAATGCCATCATTGTCGTGGAGCCTAATGGGATTCTAACAATGCAATATTGCACTTTCCCAGTTTTTCAAACCAGTTTAACAGGTGCTATCCGTTCAGAGGGCACGACAACACTAACGAAGACTCAATTTGAACAAATTGAAGCGAACAAGCCAAAAGAATTCACATTAGCTGTGATTTCCAACGGAACAAGTGTGATAGACTTATATGAAATGGGAGAAACGGAGTACCTATCGAATGTTGACTGTGCCCTTTTCGAACAGAAGGACGGTCAATTAATCGTTAAGAACAGCATATTTCGGAATATCGACCGAAATTTTGGATATGGAGCTGTAATCCATTCCCAGGGACTGTCCGGACAGATTATTGTCCAAAACGTGACAATCTCCAATTGCACTTCCGAACATCGAGGTCATGCGATCTCCATCCATCGAGAAGACGGTGAATGGAACCCCGGTGATGTAAAGTTGATCGATGTCAACTTACTTTCCCCAATCAAGAAAGGAACGATATATCTGGAAGGGAATGGAGACACGCTTTTATTTCAAGCAGACTGCTTCACAGGGTCACTATTCAGCGCCACAGCGACACTTGAAGAAGCAGATGGTGTTATCTGTGATGAAGATACTAATACTGATATTAAAACCAAGTTTGCGGAGTATCCACTCATCTACCTCCTTTTCAACTACACAACTGGTCCCTGTTACGTTCATCAGAATTATTATGATGTGGGCGAGTGTGGGACCATCACTGCTCCATGTCAGGCGTTGGGAGTGGGAATGTCACAAGTTGTCGATGGCGACGTGATTCTCCTCACAAATGTGACACTGGAAAGACTTGAAGAAGTCTCGTCGACAATTACAATCGATGGAAGCACCGACAATAACCAACCAACATTTATTCGAGTCGGAATGGACAAAGGATGGAAAGTTTTGCCGAATGGAAATCTGACTTTAAAAATGGTGGGCTGCTACACCGATCGAAAGAAAATGAATGAATTATGTGTTGTATCTGGAGGAGAACTGTCGCTATCTAATGTGACAATTGTGGTCTATCAAACCAACGAATGCTCCGCTATTCTTGTCGAAACAGGCACTGCCACCGTTCGTCGCCTCATCATGAAGTTGAAGGATATCCGAGCCACTCACCCCGACTTCGGTCTGGTCAAAGTGTTGACTGGGAGCTTGACCATCGATGACACAATTGTAGGTGGAATTGAAGCCTTGCCCTCACTGGAATTGCAGACGAACACACTCATCGTTCAGAGTGGTGGGGAACTGGCCGTCGCAGGCTCCACTTTCGGCACTATTTCCAGCAGAACAGGGCAGGGAAGTGTGTTGTCGTCTGAATTACAGACTGGATCAGTCTCGATCTCTGATTCCTCATTCACAGCGACTCCGCTCCAGTCGACACAAAATGCTATTCACATCCGACTCGTCTCATCTTCAACGGGTTCTGAGCCCACTCTGAGAATTATCCGATGCTCCATCACCTTCCCCTCCTCTCCCCACCATCCATCCACCATCCTTGTCATCGCACACAATATCGCTGAGTTGGTCCGATCAGGAAGTTTTGATGGGACAGTAGGGGATTATTCTGCTCTCACCCCACTACTCGTCAATTCTCTCTCAACACAGTCAGCACTGTCAGAAGACAAGATTCCTCTCGCCTACATTGCGTTTGAGTGGCCACAAAATGAGAATCAGGTGAGAATGGAAGAGTGGGGTGTTGATTATGATTCGTGTGGATTGATCAAACTTCCGTGTCTGACATTCCAACGAAGTCTTCGACAGATCAACACGGGAAAGATCAGATCTCGAAAAATAGAAGTTATCGGCAAAACAACGCTTTCGGATGAGATTTCGTTGATTTCGAACATCCTGGTGGTTGGAGGAGTGGAGACAGGAACGATTCTTTCTCTGACATCAACTGCCAGATTTCACCTTCGCACTGATCAATCAGAATCATCACTGAACGTGGAATCGTTGGAAATGAAGATCACTTCGACCCAAACTCCATTTCAGGTTGATTCAGGAACACTATCGTTTCGTTCGTTGGCAATGACGATCGATTCATCTGAATTGTTGCTGGTTCAGACGAAAGCAGGAAAGTTCTCCATCCAAAATTCAACTTTTGCCCTTTCTTCCCCACAAACCAGAAATTCAGCCATGTTTCATTCATCACACAACTGGAGTCTCAACAAGCCCCTCAGATCACTCACTCAGGATGACCAAGCGCCAAGTTGTGAGATTGTCTCACCACTGATGGAATTGTCCAAAACAACTGTCGTTCTCAACTCTTCCACCTTCTCTGACTTCCAATCGGGTGTTCTGTTGCTCTCTGATTGTACAACAACCATCTCCAATACATCACTCTACAACTCCCAAATAGGCTTTTCTGATTTTCCAGAAATCAGCAGGAATATAAAATGTCTTTCCGGCAAAATCGAAATCTCGAAAAATGGGTTTCTTTTGAACGACAAAATGGACGTCTCATCTCTCTGGATCGAGTCAGACTCGTCCTGTGTCGTCTCTGTCGACGGAAATCAAGTTTTTGCAACTTTCTTCCAGCCGACTATCGAAACATGGAGTTGTGTCATCACCTCTGCGAATGATTTCCAAATGAACGTCACCGGAACCAATTTCTTTCCTTGTGGGATGGAATTATTAGCAACAACGATGGCACCTGCGGAGGAAACGAGCAATGGGAATGTTTCCACAGTTCCTTTTTCCGAAATGAAGAATTCCACGATCAGTGTTGTCAACTCAACCACAATTTCGATTTCTGGTCAAGCCAACACTCTGCCGACCATTTCTGATCTGTTTGGAGCGGTTCAATGCGGCACTAACACAGACAGTTGGTGTGCCCACATTCCAATCTCGGTGAAGAAGGAAAGCAATGCGAAGTGGGTCGCCGGAATTGTGATTCCAGCAGTTGTTATGGTTCTGATTCTTGTGATTGTGATTGCTGTATGTTGTTATCGCTTTCGGAGGAAGAGGAACGACGGGGATTCGTATGAGGATGATGATGAGCAAGAATCGACGGGGTTTAATGGAGCATTCATGTAAACAGCACGTTTCTGAAGAGATCTTGTTTTAATTCTTCTTTTACGACTTTATTGTCCTGTTTGTGACTGAATTCATGCACTATCTTTTTTATTTGATTGATCTTCATTTAACAATGACTGAAATCGTATGTTTTAACGGAGCTTAGCCATCACTCAAACTCTTAAGGGTCAAGTCACAAAATGGCTTCAAACAACGATATCAAAGAAGAAAACGATAGACACGTGTCTACCCCACCTCATGCCCAGGTATTACTATCA
Organism: Blattamonas nauphoetae; assembly: GCA_033064195.1. Taxonomy (NCBI): domain Eukaryota; phylum Preaxostyla; order Oxymonadida; genus Blattamonas; species Blattamonas nauphoetae. The sequence continues at coordinate 74,106 of JARBJD010000193.1, forward strand.
TCACCTGTTTGCCACCTTTTTTTTATCGCGCGATTGTTTCATAATGCTTTTCTGGTCAAATATGAGACGGAAGAGAACATCAACCACGATTATAGCTAAATTGTTATTCGATATTCTTTTTTAATCTTTGATTTTCCCTAACTATTAATCTATCTCTCTCTTTTAATGACTCAACTTCACCCGAACAAGGCAATTTATCCATCTGGATACGCCAGTTCTCCATCAATACAGACCTCACTTCCACTACATTTCATGACAGGTTTGTCGGCGAAGTCGTGCATCCTCTGGTTTATGCGTTAACCACCCACCTCGCGAATCATCTCTCACATTTTTTTTCTCGATATTCTGGTCAATTTACTGACCCATTGTTGGTCCCTCGTCATCTCGTTTTGATTTCTCTCAGTATCAACACCAAACCCCCATCAGCGTGGACCTCGTCCAAATTCCACACCAGCCCACCAATTTCCCGGTCCCACTCTCTCCCCGAGCTTCCAAGATGAACATCCTCCCATGAACATTCAATCACCTGATCCAGATCCGCTTGGCAATCATATTTTCTCTTACTCAGGCAGTTCATCGACGCTGATCAGGACTCGTTCCCCATCAGATATAAGAGCGAGTGGAACAGATACACCATTCCAGTTTCCCTTTACATCTCCCTCTCCATCACAAGGAGTCTTTCCAGCACAAAACAGTCCAAGCCGTCCCACTAGCGATAGCACAACACAAGACACGTCTATGCACTTACCAATCAACACACCGTTGAAGCTGACGCCTAAAACAGTGATTATTATGAAAGAGGGAGATAAATTTGCAAAAGATGATTCACCAATCTCCAATCTCGTAGACACCCCTCAATCCATCAAAGATCCAAATTCTCCGCATCTGGATACTCCAAAATTGGTTTCTCAAGAAATCCCAAATCTCGGAACACCTGGCAGTGTTCAACGGAAACGTGGGCGGCCCAAAAAGGAGGAAATTGTGGCATTGCCTGGCGAAATAGTCAAAGTCAGCTATCGCATCGACTGGAAGATAAGTCTCTCAACTCAACTGAACCCAAAAGCTCCAATCCCTGAGTCTACCCCATACCATTTAATGTCGACTCCACACCCACACTCCAACACGTTCAAATGGACGATCGATGCGATTCGTGATCGTTTTGAACGAAAGACGAAAACAAAAGGGACTCGCACAGAAGCACAGATCACTCGTTCGCTTCTTATCTACTCAGACGAATTGCATGGTTTCAACCTCCTCTTCCTCACACCAACCGTGAACGGCACTGGATACAGTTCCTGGGTCTTGCATTCATTGCTCGAGGAAGAAAAAAATAGTTCTTTATACAATCTATTCAATGATAATCTCCCATCCCCACACACATGCGTGGCCGTCAACGTCAACTCGTTAGTGTCAATCATATCTCCCGTCGTGGATAATGCCCAGTTTGACTATATCCGAACGTATCTCAACAATCATGTTAACCCACAGATTCTTAGCCAGCAATTCTTTATGTTTGCGGCAACGTTCACGATGCAAGTCTCACCAATGCCAAACGGCGTGTATCCAAATTACAGCAAACAATCCGTTCCAAAAGATAAACGGGATTGTCCATACACAATGACGCCTTTACTGTCACTGCATCCGACCATCGCATTCCATATTCTATCCCTCCTTCTCGACCCGGAAATCCAGACATCGATCATCGAATCCATCCCCAGAATCCGAGAACGTGACACGCATCCCCAACCAAACACAAAAGACGTGAAACGCCGTCTGAAATCCGCCCACCGTGAAGAAGGGGACGACCCCAATTTTGTTGCCATTCCTTTCACTATCGGTTCAAACAAAGCTCGAACAGACCTGAAAGTGATTGAAGTCGCTGATGAAGATTCAGATATGTCATTTCTCGATGAAGACGATGCCACTACAGCTGATCCGAGCTCGACACCAACACCGGCCCTAAGATCTCCTTCAGCAACAAACAATAATGGGCCAATCCAACCGAAACGAATTCGGGGCAAAAAACATCAAGTTGTGTCTCCCCCACAACAAAACGATTTCGAACTCGACTTTCTGAAAGATGAGAGCGATGTGAATAATGAAGCAGATGTTGTGGACAATTTACAGACGAGAGGAAGACGAAAACGAACAGTTCGATATTCCCCATCACCACCGCCCACAAACCGGTTGAAAACACGAGAAAGACCAGTTTTGGATGCACTGGAGCCCAAGGAAGGTGAAGAGATAGAAGAAGGGAACGAAGATTCAACGGCTTCACAGAATACTCGGTTGATCAGACCAACAAAACAGATTCCCGACTCTCCTTCCCTTCTCGGCCTATCAGGGGGAAGAGGAGGGAAAGGGAATCGCTCTCCATACATTACTTATGGCTCACCTCTTTCGGAAAGCGATTTTCAAACTCCCAACATTCGAAAACACAAAAGAAAGAAACCAACAAAATCAAATGACAAGAAAATGAAGACCCCATCGCCGCATGAAGCCATTGGAGCTGACGGGAAGCCAATCATTCCAAAGCGGCGTGGTCGAAAGCCGAAATGGTTGAAGCAGATGATTCTCCAACAAGGAGAAGAAGGGATGGGCGACAAGTTAGATCTCCAGCTCGGACCAGGAATGCCCAGTCTGTGGGCGAGAACGACTGGACAGGGCGGACCAATACCTCAACCGATTGCTTTTCCTGTCTCGTCGATCTCAGCACAGCATCCCGTGCACAAAACTACTCTCCCACAACACTTCTCGCTTCTTCATTTCAGTTTGTCACAATCGAAACCGAATACTGTTCTCTCGTTTCAAAGAAATCGACTCCATCCGTCCGGAACACAGCCACTCACACCGCCAACTGTCTCACCTGTTCTGCTGACCCCAAATTACTTCTCACAGATTCAGTCTTCACCCATCCTTCGTGCTTCTCCTCCAATCTCGAGCTTCCCGAGAGCTCTGAGTGTCTCTCCGACGCCTGGAAAGGGCGACGGGAGGATCGTTGCGACGACACCGTCTCCTCTCTTGCCGCTTCCGTCGAGTATTTTAGGCCAGCCGCTCATTTCTCTTCCAATCTCTTCACCGACCTCCAATTCAGGCGCTTCGGTTCCTCCAAGAAATTCCTTCCTCCCACCGATCACTCGCCCTCCTGGCCCAAGCTCTCGATTCAACATCCAACCACGTCAGACCCAAAACCCAACTGTCACCCACCCAACATACCCTTCCACCCTTTCTTATCCATCCACAAGCACCAACACCCACTCATCGCAGAACTACCAAAACACGTACCCAACATCACACCCACTCGCCATGGCTGAAGATGGGATTCCGGCCGCGCTGTCGTCGTCTTACAATCCGTCGCCGTTCAACGCAACGTTGGCGAACCTGCCGAAGTTCCACACGCTGTTTGAGGAGGACAAGACGAACCCGAATCCAATGTTGACGATTGCACGGCAGGTGGAGGGGCGGGAGAGGGAGACGAGATGAGTGGCGAGGGATGTGTGGAGGAAGGAAATGTGAAATGGGTGATATTCATTTTGTGGGGAGTTCTTCATTTCTTGGAGACCTGCGATTTCTTCGTCGTCCTCCATTCCCTCTTTTGTTCTGCACATCTCATTTCCATGGTCATCGATATAGATCGGTTCTTCAATATTGGAGCATCAGTTTGTGTTCATTCGGTTCTCCCTTTCTCTCTGGATTGTGGGAAACGAGTGAAAATGAACAATCGGTGACGTGAAACGTGAAATTTACTTTATCAGTCTCTCCTCCCCTTCCGTCCTTCTCAAAATCTCCAATTCATCCCGTTTTCCTGGTTCACCAATCGAAGGTAGCCCACTATCTCGAATCGTGTTCGATAGTCCATTCGCGTCAGCCATCCTTCCATCGCATCTTCATTTCCCGCTTCTCGTCGTCTCTCCACTCTCTTCTTCCATCTCGACTTCTCATTCTTCTTCATTTTCTCATCGTCTTTTCTGATCATATTCAGTCTCTCCCCCAACTCTTTCTCTTTTGTCTTCTCCACCAACCACCCCACTTCCCACTCCTCTCTTCCTGTCTCCACAATCTCACCATCTTCGAACAGATCTCGCTCGAGCGTCAGCGTGTTTTTCAAAAGATAACCAATAATTGTCGACAGAACATAGTTCCATGACTTAGCCTTCTGAATGAACTCTTCTCGCTGGAGAATGAACTGCAGATATTGCTTCGCTGGCTTCAGCACTCGTTCAAACTGCAACATTCGGATTCCCTTCCGCTCCTCTTTGTTTTGAATACTGAATCTTGGATCCCAAATCAAGTTGCTGATGGTCCAGATGAATCTCAAATGGAAATCACCGTTTGTTTTTAGAATTGTCATCGATTTGGATGTGGTGAGCACTGGTTCAACCTGATTCTCTTCCAACATGAGAGGAATCAGATGATGGAGATTATGAGTGAAATTGATGATCATTCGAAGATGAGAAAAGTGTGTTGGTGAGGAGTGGCAGGAGGTTCGCTCCAAAAGGGAGCACAGCTGCGGGACATCAGAGAAGGCATATTCGATAATTGGATGGAGTGATTGGTGAGACGAGGTGAGACCGTCGGCTGCGAGGTCCCAAGATCTGTCGAGTATGAAGATCAACTTATCAGTCTGGTCTGGAGGTTGACAAATCAATTCGTTTCTCTCGTGGTCAAGGAGATCGAGGCAGGTGACGATGGTTGATTTGAGAAGAGGAACAAAGTCGCACTTGGTCAGAATCTGGACAAGATGAGAAGAGACAACGACAGACAGTTGAAAAGGAGTAACCTGCGTCATTGAGTAGTGAGTCGAGGAGAAAGAATCCATTATGAACAACTTCCAAAACAGTGTTTCCGCTGAGAGATAGTGATTCCTCGGGAAGTGGGTCGGAGAGAGCAGAAATGGTTCCATCCGAAGGTGACGATTCGGCGAAGAGCGACTTCATTTCTGAAACATGCTCGGCCAGTGTGGAACACAGCCGTCCGACGAACGGGACAAGCTCTGGCGAACTTTCAGTCGAACAAGACGGCATTTTGAGTGTTCGGAGGAAGGAGCGTGTTTCTGAAACAGACTTGCTTTGTTTGAGGAGTGCTTTGAGAGCCAATTTCGACACTTCGAGATGTGGGGAGAAACACAGCCGGGCAAGAATCGTCAAATGTTGAGAAGATGACTCCTTATTCGTACAATGATCGAGAAATGCGAGATATTCTGTGTTGTGGTGGGTAAGGAAGGCGGAAGACGATCGAAGAGTGGTAGTCCACAACAACAGACAATCTCTGATCTGGAACGAGAATGAAGGAAATTTGGAGGAGGTCAAACTTCTGTGAGCATGTTTTCATCCGAAATTGAGACCATCCATTTGAGGAAAAAGGATGGAATCGACGATTCACAGATGCGAAAACATTCACCTTCTGATGATTTTCCTGATCGAAAGAATCATGAGAAAGAGTCGAGATGAACAGAAAACATTGACAGACCAATCAGAGACAACAAATTCGGGAACATAATCTGAGAAATGATGACGAAACAAGAATCAAACTGGAACATCACATGGTTGGGTCTTTGAACAATACTCCTCAAGAGGGTTGATGTACTCCACTTCAAGAATTGTGGAGAGGGCCCAATCAGATTCTGTCAAAATCATAAACGAGATTTTAGGAAATCAAGGCGAGACATACCACTCGCAAGAATGAGTAAAGTATTGAACATTGCTGGACGGAGGGTTTCACTCTTCCCACAGATCTGGCTGAGAAGCACTTCGATACAGGTCTGGCGAATAATGAACGAGATATCGAAGAGAAAGTGAATCGAACTGTTTGGTTCCCTTTTGTTGTGTCAACTTGGGGGTGCGATGAGGTCCTTTCGACTTTCATGGTATTTAGGTGTGTGATATAGTTATGAGAAAGTCTGAAAAGTCGATAAAACACCGTATGGATGGGTCAGTGACAAGACTGTTTTCAGTTTGGTTTGATCGACATGGAACATCACCCTATCCCTTTTAACTCATGCAACCGTATGACACACAACGACTATTGGCAAAATCATACCCCGTGCCCCTAGGCTTGTCTGACCGGCCAAAAGTGCCGGTCAGTGTCAGTCCGAAATTTTTCAAAGGGTCAGATCTAACCTGATCATGAAATCACGTGCTATGAACAAGAAACTAAGACATTTACAGATATGCATGTTGGAAGCTGCTTCTGGATACCGTTTGGCACTCTGGTTTCAATTATTTGTTCGGCTCTACGTTCCTCGTTCGTTGGAACTGATTTTTTCTCACCATCTCTGTCTTATTCTCACTTTTCTTCAGATAATCGACCTCAATACGGGATTCAGGACTAATCGGAGCCGAAACACACATCTTGATGACGTCTCCTCAATCTTTTGCTCTCATCGTGAATCGAAGTCACAGGACAGTTTCTAGGTCTTCTTTTCGCATTTCAATCTCTTTTTGTTGATTTCAGACTTCCATTCATTGCGACGTCATCAGTCCATCTAATCAAGTCTCTTTTCCTCCTTTTCTACCTCTCAGACTTTTGTTGTCCCCGTTCACTCCTCTCCATCATATCTCTATCGAGTATGACTCTCTTGTCTGCATTCCCTCTGCCCTGACGCCACTTCGGATTTCTGCCACTGCTGCTCTCTAGCACTTGTGGGATACTGACCAACATGCGATTGAAGTTATCCCTCCTGCTGTTTATGCCAGGAAAGTCCAAATTCCCTCCGAAACGACCTTCCTCGACAAGATCCTACTCATCAGACAGAACTTGATGTTGCACCAATGCCGGCAATCGTCCTCATCAGGTGTTGCCGTGGCCGACGACACAGCAACAATCGAAGGGCATGAGTTTCTCCCAGCCACTCTCTAGTCGAAAGGGAACCCAACACCAACACACCCATAATAGAACGGCAGCGTCGACAGCCTTCAACACACTCCAAACCCAACCATCGTCTCTCCACCGCCTTCTCAGTTCGGCTTCCTCGATCTGTCTGAGCACTCTGACACTGTTCCTCACTCACCGCACTTGTCAGATGGACTCCCACATCGGATGGGCTTCTCCCCTTCTAACGCAGCAGAGAAGAAGTTGACAGTTGTGGAGTATGTGGATGGCTGTGTGCAGGGAGTGCATCTGATGTTCATCCACGTACCCTCCAATCTTTTCGTTGTCACAAGTGTCAGTCAGCAGCTGTTGGAGAAATCATCTGGTCTTGTCACAGACATTCTCCTTTCTCCACAATCAGTCGGCTGGAGAAGATCCCGTTCACTTAATCTCTCAGATTTTATTTAGTTTTGACATTCACATCGAGTGTTGTTTTGTTGATGAAGACCAGATGAAGTAAAGCGAGAAATGACAATACAATAAGTCCAGTCTTGGTCTATGTTTGCACTGATCATCAAACTTTCACAACGAGATCCGGATTCTTCCCTCCAACCTTATCGAGAATCAACTTCAGCACAACATTGAGTTTCTGAATGGACAGAGAGTTGGAATAAGAGATGAGGAACATGTGTGACAAACTACTTCTCTTCTTTTCTGTTCGTTGCTGTTTGATCGATGGTTCTGGACGTTGTTTCGGTTTTGTAAAATCTCACTTCATTGTGGTTGATGGCTAGAGAATAGTAGTGGCAGTGGAGATGGAATGAAATGAATGGAGGGAGTGTATCTGCTGTCGTTGTGGGTGGTAAATTCAGATTCGCCTCTGAAATCAAAGATTCGACCCTTTTTTGGTTGGACTGAGATGGAACGATCACCCCAAGAATATCCAAGAATCAAACCGACGACAAAGATCAATGAGATTTCCACATAAACAGCTAGGATAGAACTGGAACTTGACCGTGAAGAAAACGGCATGCAGCAGATCGTACAAGACGATGATGGAACAGCAGAGGCAAGAGATCCTGAGAAAATAGAAGAAAAAAAACGAGATGAGATGAATTTAGGGATAATAAGGGGATTGATGAGCGAAATGAGAATGAGTCGGATGACATCACAATACCATCTTTTCTTGCATTATTGTCAAATGAATATGTCGTTGTGATTCATTTCACAGAAGTAGGACTTGCAGCTATAATGGTTTCTGTAAGAGATGACGAATCAGAACGATCATCCGTCCATAACTGTTTTGAAGAACCGCACGATCTTCAAATGCCTGTAAAGAAGAGTGAGACGGCCTGAATGAAGTGACAATAATTCAATCCAATCATCTGCAGCAGAAATTACGTTGATTTTCATGGGATTTCTGCAAATCTCGGATCAAAATGAAAACACTTCGGAGAAATTGTAACTCTGGACTATGGGTTCTGGTATTTCTCCGGTCAGTGACCGTCAGTACTTTTCGGTGAAAACTGACCGGTCAGTGCCGGTCAGACAAGCCTACGTGCCCCCTCACCGAAAATTTCAAATATGCCTATTTTCGATTAATAATCACACTTTTGATGAAATTTTGTGATTTTGAGGGCGAAAAGAAGCTGCCCATTTTGGCCCGATCCAGCCCATTATTTGTTTCAACACTTCACAAAGATCCTTTTTTCTATGGTACTTTTGAGAATTCACCAATAGTCTTCACAGCCCCCCCTGCTCTTGAGCGGGGGGCTGTGAAGACTATCCGACATTATGAAAAAGTGTCTGGAAAAAGGATCGGGTGAAGTGTAGATGAATTTATATCTCCAAAACCCGGTCTCAAATCGAAAAATAATTGCAAAAATATCGTGAAATGGAGTTAAATCAAGCAACTGTTAAAATATTGGGCATAATCCGACCCCGTGCCCCCCTCCAATATTTTAACAGTTGCTTGATTTAACTCCATTTCACGATATTTTGCAATTATTTTCGATTTGAGACCGGGTTTTGGAGATATAATTATCTACACTTCACCCGATCCTTTTCCAGACACTTTTCATAATGTCGGATAGTTCACAGCCCCCGCTCAAGAGCAGGGGGGGCTGTGAAGACTATTGGTGAATTCTCAAAAGTACCATAGAAAAAAGGATCTTTGTGAAGTGTTGAAACAAATAATGGGCTGGATCGGGCCAAAATGGGCAGCTTCTTTTCGCCCTCAAAATCACAAAATTTCATCAAAAGTGTGATTATTAATCGAAAATAGGCATATTTGAAATTTTCGGTGAGGGGGCACGGGGTATGATTTTGCCAAATATTGGAGGGGGGCACGGGGTCGGATTATGCCCGACTATTTTTGAAACTTCAAATGCAATTCTCCTTCAACGTTCTGAACGTATGAGACCCTTTATTTCAAAAGTCGTCTTCGAGACCATTTTATGTACTTAATACGCTTTATTTCGTTCGTATGCCACTTCGGGTCGGCTCTGCAGCTCAAATCTGACCTGAAACTACTATCTCTGGAGGCATTCGTGAATGAACAAAGAAACTCTCCATCGCTCAATCATCTGACCAAAAATCTTGAAATAATACTTCCGAACGACCAATATCATTCGTCGAATTATGAAGTGACATCCACAACCTTTAATCTGAATGGAAATGGGTCAACCATATTTCCATCATCCATTGGGAACACTCTTGATCTCACACAAAATTCAGGAAGGAGCCTTTCTCGAAATGGAAAGCAAGAACTGCAGAATCAGCTTTTCGTTTTCTCGAACTCCACAACACGGTTGTCTGACCTGACATTCGACTGTGGGACTTCAGGCTCATCGCTCGCAGCGATCTCGTCGTCGTCTGTGAGGGTTTATGAAAGTCGTGTGATCTCGAACTCAGAAAGGACGCCCTTTGTGGTTGTTGGCGAAAACGGGTGGGAAGAGACGTCGATCAGTCTGATTGGGTGTTCGCACACTTCGTCGTGCTTTCCCTCCCTTCTGCCTCTCGCGAGCCTCAAATCGCGTTACCTCAGCTCAGCCTCGCCGTCTGATGTGGACGTTGCGCAGAATGTGGAGATCGCCTCACACGGACTTTGGATTCGGGATGCTTCGCTGATTGTTGGAACAGGCCCGCTTTTCGACTTTTATGGATTTGGGTCGCAACTCGAAAGGAAGGAGACGTGTTTTGTGAAGACTACACTTTCGTCGTCATGCATTTTGAACACGACAAGTGACTTTATGGGATCTGTTGCGAGGGAGCGGAAAGAGCAGGATTGTGGGAGTGATGTGGGGTTGGTGAGTGGTGTGTCTCAGTCGCTGATTGGGAGTTGTGTTAGTTCCTGCACGAACCATCTTTACGGAACAGCCATTCACGATCTGAACTTGGGTGGATCAGTTCTGAGCAAGAACACCTCCTTCACACACACCACAACAACACTGGACTATCACAACGAACACAAAACAACACAAACAACTCTAAATACAGCGATACAGTTTCACCACTTCTCCCTCTGCACTTTCAAAGGCTGCACCGGACAATATCAAGGCGGAGCGATCATTCTGAACATCTACCCGGTCGATCTCGAAATTGAGTCGTGTTCGTTCGACTCGTGCTCTTCGGGCACTGGCGGTGGAGCTGTCTTCTTCTCCCCAGGTAATACGAAAGCCATTTTCGTACTCTCCTCGTCGTCCTTTGTTGGATGTTCCTCCGCAGGTGGCGGTGGCTCTCTCTGTGTCACGTCAGACACTTCAATCACCATCTCAGACACCATCTTTCGGAATTCTAACTCAACCAACCATGGAGGAGCTGTTCTTCTATCCCACTGGGATTTTACATCGTCCGGAGGTGCCATTTCAAATTGTCTCTTCGAAAACTGTCAAACCACCACAGCTGTGTCGGAGGGTGGTGGTGGAGGTTTGTACTGTCGCAATTGTCTCTCGATCAGACTCGACTCTTTCCGATTTCGAGGATGTTCCACTGTTTCTGGAAATGGGCGAGATATGTACTTCTACACGTACAACGCCCAAACAACTCCACTCCCAACTGTGTCACTCTCGACAGTGTCCAACTGCGATTCCACATCAACCCCTGAAGAGAATCGAATCTATCCAGCTAACATCGTTTCCGGGACTGTTCTCCCAACACCAACCCAAACGGCAACGATCCTGTCACTGACAGCTCAGCTGATAAGTTCGACGGAAGCAGAGATTGTTGTGACTCTGAACAAGGCAGTATCGGGAAAGCTTTTGGTTTTGTTGTCGAATGCAGAAGGAACACCTCGAACCGACTCAACGAAGGCCCCAAACATTGATCGAGTCTTGGCATTCACTCTGTCGTCAAACGTGGGAAAGACGACAGTGAGCATTGATGACACTGGTCTTCTCCAACTACCTCTCGAAGACTACAGAATCACGATTCCGTCTCTTTCTGGTCACAACGTCTCGTTTTCAAACGCGCCCATCGTCATGTTCACTCCCAGCCCAACACTTCTTTCGGCGAATTGTGTTTTGGACGAAAGCTTCATGATCGCAGTCCTAAATCTCGAAGGCTCTTGTATGGATGGTGAGTCGTTCGTGTTCACCCTTCATGATGAATCGACATTTGAAGCAACATTTGCCTCGTCGGAAGCAAGGGTGACATTGGAATTGACTGGAGAGGGTGCGGAATGGAAGGAGAACATGATGTTTGTGATTGTGAGCGGAAAGAAGAAGAACTCTGACTCCATCTCTGTTTCGATCCCAACGCCAGTTTATTTCACGATTCCCGAAAGATCTCGTCTCACCAACATTGAGGTGAGTGAGCTGAACGAAGACAAAACGGGGGTGACATTGTTGTTCACCTCTCGTCAACTAAAAGGGAATGAAGAACTCGAAGTAACGATTCAGAAAGCGAGTGGAGATGACTCTGAAGTGATGAAGTTGAGGACAAACGCAGAAGGACAGATTATTTCCCAGACAGTCACTCTTTACCCATCGAACAAAAATGCGGAAGAGTGGAAAAACTGGATTGTGTTTGGAGAGAGCTACAAAGTGGTTGGAGTGTTGTGGAAGAGATCGGAGGGAGATGTGGCAGTTCAGTTCTCTTCGATTGTGTTTGGCATGCCTGTGGAAGTGGTTCGTGTTTCATCAGCCGATTGTTCAAAAGATTCTGCGACATCGACGATTGTGTCGATTGTTGGAGTTGGATTTGTTGTGGACGAGACATACACGCTCACTCTGAGTGGAACACCAACCTCCGATTCAACCTCGTCGGACATCCACGCACCAACGATCACAGTGAAGGCCTCTTCGCGAACAACAGCCCAATCATCTGCTCTATCTCTGTCGTGGAGTTCTGAAGAGTCGCTTCGTTTCGGGTTCACGTATGCCATCACAGCGATCACAAATGGAACAGAGGATGGAGTGGTTGAGGGAGGAGAATTCAAAACTCCTTCTGAACCATCAGTGACGTCGATCTCACGCAAGCTGAAAGATGGAGATGCGAAGACGGTAGAGATTTCAATTTCTGGATTGAACATCCCAGATGGAGAATATTGGCTTGTTTTGAAGGGCAAAGTAAGCACGAAAGAAACGGAATTGAAGATCAGGATTGCGAACTCCGAAGGAAAATCGGAAGGAACAGTGGAATTTGGGATCTTTTCGTCGTCTGAGATGGAATATGGAGCAGAATACGAAGTGACTGGACTCTTCAACAGTTTGGTGACAGTTGCTCTGCCAAAAGCGGCAGACCGATCTCTGACGATGCCAGAAGCACCAGCTCGAGTGATGTCAGTGTCGTGTGAGCTTTCTGGGGAAAAGAAAACCCATGCGAAGATTGTGATTTCTGGAACGAAACTTCCTTCTGGAAAGACACTGTCCGTGAAAGTGAAAGAAGTTGACCCAACTGGAAGTTTGATTGGATATGAGATTGCACTTTCTGAAATTGAAATTGCCAAGGAAACAAGTACAAAATCAATTGAAATGGAAGTTTACGAAGCGAATAAACCGAGTCTTGAGTATGGGAAGACGTACGAGCTCATCTCGCTCGCCATTTCTGACACAGCATCGTGCATTCTGGATGAGTCTGTGCGCTTTTCAGTGCCAATAGAGCCTGTGCGAATCAAGTCGGTATTGTGCCCAGAAACAAATCCAAACTGGACAGTTGTGACACTGGGAGGGTCTGGCTTTGTGTCTGGAGAATTCTACACTGTGACTGTTTCTGGCCATCCGATTGACTCTGCCTCGCCTCCTCCATCCACACTCCATGAAGCGTCGTTTGTGGTGACTGCATCATCGGATCAACTGGCGAAGTCTTCTGCCCTCCAACTGTATCCAGCCGAAGGAAGTGATCTGAAGTTTTCGTATTCGTACACGATTGAAAAGATCACGAATGGGACTGAGGATGGAGTCATCCACTCTGGAGTGTTCAACACGCAAGCTGATGTCAATCAAGATGAAGCTCTGATCACGAGATTTGAAGTTGTTCTCGCGAGTTCACTGAACACGTCGATGATGATTGAAGTTTCTGGGTCTCATCTGCCAAGTGGAACAATCGGAACGATGACACTGAATGAATCTTTCACGTTCAACATGTCTTTCTCATCGGACACCTTTGGTCGGAGCGAAGTGATTCCACTTGGTGTGAGTGATTCTCTCGCATTTGGTTCAGAATACACAATCACATCCCTCGAAAACTCGAACAAGCAACCAATCCAAACGACGCAAACAACAATCACCACACCTCCAAAGCCATCGAAGTTATCGTTCTATGTGTGTGGAACAGAAGCAAGTGCAGGAGTGGATCAGAGTGGAGCTGATCCTGAGTCGTGTTTTGGGATCAAGTCAGCGTGGAACTCAGCGACTTCTCTCGGGATTTTGGACACCACAATGCGAATCGTCAACTCAGCTGACCTCTCCTCTCCTCTCATCGTCACAACCAGCGTCCCGTTCACTCTGCTCTCGTTCCAAGCCGAGCCAGCAACTCTTCAAGCTCGTCCATCCGCCTCCCAACCGAACTGTGTCCTCATCTCAGTGAAACAGGAAGCAGAGTGCAGACTGACACTGCTCACTGTCATTGCCGACTTGTCTGGCTCATCGTTCAAACTGGTGTCAGCCTCGAAAGGAACAGTTGTGATTCGAAGCTGCTCGATTGAAGGAAGAGGAGGGAGTGGATCAAGCAACGAGGATGTGTCGATTTGTGGATGGTCGAGAGGATTTCTTGAACTGATCGAGACAGACACTGAGTTGAATAGTGTGACGCTGAAGGAAATCGAAATGGGTGGGATCTGGATGAGCGGAGGGAAGCTGAATGTGACAGCTGGAGTGTTCTCACACAACGGACCATCCAACGCCGACTTCCCATCCACTCGACAGAACATCCACTGCGAGGGAGAGGGAATGCTTGTGATTGACAGTCTGGCCAAGGGAGATGGAACCGAAGACACACCTTCAGCATGGATTGATTCTCACGAATGCACAGTGGATGCAAAACAATCGATCAAGACATCGCCTCTCTTCGTCCCAACACTCCTCCCGAACTCTTCGTCGTCCTTCAACTCGTCGTCGAAGCAGTACCGAATTGTGGTTGTTGGGTCGAGTCTGTTTCCGTGTGGTCTGTCGCTGGAAGTGTCCTCGCAAAAAGGAGACAAGCGAGAATCAGTGGAGTTCGCTCTTTCTGGTTCGAGTGATGGAGTCTCTTCGTTCTCGGAAAGTGAGATTGTGGTGACGCTGGCATCGTCATCGTTCTCGTCGCTGCACACATCGGAAGAGTGGAAAGGGTGTCTTCTGTTTGGAAACAACCAATCGTCGTCGTCGTTTGTGATTCGCTCGCCTTCGTCATCAGATCAGAAGCAAGCGGAAGGAGGAGTCACGAGTCGGGGTTGGATTGTGGGGCTGGTGGTGGGGATTGGCATTCTGGCGCTGATTGTGATTCTGCTGTTGGTTGTGTTAGGAGTTCGATCTCGTGCATTGAAGAAAGACAGAACGCCGAGCCAGTCAGAGATGGATGAGACAGACCATTTTGAGATGAAACTTGACGATGTGAACGAGCTGAACAGGCACAGTGGAGACACGTCGTTTTATGGGATGGGATCGAAGTCGATTGTTGTGGAATCGTCAGCGTCAGATTTCACTCAGCTGGCACATTCGGAAGGGAAACAGAAGGAAGGAGATGATCTCCTGGACATGGTGGAAGTGATGAATGGACTGAATCCTGTTTCTGTGATTCAACTGACACGAAACTGTTCTCTATACAACCGTTTGCATGGAACAAACCAAGTCGGATTCTCGAAAAGGCAGGTTGGATTGGAGCTGGCGCGTGGAGTTGAACAGATTGCGAAGACAGACTCTTCGGCGCCAATTCTGACAACATTGTCCCCTCACTGGATCTTCCTGGACTCGAAAGACAAAGTGTTCTTCCAGACGAAGGCAGCACTGACCCAGGGCGCTTTTTTCGGGAGTGGCCTTGGCGAGAGCACAGAAAAGGCGCGGAATCGAGAGCGAGTGGAGGACCAGCGATGGCAAGCGCCAGAAATGGTGAAGGGAGGAGTGGTGGCGGAGATGGAGAAGGCAGCCGTGTTCAGTCTGGGGATTCTGTTGTGGGAGTTGGAGACAGGAGAGATTCCTTGCAAAGAGGTTGATGCTGTGAATGCTCAGCGTGCATTTGAGAGTGGATTCCAGCTGAGCATGACAACGATCACCAACAAAACACTTGCCGAGCTGATCGACAAGTGTGTCACACCCGACGTGGACTCTCGTCCGTTGTTGAAGCATATGGTGCAAACCCTGGAAGGGTTGGAAGAGAAGAAGCAGCCTGAGGAAATGAAGTTGTTTGCGGAATCGACAAGCAAACCTTCACCAGCGATTTGATCGAACACTATTTCTCTTGATTGTTCTCTATCCACACACTTCTTGTTTTTCTTTGGCAGAGTCGTGATCAGTCCAGACACTTTTTGAAGCCACGTCAATCCGCTTCGATCAAACTCGAGCCAGTTTCTGTTCATTTTGATTCTTCATTCCTCTCACGTCACACTCACCAACACACACCCTGTCGCTCACAACCATGCGAGACACGTCGATGGAGAAGACCGCACTTCTCACACTCATCGTGTTCTGACACCCCAACGCCCGCTCCACCGAACAAGCAGAACACTCCACTCTTCTCCGACTCGTTCGGCTTTTGTGACGCGACTCGCCGTGTTCTTCTTTGTGGATCCGTCCTCTTCATTCTCGCCGAGCAGCCCAACCTTCCGTTCTCGTCTGGGCTAGCTCACTCATCCTTTGAACACCTCTTTCTTCTTGACATGCCTTTCCTGCATGTCGAGTCAGCCACATCATCACGTCATACATCACCCACTTCCACAATCACCTCACTGTACCAGTCTCCCAACGATGTGAGAAATGATCTCGCAAAGATTAGAGACTAGTTTTGCTTGGCACCAATTCATCTTGTTTTGTGGCTGCCTTTGTGATTGGGACAATAAAACAGGCACCCAACTCACCACTCATCTCGTTTCACTTCACCTTGATCTCATTCATCAACGTTCCTTCCAAGATCCCTGGAAACAAACCAATAACCCAGAAATAGCAGAGTGCGGAACTGATGAAACGATTCAGACCAATCAAGGTTCTGTCCAAACCACAAAAGGGTGCGAATAACGATCAAACCATTGATAAAGATTTCAAGGAGCAAGAACCACCCATCAGGGATTCTATCAACATATTATGCATCTATCCAACTATTCATCACACAAAAATCCCATGCTCCACAACAAGACTTCTTCAAAACCCAAAGTTGACACCAGAACACCGGAACAAACAGTTTGACGATTTCCTCTCGACATCACTCTGAAATGTTTACAGCACCTGGTTGAAGTGTTTCTACGCCAGATATGTGGAGATTGCAAAGCATTACGTCCAATGATGTTTAATAGCCTGCTCATTCTTGCAACTAGTTTGTTTCGACATGCTTTCCTTCTTTCTCGTCAATAATTTTCACAGAGTCCAATTGGGCCCTCTCAACAATACTTGATATGGAGTACATACAAATATTTGAACAGTATTGTAAATGGACGAAACCATGTGCTATTCCGGTGTGATTCTTGTTTCGTCATAATTTCCCAGATTTCTCTCCCACAGTTGTTATCTATCCTTGGTGTGATCTTGATATTCTCGCCGTATCGTTGTGTTTTGTAATTGATTCGGTCAGGAAAATCATCAGAAGATGAACGTGTTCGAATTTGTGCATCATCGATTCCATCCTTCTTTCTGAAATGTGTGATCTCTATATCGAATAAAGACATACTCACTGAAGTATAATTTCTTTCACATTTCCATCATTTTGTTTCAGATCGGAAATTGTCTGATGATATGGACTTCGACTCTCCGATTATCTTCCACATTCCTCACCCACCACAAAACCCAATATCTCGCATTTATCGATCGTTCAAAGAATAAAAAAGCAACTTTCCCCCAGTTGACGATTCTCGCCCATCTATGCTTCTCCCCTCATCTCGAAGTGTCGAGGATGGCTCTCGAAGCACTCTCCATTCGAAGCGAATCTGATCCAGAAACCCGCCCCTTCCTCCAAACACTCGAAGTCCCTTCTGTCTCGACTAAACGTTCGTCGGAGCTTGTCCCGTTCGCAGGACGACTGTGTTCCGCACTGGCCGAGCATGATTCCCAATTGAAGTCGCTCTTCACCGAATCGTCGCCTTCGGATGGAACCATCTCTGCTCTCTCCTCCACACTTCCCTCCGAATCACCACTTCTCAATGGAAATACTGTTTTTATTCTTCTTTATGAAGGACTCTCTCTCCTCAACTCAATTTTCGATCGCATTGACAACACATTTCAAGATGTGTGTCTTTGTCTCTTCTCATCTTGTCCAGATTCTGTTCAAGTACGACTTTGTTTCTCTTCTCAAATCAACCATCATCGCCCGCCTCGATCTCCTTGAGCAGCAGAAAACTCAATCGAAATGTCCACCTTCAGAACGAACTGACATCTTGATCAAAATTCTCGACGGTTCGTGGAAATGTGCTTCTTCTTGTCTCGGTTCATTTCACAAGTCACTCCGTCGAGCTGTCGAATCCACTTTCTACGATATTCAGGAGCTGTGCTCACTTTTGGTGCGAACTTGCCGTCTCTCCTCACACATGCTCTCTTCTCCTCTTCGAATGCTCCTGAATCTCACTTCTAATCTCCCTCACCTGATTCCTCGGATTCTGAAAGAGAATCTGGTCGAACGATTGATCAACTTTTCTCAACCAATGACAGTTCCAACCACGAATGGTGAACTCCATTACTATTTCATCGATCTCGTGGTCAACTTGATCTGGGATCCAAGAAACATCACTGAAGACAATGAAGAGCAGAAGAGAATCCGAATTTTGCAGTTTGAACGATTGTTGAAACCAGCGAAGCAATATCTGCAGTTTATTCTTCAGCGAGAGGAGTTCATTCCGAAAGCAGTCTCACGCAACAAGGATCTGGCAATTCGAATCACTGAACTTGTCGAACAGACATTGGTGCTCGAGCGAGAACTGTTCGAATATGGTGAGATTGTGGAGAGTGGGAGAGAGGAG
The DNA here is from genome assembly GCA_033064195.1 of Blattamonas nauphoetae. Lineage (NCBI taxonomy): Eukaryota > Preaxostyla > Oxymonadida > Blattamonas > Blattamonas nauphoetae. The sequence continues at coordinate 92,491 of JARBJD010000193.1, forward strand.
TGGGAAGTGGGGTGGTTGGTTGGGGAGGCGGAAGAGAAGTTTTTGAGCTCGAGACTGTACTCGATCAGAGAAGAGGATGAGAAACTGAAGAAGGATGGGAAAGAGAGATGGAAGAGGAGAGTGGAGCGACGACGAGAAGCAGGACACGAAGATGCGATGGAAGGATGGCTGATGCGAAAGGACAATCGAACACGATCGGATATTGTGGACCGTATTGAGAGTATTGGAAATGAGAATGGGATGAATATGACAATTTCAGGAGGATAAAAGAGAGGAGAGATTGGGAGACAGAATTTCACATCTCACGTCAGAGTTTGATCATATTTACTCGTTTCTGAACAAACCCGAGAGAAACAGAGAACAGAATGTAGAGAGGATGTTAGTCACCTGAAAACCCGGTAGTAAATAACAAATCGGTAGTTTTTTTTTTTGGGGTCCCAAAAGCGTAGAGTAACACTGGATTTCTGATTTTTTCGACAATTTTTCAATCTAAATGACATTTTTATGAATAAATGAAGTGTCCTAGGTGGTTCAGAACAAATAGTTTTGATTACCCAGCATGATTGTCTCATGGACTTGAAAAGTTGATCTCGTTGTATCTTCATAACCAGACAAAATTTTGACCTGAAATTTTCGCGAAAATGAATGTTTTGAGAAATGTAAACTTTTGATATTTCAACTTTTCAAAAAATTTATCCCCCTCGAGAGAATGTGAAATCCACTTTTAACGGGTGTCTGAAATTGACTTCTCACCGTGCATCAGATGGGAATCCCGTTTTCAAAATTCATCAAAATGATGTCAACACTGTCACAATCGAATCAAACTGGTCAATTTTGCATACAAGGTGAATGGTGAGTGACAAGTTCGAAGACTCTCTGAAAATTCCTTGAAAACTGATGAAAAACCATGATTTTGTGATCGTCGAAGAAAAAAAGTTGAAATATCAAAAGTTTACATTTCTCAAAACATTCATTTTCGCGAAAATTTCAGGTCAAAATTTTGTCTGGTTATGAAGATACAACGAGATCAACTTTTCAAGTCCATGAGACAATCATGCTGGGTAATCAAAACTATTTGTTCTGAACCACCTAGGACACTTCATTTATTCATAAAAATGTCATTTAGATTGAAAAATTGTCGAAAAAATCAGAAATCCAGTGTTACTCTACGCTTTTGGGACCCCAAAAAAAACTACCGATTTGTTATTTACTACCGGGTTTTCAGGTGACTAGTCAATGACTCCAGGTCCCTCATTTATTGTCAGTTCTAAACACATTGAACCACATATCACTCCTCTTTTCGTTATTCACCTCTGTTTTTTGCAGACACGAGTGAAAATGAACAATCGGTGACGTGAAATGTGAAATCTGTGTTCAATCTCTCCTCTCCTCCATCCACCTCAAAGTCGAACATTCATCCCAGTCTCAACACTCACGTGTCTCACGAACTGCACAATCTCTGATGGTGTTTCATTGGTTCTTCGCGTCAGCCATCCTTCCATCGCATCTTCATGTCCTGTCTCTCGTCGTCTCTCCACTCTCTTCTTCCATATTGCTTTCTCATCCTTCTTCACACTCTTGTCGTCCTTTCTGATCTTCGTCAGTTTCTCTCCCAAATCTTTCTCCTTTGTCTTCTCCACCAACCACCCCACTTCCCACTCCTCTCTTCCTGTCTCCACAATCTCACCATCTTCGAACAGTTCTCGCTCGAGCAGAAACATCTTTGTCAAAAGAAGACCAACAATCGTCGACAGATCATAGTTGCTTGACTCAGCCTTCGGAATGAATTCTTCTCGCGGAAGAATGAACTGCAGATATTGCTTCGCTGGATTCAACGCACGGTCAAACTGAAGCATTCGGATTCTCTTCCGCTCTTCTTTGTCTTTTGTGATGTCTTGTGGATCACCGACCAGATTGTTGATGGCCCAGATGAGTCTCAAATGGAAATCTGCGTTTGAGGTTGGAATTGCCATCGGCTTGCATGTGTCGATCACTCGTTCAACAAGTTTCTCTTCCAGCAGGCGAGGAATCAGGTGATGAAAAGAGCCCCCAATGTTGATGATCATTCGAAGATGAGAAGAGTGTGTTGGTGAAGTGTGGCTGCACGTCCTCTCCAAAAGTGAGCACATCTGCGGAATATCGGACAAGGTTGATTCGACAACTGGATTGAGTGATTTGTGAGAGCTGTGGACACAGATGGTAATACAGTTCCAGGAATTGTTGAGAATTTTGATCAACAGGTCTGTTCTGTCTGAATGTGGACAATTTGATTCACTTCTCTCGTGGTCGAGCAGGTCGAGGCAGGTGATGATGGTTGATTTGAGAAGAGGAACAAAGTCGCACTTGGTCAGAATCTGGGCAAGATGAGAAGAGACAAGGGCACACATCGTTGAAGGTGGAGTCACAGTGGAAGAGAAGTGACCAGAGGAGAGAGAGTCCATCACAAAGCACTTCCAGAACAGTGTTTCCAGTGAAAAGTGGTGATTCGGAGGGAAGTGTGACGGAGAGAGCAGAGATGGTCGCATCCAAAGGTGACGATTCGGTGAAGAGCGACTTCATTTCCGAAACATGCTCGGTCAGGGTGGAACACAGCCGTCCTGCGAACGGGACAAGCTCCGACGAACTGTCCGTCGAACCAGACGGCACGTTGTGTGATCGGAGGAAGGAAAGTGTTTCATAATCAGACTTGCTTTGTTTGAGGAGTGCTTTGAGAGCCAATTTCGACACTTCGAGATGAGGGGAGAAACACAGCTTGGTGAGAATCGTTAAATGTGAAGGAGATGACGCTGAACTCTTGAAATGATCGAGAAATGCGAGAAATGCTGTTTTGTGGTGGGCGAGGAAGGTGGAAGACGATCGAAGAGTGGAAGTCCACAATACCAAACAATACCCAATCTGAGACAAAATGAGGGAAAAGCGAAAGAAGCCATACCTCAGTGAGTATATATGAATTCGAAATCGAGGCCATCCATTTGAGGAAGAAGGAGGGAATCGACGATTCACAGATTCGAACACATTCATCTTCTGATGATTTCCCTGACCGAATAAATCATGAAAACACAAAGATGAAGATAGATAGTCAACATCACACCTATCACAATCAATAACTTCGGGAGGGCAATCTGAGAAAGGATGACGAAACAATAATCAAACTGGAACATCACATGGTTGGGTCTGTTCACAATATCGCTCAAGAGGTTCGATGTACTCCACACCATGAATTGCTGAGAGGGCCCAATCAGATTCTGTCAAAATCATTAACGAAGTGGAAACAAATCAGTTGTGACAAACCAGTCGCAATAATGAGGAGGCCATTCAACATTGTGGTCCGGAGTGTTTGGTATTTTCCACAGATCTGACGTAGAAACACTTCTACCAAGTTCTGTAAACATTGAATGAGATATCAGAGAGAAATGGGATCGAACTGTTTGTTTTGCTTTTTCGTTGCCAACATGGGCTATCATGGAAGTTCTATCGACGAGCATGGTATGGCGGAGCGGTGAATAGATGGGATGATGTCCAGAAATAACCACAGAAGTCCTGATCGAACCAAAGTGAGAAACGTTGCGACTTCGACTCATCTATCCGGTGTTATATCGACATTCTTGATATCTCCAAAACTATTTCACTCACCGAAATCCCATGAATATCGACTCGAGCTCATCGAATCCTCAAATAGACGCAACACCGGCGACACTTAAGGTTTGATTACCTTTCTCTCCGATATCTCTTTCATTTTCATTAGAATTGCCTTGAAGTGTTTCTAAGCCAGATATGTGGGGAGTGCACACCACTCCGTCCAGTAATGTTGACTGGTCTCCTTGTTCTTGTGACAGGTTTGTCTCATCTGATTTCGTTTAACTCTCGTTGGTGGTTTTGACAGAGTCTGATTGGGCCCTCTCAACAATACCTGATGTGGATTACATCAAACCTCTCGAGGAATATTGTGAACAGACCAAACCATGTGAAGTCTCAGTGTGATTCTTGTGTTGTCATAATTTCCCAGATTTCTCTCCCGCAATTGATATCTTTCATTGGTATTCTCTTGACTTCTTGTTTTCATCATTGTTTTTTCGTGATTTATACGATCAGCAAAAACTTCAGAAGGAGAATGTCATCGGATTTGTGAATCATTGATTCTATTTTACTTACTCAAATGGATGGTCTCTATTTCGGATGAAAACATGCTCACAGAAGTTTGTTTTCCTTCACATTTCCTTCATTATGCACCAGATCGGAAATTGTCTGTTGTTGTGGACTTCCACTCTTCGATCGTCTTCCTCCTTCCTCGCCCACCACAAATCCGAGTTTCTCACATTTATCGATCATTGTACGAGTAAGGAGTCATCTTTTCCACATGTCGCGATTCTCGCCCAGCTGAGTTTCTCCCCAAGTCTCGAAGTGTCGAAGATGGCTCTCAAAGCACTCCACACCAGATGCAACCGTGATTTTGGAACACTTTTCTTCCTTCGAACACACAGTGTGCCTTTTGACTCGACTGACAGATCATCGGAGCTTGTCCCGTTCGTTGGACGGCTGTGTTCCACACTGGCCGAGCATGTTTCGGAAATGAAGTCACTCTTCGCCGAATCGTCACATTTTGATGCGACCATCTCTGCTCTCGCTGTCACTCTTCCCGAGGAATCGCCACTTTTCACCCGAAACCTTCTATTCGAAATGCTTTGTGATGGATTCTCTCTCCTCAACTCGCTGCTCGTGAACTCGATCAAAGCCTTTCAACGTGTCTGCCGCCGTCTTTTCTCATCTTTTCCAGACTCTGATCGGTTGTCACTTTGTTCCTCTTCTCAAATCAACCATCATCGCCTGCCTCGATCTCCTCGACCACGCAAGAAGTGAATCGAACTATCCACCTGCTGACCAAACTGACATGTTGATCTTCATTCTCGACAGTTCGTGGAACTGTGCTAGCGACTGCCTCTGTGCCGGCCGTGAATCACTCCATCCAGTTGTCCGATCCGCCTTCTCCGATGATCCGCAGCTGTGCTCACTTTTGGAGCGAACTTGCAGCCACTTTTCACCCTCACAGACCTCTTACCTTCGAATGATCATCAATCTCACATGTGATCTCCCTCACCTGATTCCTCGCTTGCTGGAAGAGAATCTGGTTGAACGAGTGCTCACCACATCAAAACCGATGGCAGTTCCGACAGCACCTGGGCAGTTTCATTTGAGACTCATCTGGGCCATCAACAACCTACTCTGGAATCCCAAAAGCATCACACCAAACGAAGAAGGGCAGACGATGATCCGAATGCTTCAGTTTAAACGAGTGTTGACACCAGCCAAGCAATATCTGCAGTTCATTCTTCAGCGAGAGGAGTTCATTCTGAACGAGGTGTCAAGCGACAAGAATCTGCCAAGCATTGTCACTAATCTTTTGGATGAAACATTGGCGCTCGAGCGAGTACTGTTCGCAGTTGGGGAGATTGTGGAGACAGGACGAGAGGAATGGGAAGTGGGGTGGTTGGTGGAGAAGGCAAATGATAATGAGTTGGGGGAGAAACTGAATGTGATCAGAAAAGACGATGAGAAACTGAAGAAGGATGAGAAAGCGAGATGGAAGAAGAGAGTGGAGAGACGACGAGAAGCGGGAAATGAAGATGCGATGGAAGGATGGCTGACGCGAATGGACTATCGAACACGATTCGAGATAGTGGGCTACCTTCGATGTGTGAACCAGGAAAACGGGATGAATTGGAGATTTTGAGAAGGATGGAAGGGGAGGAGAGGCTGATAATGTAAATTTCACGTTTCACGTCACCGATTGTTCATTTTCACTCGTTTCCCACAATCCAGAGAGAACCGCAGAGACGACCATGTTCAAAAACTTGGAATGTCAAAAGTGATTGTGAAGTGTCAAAAGCAAGAAGTTGTCAAAACAAACAAGCACTACCCCTTTCTCTGCTGCATCAGTCGGGAATATTTCTCCCGAAACTCTGAGAATTCATGCCCTGTGAACTCCCCCGTTCTTGTGTTGATCGTTTTTGTCACCTGACGAATCCCCCACGGTGGCAGCTGTGTCTTGTATCGCTGGAATATCAAACTCAGCAGCAGTTGGTTCAGATTCTCCACAGTCTTCGGCTCTCTCATCGGAACCTGCGCAGAACTCGTCCTCGTGATCGATGTCTCTGTCTTCAGAAACGGACCAATGTTCCCTCCCAACAACAAAAAGAAGAATGTGTTCGACACGAATGCTGTCCGAGCGTTTGGTGTTGTGCACGTCGTCAGCATGAATTGAATCGCAACCTTGATCGTCTGTGCGTTCGGGTGAGCAATCAGCTTCGCCAGATAGTAATAAATCACACTCATCACATTCAGAGCCCCCTTGCACTCCAAAATGTGAGTCTTCGCTTCGATGTCCCCATTCAGGATCGCCTGCCGTTGCTTCACCACTTCCGATCGCTCGTGCTTCAGATGGTTCAGGAACTGCCGCCCTCCCTCCTCAATCAGGAACAGCATGAAGTACGGGAAGCTCCCCTGCCAGTATTCGTGCGGAGGCGAGATGTCGGTCAGTCTGTTCAGGTGTTCCACGAGTGTCGTCAGCTGCGGCTGCGTCTCGGCGTGGATCGTGTTCAGGTTCAACAGCTCACACTGGCCTTGCTCCATGTAGAAGGTGAAGCTCGCGGTGATGTCCTTGATCGCGATGGACTGCTGTTGATACATCCGCAGTGTTGGGTTCGGATAATACGAGTACGACAAGAACTGCCGGATCTGAGCGTCCTTCTCGAAGTGCTCGCGCATCTGCTGGCCAGCCTCCACATCCTCCTTCGTCCCCTCTCTCTTCTTCCTCATCGGCATCGAACGAAGAAACCCACAGATCTCCGAGTCCCAGCTGTCGATCGTTTCGACTGCCTTTCCAACATCGATGCAGCTCGAATCGCTCACAAGTTGGAGCAGATTTCCCTTCCTGTCGTTTTCGAACATCACCAACAGATGCGGTCTGTAGACATCCACAAATTCTTGCTTGTTCTGCACCAGTTCTTTGACAACGAGAAACGCCTTGTCGTACAAATCCTGTTGGAGGATTCGCCAGTTCTGAACCTCAGGTGCCTTCAACTCCCTCTCTCTTCCGTCAATCTGAAGGTCAATCCGGATGATCGGCTCAAACAAGAGACGAAGACACGCGAAGAACACGTCCCACTCTGGATTGTTGCACACGAGATGGAAGCTCGCCTGTTCGTGCCCGTCGGCCTTCTTCTTCAGATACAGCGGATCAGCCAGACGGATCAGCTGGCTGTGGAACACACGCGGAAACATGTCGTTGAAGTCGTTCAATCCCGGCATCAGCTGGTTAATCGCCCGAACCAGCTCCTGCTGGAAGATGACGTCGGTGCGGCCGAGAATGAATGTTTTGGGAGCCCCATCGCTCGACACCACCCAGCGGAGGTCCTGGTCTTTGAGATGGACGGAGTTGTGTGTCTCGACAGTCGCTTCGGCCGAGGCATCGAGAAGGAAGTCCAGCAACCGGAAGCATTCGGCGACAACTTGGGGGATATGCTTGTATTGAATGGCGTGTCTGATGAAGAAGAAGCATTGCGAGATTGTGGTCCTCGTTGCTTCGTCTCCACGTTTCCCTTGACACAGTCGAGTCTTCAACAGCTCGAAGTGCTTCTTCGCAACAGGTTCCCTGAACGAACTGTCCCCAATCCTCTCGCGCGACTGCTGGAGTTCTTCAAAGTACGGTTTGAGAAGCTGACCGATGCTGTCGATTACTTGTTGAGGGGGAAGGATTCGCGGGGGCTGTGGGCGTTGACGGAGAGGAGCAGAAGCGATTTGCGTGTTGTGCGACATGATTGTGTCGTGTCCAACGCGGACGGCGTTGTTGTAAGCACTCAGCGTGGATGAGACACCACTGCCGTTCGTTCTGACAGAAGAGAGAAGAGCGTGGCAGGACTGTGTCGCCCCGTTTGCACAACCAAACGCCTTTCCAAGAAGCGAGATCGTTCGGCTGATGGTCAGAGTCTCTTCATCGTCGCTCGGCTTCTCAAAGTCTTTCTGGCGGATGAAAGACAGTTCCCAGAATCTGATGGATGACAACAACGGACCCGGAGCAAGCTGTTTGTGGAAGGAGAGGTTTGATGCTTCTAGCTTGTACAGATTTGGAATGTCGATATTGTTTCTGTTCAACGAACTGTTGGGATTGGGGAAGGAGGCACCTCGAGTGATGAATCGGGAGAGGATGTTCCATTCCGTGTTGAGAAGAGAGATTGTGTCAATCAGTTCTGTTGCAGCGATAAGGATGGAGTGAGGGGAGACGGGTGGAGTGGTGAGTGTCTGCGATTGAGTCAGACCAGTTGGAGTTTGCGAAGGAGAGATTGTTCGTTGTGGGATTTGGTCAACAGAAGTAAATGCGATGTCGTGCTGAACAGGAACTTTTCGCATCTTCATCACAATCTCTGGATTTGCTCTGACTTTGTAGTTTGGTCGTGGGAGCACTTCCAAGAATGGCTGGATGCTTTTGGAGAATTCTGCGGGGACTCTTGATGTTCGTGTTGGGGTGGAGTGGACAGAAATCGACATCAACATCACAAGCAGCTCTGTCAGAATTGTCAAATGGTGATGAAGATGGTTGGCGAGAGAAGGAACAATGATGGCCTCGCCAGTGGCAAGATTGAGTGTGTTTGTTGCTTCGTCCATTCCAATCGTCACTGACAGCATCTTCTGGCTGGCAAAGTAGTTCTGATACGGGCATTCCTCACACCCCTTCCGGCTCTGTCGCAGTTCGTTTGCAAATCGATGAAGGAAGAAGAGGAATTGCGGAGAGTCGGGAGGAAGTTGCGTGTCTAACAGTTTCCACAATTCCGAACGTCCTTCCTTCAGGTTCTCGACTCGCACTGTCCTTTCCTGTCTCTCTTTCGTCTCAATCGGTCTCACAAAGACAGCGGACTTCCACAACAGCACCAGAAACAGTTTCATGGAATCGAAATACAAATGCGGGTCCAGCTGTCCTTCTGTCAGCAGTCCAAACAGCGTCCTCGCTTGTTGGGCGTAGTGCATCGACATCGTCTTTGTCGTGTTGTGTGTGCTGAGTGTGAGTGTGGACATGAGCGAGCGAGGCTTTGTGTGGTCTGCCTTGTCCATCTGCGGTCCGTAGAACTCCGAAGTGGGCGAGATGACATTCGCAATCATTCGAGGAAGAGGAGGCGACAGGATGAAGCTCGGAGTGGTCCGTGTCATGACATCTTTCAACACAGTCGACACCACAGCTGATCTCGTCGCTGCCTGGCAGATATTCTGGTATGTCCGAAGCGAGCCCGTAAACACCGAAATGTAGATCTCGCGGATGAACTGCGGATACGCCTCGAATGACGGAAGGAGGCCCATCATCAGAATCTGCAAGTCCGACGCTTCTTTCAGCTCCTCCGGTCGCATCGACCTGAGTGTTCCTGTCTTCTTTCGGAAGGCTTCTTTCGACGGCGCGTGAAGACAACACGGGGCGAACAAGAAAATCCTGATGTTGTCGATGGAAGTGGTGGTCTCTCGTTTGGTGTCGTAGAGGGAGTCGAAGAGGGGGGAGAGGAGGGTGGACACAGTCAGTTTCTGGTTGGACTTTGGTGGTTCATCGTCAGCACACTTGCTCAGAGTTTCGTCGATGTAGTTCTGGGCTTGTTCTCGAAGGAGGGAGAGATTGGAAAAGATTGGATCTGGCGAAACTTGAACCTGGCTCTTGATCTCCTCCGACGTGAAAGATGGTGATGGGATCGTCGACAGCTCAGAAAAGGCCTTTCCTGACCTTTCATATAACTCCCTCTCCTCCCGATTGGTCAACTTGCCGACGAATGCACAATTCGGTCGGCAGTGCTTCTGGTCGTTGTCAGAAGTGGAGAACACATATTCTGGATGGCATTCTTCAGCTCGGAAGTGGATGGCGGAAGTGGCAGGGATCTTGTGGAGCATGTCCTGGATGGAGAAGGCGGGAGGGGAGTAATGGATTGTGACAAGAGGTGATGGACCTGTGAGGAGTATGTCAGTGCAGATGGCTGCGTTGTGATGGCAGAATCGATGAAGGAAGAGCTGCGCGAGAGAGGTGCACGCTGTGAGGAGGGCGGGAGGAATGAGATAAAGAATGCTTGTATCGGGATTCGTTTGTAATGGAAGGAGTTTCTTCTGAAGACTTTGCGAAATCGTCGCAGTCTGTCCTTCCTTCGTGATTTTATGGTTGAGATTGTTGAGTTTCTGGATCTTCTCTTCAAGCTGCTTCGACAACACGAAGATCTCGTCTCCCGTCTTTCGAATGATTGCTTTGAGCGAATTCGGGTCATACGCGCCACACATATCTCGACAGCTGATGGTGTGTGTGCTGATTGTTTCACACGCTCGTCTCTTGTCGACCTCGTTCTGTCCTGCCAACGCTTTGGAGAGAGACAGAAGATTATCTCGAACGACCTTGGCGTTGTGTTCGGAATTTCGCTTCTTTTCTTGATACGCTTGGGTGCCGACGTGAAGGTTGAGTAACTCTTCGTTCATCACGTTATAGTCCACTGTTAATGTCGCATACGAGGCGAGACATGACAAAAGATCGATTCTGGCTTGGTCGAGCTCACTTTGGAATGACACGAACCGCTCTTGAAGTTCAGATGCGAAACTTTCGATGATCGACACGAATTTTGATTTTGTGGGTAGTTTGAAGATATGGACGTTCTGAAGGCGGCATTGGAAGTAGTCAAACACGTTTGATGTTTGAGTCATGTCTTCATCCTTCATTTTCCATGTTTTGATTTGGGACGGTAAGAGGTTGGCTGCATCTCGGAGAATTGGGGATTCGAATATTTTCAGGAGAGAGTATGGGAGATTGGAGAGGTTGAGCGAGATTCGAGGGGATGAATGAGGATAGAACGGGAGAAGGCCAGAGAATTTGGTGTGAAGGGATGATCGAAGCGACGTGTTATGATCGTTATTTGTGAGCATGAATTGGGGTTCTTCGGCAGGTGCAGAGATATCTGACACTGTGGGAACAATAGAGGAACCGACAGGGTGAAGTGATTGTGGGATTTCCTCGAATTTTCGGAGTGATGTCTGTGGGAGATAAATATAGAAATCTGAGAGGATAGGTCGACTAAGCTCCTCAATTTGGTTTCCCCATGATTGCTTTCGCGCTTCCCAGCCATCATCACCTAAATTGCTGATGATCTTCTCACGGAGACTGAGGGCTGATCTAACGCGTGGTTGGAGATGGGTGAGGACTTTCTTGGTAACTCTGTCGACGAGGAGATATGAGTAGTCGTCAATAACGCATTCGAGAAGATGCTCGGTCAGCTTATCTTTGTTTTGAATGATGAGATTGCCGATGAGTTCATTGGTCGTTTTTTTGAGTTCCTTGCCTTGAAGTTCGAATTCTTGAGCAATACTGTTGGTTGAGCGGGTCCGGAGATAGGGCAGGACGAAGGTGTAAGCTTGGAGAGCTGTGAGACGTTCCAGACCTTCCCACAGCAGATTCTCCAATTGGACGAGTGGAGTTGAATATAAAGACGCTTCAAGCGAAGAAAGGGTGTGTCTGGTCAGCGTGTTTTTATCAGAAGCCACAGTGAATGTGGCATCTTGAAAGATCAGCGCTGGGATGACCGAAGCAGCAATTGGAAAAACTTTCTTGCAGATGTAGGGAAAGCATGTTTCACACGAGTTGTTGATGTAGAACTCAACGACAGCGTGAAATCCTTCAATGTTGACACTGGAGAAGATCTGTTCGATTGCAGGGGTTCGTGGCTTCTTGTGGAATGGGACGGTGAGGTGTGGGAGAATTTGCCTGGATTCCCATTCAGAAACGATGCGGAGATTGTTTGTGGGCTGCTGTGTAGCTTTGAGGACTTGTTCGGTGTACGGGAGTTGCTTGGGATAATTGTCTGTGGACAGATCGACCGACGTTGCATAATAATCATGGCGACCTGAACGGCGAAGCAGGGCAAGTGAACGCTCCGGGGCGATGTCGAATTGAATCAAATTTTTCTCGTTGAACACTTTGAAGGTCACGTTGGGGATCAATTCGGAGAAAAGGACGAGTCGTGAGCGGTGGACAACCGAGATTTCTCGCATAGCAATCAGCTGCTTAAGTCCATTGACCTCACAATCGTTCCCATTTTCGATGTCATACGCGATTGGGTAGAGTTTGAAGACGGATTGGTTTGCGAACTGGCGGAGAAAAGCGAGTTCTTCGGGGATTCTGGAACGGTAATCAGACCTGGGGAGTCTATTCGCCGCGTCTTGAGCTTCATTTTCGTCTGTGACTCCTTTCTGGAGAACCGAAAAGGTTTCGCAAAAATGCTGGATGAGGAAGACGAGTGAGCTGACAAGGGAGAACGAGGCTATTTCAGCGCAAATCCGCAACTGTGCCTGGACCCATGGTTGCTTCAGATTCGCAAAAGCTTGGCTCTGAGGACAGAATGATAGAATGGACAGAACGAATGGGAGGACGATATGAAGCTTGCCGAATTGGAATGCGTTGATCAGGACAATCTTCAAATCAAGTATGGTCGATGGAATGGCGCGGTTGTGAGCGATAACGAACATTCCGATGAACTGTCCCAACAGTTTCAATTGGTTCTTTTCGTTCGACGATCCGACAGACTCTTGTGGGTTGAATCTGAATGGCACTTGCGGCATGGCGGGATTTGGAGGGGCTGAATCGTATCGGCACAACATGAGTGACTTGGATGCTTCGTAAGCGTCATGTTCGATTTTTCGTCGAATGACAGGGTTGTTTAGTGTGTCGATGAAATCACAGTATCGTTTTATGTGAATATCTTCGTTAATAATTCGACGATAGATGAGGTATTTCGACAGATAATCGTAATAGCATTCGTTGTTGAGGACAACATCCAATAATTCTGTTTTGATTCTCTCCATGTTCGATTCTCCGAGATTGTTTATATGTTGCTTCATTTTATTCACCCTGTTCTCATTGGGAACACATACTACAGCCTGGTGCAAACTGCGATAAAGTGGGGCATTTGGATTCTGAATTTCTAGGGCGTCAATTCCTGGGAGGTCTCTTGCTCCTTTCGGTCTTTCGGGAGATGATTGAACAGAAGGGCGTTCTGAAGGAGATGTTTGTGCTGTAGGGAGTGGAATGGGAACTACTGAAGACTGTGGATCTCCATCCATTCCGAGATGGAAGAGTTCAGAAAAAAAGTATGGAAACTTCTTTTTCACAACTCTTGGATGAGCATTATGATCCTGGATCCCCTATGAAAGAATGATAAATAAAGATGTTCGGACACCGATGTTTTTATTTGGAAGAGGTTGGTGAATCCCCAGTTTTATTATGACTTGATCGCTCCATCTTCTATAGTCTGTGTCTCTTGAGACTTCCATGACTGTTGTGGCATCTGAAGATCGTATGTATTCATTTCATTTCTCTTCACTTCCACCTTTTGCGAATACCATGATTTTAATACAAACTCCAAAAATCATTATTTTTGTCTCTTAACCTAACTTTTAACTGTTCTTTGATCAAACTTTTTCGATCACGATATTGCTTTTTCCTCGTCTTTCATGATTGTATCGTCATCAGTTCCCTCTGATCGTGTTCTTCTGAGTGATGATGACGTCACGAGTATGCATCCTTTCTTGACCGTTCCTAATCCATCACATTTTTCTGTTTCATTTCATGTTATTCTTAATGATCTCTTCATCACCATTTAATCCTTTCCTGCTCTGTCAGATAAACCCAGCACAGAAGCTGATCCCGACCAACTCGATAGCGATCTGGACATCCCTCAAGAAGCCCCAGCCGGGGATGATCCCGTTGATGACCATCATAGTGAAAACGATGCAAACGATGATGATCCCGAACTGGCTGTTGATTCGAACGAAAATCAGAATCCACACGATACGGAAACTGCAGACACAGAAGACAAGAAACAATCAGATAATGAGCAACTGCGTCAAGAAAACGAGGAATTGAAGGCACGGCTGGAGTATTATGCTGCTCTCTGCGGTGTTAAGATTACACCCCGAAATTCACAGAGGACGAATACTGAAGCACTCCAAGACGCTTCACAGCAAAAAGAAGACGAAATTGTTCAAGAGGAAGACATTGTTCAGGAAGAAGACATTCAAGAGGATGGGAATGATCACGCTGAGTCAATTGAGAAAAGCTCCGTAGATGGAAAGGATGAGAAGGAATGCGAAAAAGAAGTTGAAGAACCTCAAGTTCCACGTGAGCAACCTCATGAAGACACCGGCGAGGAATCGAAGAGAAAACCAAATCCATTTGTCACACCTCCAGGAGTCAGATTCATGACTGTCCATCAAGTTGAAACTCTAATTGATGAGATATATACTGGAAAGCAGGTTGGGCTCTCTTACTTTCTTTTAAATACCATTCTGGTTCTTATTAATTGTGATTAAACTCATCATTCTTTTCCTGTTTATCTCTCTCATTCTTCCAATCCACTCAGAAATACGACCGAATCTGCGACAACACTCAAAAGAGGCATGAAACTCTGGCCGAATACATCACCACATTCCTCTCCCTCCGTCTCGGATTCCCTTCGATGATCACACAGACTGCCAACTCTCTCCAACACTATATGGACAAATATTATGATCGCTCCATCAAAATTGCCGTGTTTTCTGCGGCCTTCAATCATCTGATCGATGAGGATTTCAGAGTTGTGATTGAACAGATCCCAACAACCATCATTCGTGTTCTGCACGCCTTTCTTCGTGGAAAATACAAAAATGAGACCGAGAAGCTTATTGTTGCTCGGCTAAACAAGAAAACTGGGAAGGGAGCAAAAGAGAAGCTAACAGATGAAGAATGGCGTGCCGTCGTCGCCTTCATGTGGAATGAGGAAGAACGACCAGATATCGAGACCACCGTGTCAAGTGCCATCGAAGAGGAGCGAAGTGAAGAAGAAGAAAGGCGAGAAGACTTGGAAAAATCACGGACACGTTTGGCAGCATCGAAAAAGAAAACAGATCATCCCATCAGCTTTCCGAGGCTGGTAAAAGTCTGTCCATATTATCTTTCAATGTTGTAGGTTCTGAGCTATTATCAACTGCAAGCCCACATTCAATATCTGTCAGCATTCCGGCAACTGTTCAACAACGCTGATTCTGAAGATGAGGAGAATGAACAACCAGCACAGGGAATAGTTTCCGAGGAAGGATTTATTAAGATTGTGCGGGAACTTCTTGAAGATGATGAAGATCAAGGAGAGGACAGTCGGAAAGATGGACGAATTCAAGACTTATTGGATAAAGCGGACCCATTTAATGCCAAAGAAATCCCGTTTACCGATGTATGTGCTCTCTTTCAGTTATTTTCTCAGTGTATTCGTATTTTATCGGATGAGATTGGAAATTACACCAATAAACAAACTTGATTCTCACCGTCGCTTTTTTCCATTGTTTTCATTTCATCGCACATTATTTCATTGTTTTTGGATAGTAGTGTTGATCGTCAAAGAGTTTCCCGTCTCAATCTATCTGTTTTCAATGAACGCGAGTATTTTGGACATAAAACCACAGAATAGCATCAAATATTTGATAAATGAGAATAAACGCCGAAAAGAGATGCTACAAGGAACGGCATAGGACTGTCATATCGCGATAAGTGACTCCATTCTCGATCACTGGTTCAGAGTAATTATCCACAAAAAAATTGGCTCGAACATGATCAACATGGAATCCAGCTCGTTCATAGAAAGCAATCAATGGTTCTGCAGTTCCAACAAGCATTTTTTGATAACGGCCAGAAAAAGTTGATGCGAGGTGTGACAACATCTGCGTAGCATATCCGTGCTTCTGATGTTCTGGTAAAACAGCAATATTCATTAATTCGCAGGTTGTAGAGTCGATTTCTTTTACAACAGCTTCACCGACAACGAGATCGTCGACTGAGAGGATGAACATCTCCCCGTCATCGAGATATTTGTTGACAGCTTGTTCTTCAGGATCAGCAAGGAGAAGAAGTTCCTTATACTGCCACTTGTCGCCAAGAACTTTCGAAAAAGTGATGTGTGACATGGGGTAGAATTTGAGAAATGTCACCGTTTGGGTTGATCAAGACCACATCCTCATTTGACATCAAATCGAATTCAGAAAAGATGCAACTGGCAACATACCTGGTTTACGTGGCGATTTTCGAGAAATGAAATAAAGAATGGATGGTCATGTCAACAGAACCATACATGAAGGGCTGATCACTTCCGTCAATTTTCCAGACAACCACTATGACAAATTATCTCTGAAAATGAGCAAAAATGAGACAAGATGATCGTCATAGAGTACATATCGGTCGAGATAGAGGTGAAGTATATTGGGAAGAGGGTGGTTGGTGTTGTTTCCGTCTGAGGGAAAGAGAAACACGCCGTGGATCACCAATGTCTTCTCTCCTCTCCCACTCTTCTCATTTCGTCCAATGAGAGCTGCATCAGAAAGAGCGACTAGGCGAACGCCTCTTCCACACCTTCGACTTGACTTGCCACTCAGAGTATCTATCTTTCCTTCATCGGTGGCTTTGGGAGTCAGACAAGACTCTGGATGCATTTTTTCAACCAAGAAGTCGAAATTATCAAACTGTGACGTGAACCGTGAAGTTTATCGAAATTATTGTGATTCTCCAACCATCCTTCTTACATTCCGTTGTTCATCCCACTCTCCGCACTCACACATTCAATGTACTCCACAATCTCTGATCGTGTATCTTCATCCCTTCGCATCAACCATCCTTCCATCGCATCTTCATGTCCTGCTTCTCGGTGTCTCTCCACTCGCTTCTTCCATCTCGCATTCTCTCTCTTCTTCATTCTCACATCATCTAGTCTGATCATCTCCAATCTCTCCCCCAAATAATTCTCGTTTGTCTTCTCCACCAACCACCCCACTTCCCACTCCTCTCTTCCTGTCTCCACAATCTCACCATCCTCAAATAATGCTCGCTCGAGCAGCTGTGTTCGTTCCAGAAGATCGGTGATAATGCTTGGCAGATCCTCGTCACTTGTATCATCTTTCGGAATGAACTCCTCTCGCTGAAGAATGAACTGCAGATATTGCTTCGCTGGTTTCAACAATCGTTCAAACTGCAAAATTCGGATTCTCTTCTGCTCTTCTTTGTTTTGGATGCTGAATCTTGGATCCCAGATCAAGTTGACGATGACCCAGATGAGATCCAAATGGAAAGAACCATGTGTTGTCTGAACTGCCATCGGCTTTGATGTCTCGATCACTCTTTCAACCAGATTCCCTTCCAGCAAGCGAGGGATCAGGTGAGGAGTATAGGCACCGATGTTGATGATCATATCAAGGTGGGAGAAGTTTGTTGATGAAAAGTGGCAGCAAGTTCGCACCAAAAGTGAGCACAGCTCTTGAACATCGGAGAAGGTGGATTCGACAACTGGACAGAGTGATTCGAGCGAGTCGCATATACTTTCGGAAGCACAATCCCATGACCAGTTGAGAATGTTGACTAACATGTGAGTTCGATCCGATGGTTGGCAGTCCGATTCACTTTTCTGCTGCTCAAGTAGATCGAGGCAGGTGATGATGGTTGATTTGAGAAGAGGAACAAAGTCGCACTTGATCAGAATCTGGAAAAGATGAGACAAGACAAAGGCACACATCTTCAAAGTTGTTATCCATGTCAGAGAGCAGTGAGTTGACGAGAGAGAGTTCTTCATAAAGCACTTCCAGAACAGCGTTTTCGGAAAGAAGCGGTGCTTCGTCGGGAAGGGTGGCGGAGAGAGCAGAGATGGTTCCATCCGAAGGTGACGATTCGGTGAAGAGTGACTTCATTTCCGAAACAAGCTCGGCCAGTGTGGAACACAGCCGTCCTGCGAACGGGACAAGCTCCGACGAACTGTCAGTCGAAGCAGAAGGCACGCTGTGTGTTCGGAGGAAGGAACGGGTTTCATAATCAGAAAGGCTTCGTTTCGAGAGCGCTTGGAAAGAGATCTTTGACAATTCGAGATGGGAGGAGAAACAGAGTTGAGCCAGAATCGTCAACCGGGGAAGAGATGACTCCTTATTCGTACAATGATCGATAAATGCGAGAAATTGGGTTTTGTGGCGGGCGAGGAAGGTAGAAGACGATCGAGGTGTGGAAGTTAACAACAGCAAGCAATCTCCGAGCTGGGACAAAATGATGGAAATGTGGAGGAAGTCATACTTCAGTAAGTACGGTTTCGTTCTTTGTCACGACAATCCATTTGAGAAAGATGGAGGGAATCGATGATTCACAGATTCGATCCAATTCATCTTCTGACGATTTCCCTGATTGAAATAACGATGATAAACAGTCGACATGAACACAGAATATTGACAGACCGATGAAAGATATTAGTTTTGGGAGGGCAATCTGAGAAATGATGAAAACAGATGGGCGATTCTAAATGAAAGGTCGCCTCCGTTTTATCTCCATCCCCACTCTATATATCGTAAAGAAAACAGCAGAGTTCACATAAACATCCTCTCTCTCCCCGTTTAAGGTTTGAATTACCAGATTTTCCCATTTTCACTCACTTTTTTCCAGATTCCAAGTTCAGGTGACTCCTTCTTCATCACACGGTATTCATTTGTCAGATTCGTGATTGAACCGACCTAATACCGTGCATTACATGTGATTCTCCTGGTTTGTGTCATATATTTCGTTCACACTGACAGACACTCAGCACTTTTTTGAGGCGAGACAGATTGTTTCTCACAGCCAGAAGACAATCTGTACACTTGCACTGTGTGATATTTTCTCCAGTTTTCACTCGCGATCGGAACTTTTTTCACAAATTTCTCGTCTTATAGATCACAAACGGGCACTGACTCTTTGTTCGCCCTACTCTTCCTCTAATTCCCATCAAATACCGTTTTGAATCAAGAGATACCTCAAAGCACCTCTGTTAGACATGTTCCGCCAATCTTGAAGACTAAATTCATCATGATTGTTGATTTTGCCATTCAGAACTTTTCGTGTCTTTTTCTACAATAGATGTCTTTGTGTTGGTTCTCTCACACAGAATGAGCGTTTTATGTAGTTTTCCATCGTTTCTCTGTTTTCGAACAGATTCTGTGACAAAAAGTGTGCACTATTGTCTTCAACAAAAAAGGACGATATCGAACGCGATCGAACTTAAAATTCAATAATTTCCCTATTTCTTGTCTACTGAAATAAAGAACGGTAATTGGGCAAAAAATGAATTTTTGGGACGCACATTAGTGTTTTGCGACCTTTCAAAGAGAATCGCCCAGATGAATCACACTGGAACATCACATGGTTGAGTCTGTTCACAATATTGTTCAAGAGGTTGGATGTAATCCACATCAGGGATTGTTGAGAGGGCCCAATCAGATTCTGTCGAAATCATCAACAACATGGAATGAAATCAAGACGAGACAAACCTGTCACAAGAACTAGAAGAGATTTGAGCATCATTGGGCGTAATTTGATACAGTCGCCGCAGATGTGACTTAGACACACTTCAAGAGAGTTCTGGAAAATCATTGTCTCTAAGGTCCGAAGATAGTGGACTAACTTTTTGTTTTGCTATTACGCTGTTAACTTGGGGATATGATGAGGTTTTATTGACGATCATGGGATTTTGGTGTTACGAAGAGGTTGGTTGAGACCCGATGAACGAAGAGAACAATGATGTGAATGCGATCAAACCCTTTCCTTGCCGGAATCACTCCTTGTCAGTATTCACCTGCCAAGCGCTTAACATTTCCATCAACGATGATCCAAATCTCTTTTATCGCTCTATTCACATCTCTTCTGAGACCCCATCTCTCCCCAATTCCTTCAGCTGACTTCAGCATAGATAACATCATCAAACCGTCGCTACTCAATGGAGCATCAAACTATTCTCTCCCCGCCTCACTTCCGGAAGGTGTTGTGCATTCACACAATTATCCACTCATTTCATCAAGCTTCGTGTTGAAAGGTGAACACCAAACAGTTATCAGATATCTGGATGGCAACCGTGACAAAGCAAATCTATTCGGAAAAGAAAGCAATACTCCTCAATCAAATGAAGTTGACTGCCTTTTCAATCTTCAGAATGCATCACTGTCGGTTCAGCGTCTCATCATCGACATGTCCTCCGAGTCTGCAAATCAGGACGTGAAATGTGCAGTACTTGCTTCATCGACTATTTACGTCTCATTTTGCGTGTTTTTCTGGACGGATGTGAACTCAATATTCGTTCTCCGATCCAGTTCACCATCCGCCCAAAACTCGTCGTCGATCACGTTGGCCTGGTGCACGATGAACAACACAGTGGATCATCTGACGGCAATTGTGGAGGATATGCGGAAAGACATCGCAACAGATGCTTTCAATTTCCACATGCTTGGAACGACAATCGCAGACCTGAAAGTGGTTGGGACAGATGGTGTGTGCGTGTCACAGACCAACCATCGCAGCGAAATCACTTCTTTTGAAGGAATCTCGACGACTGTCTCCGAAATGCAAATGATGAACGTGTCCTCTCTGCCTGGGGAAGTGAAACAAGCGTCGTCACTGTTTTCGCAGAGAATGGTTGGATGTGCAATGTGGGGAAGCAACAACCATCTTTCAGGAACAATGCTGCGAGATGTGAATGGAGGAGGGTCATTTCTTTGTTCGAACAGCACATTCGACTGGTGCCACACAACATCCTCCGAACGACCGTCACTCTCCTCCAGTCCATCTCCGACCATCGACAGCCACTCATTTTCAACCACTCGCAGCATCTCCAGTCAGACCACAAGTGGCAATGCAGATCGTGAGTATGTTGATGAAACGAAAGATGGTGTTTCCAGGTTGACTTTCACACAATCTACCATCACATTCACGCGCTGCACGTTCACAAACATGAAATACTCGTCCAACGTTACCTCAGAGTACTCGTCTGGCGGGTCAGCCCTTTTCCTGACATCTTCAATCTCATATTCAGATGCGGCACTGTCTCTCGTCTCCTGCACGTTCTCCAAGTGTTCCGTCACACATCGTTATCAAGTGAATGGAGGTTGCGTCTTTCTGTACAATCTGAGCACAGCGACCAACACCGTCGACGGCTGCTCCTTCGACGACTGGTATCCTTCCAACGATGCCAACACGAACCAGTTCGGAGGTGGAATCGGGACGTATTCGACGTCAGTTCCGATTGTGATCACAAACTCCAATTTCACACTGAGTGGGGAGATAACAAACAAGAACAATGGAGGATTTCTTGCATTTTCCGCGAAATTCACTGCCTGCTCCACAACCATCGCAAATTGTCGCTTTATTGGAGATGGGAAGACAACTGGTCGTGTTATCTCAGTCGACGCAACGAGTTCTTACGCAATTGGGTCATTCTCTGTGACCGATTCGCAGATCCTCAAAACAAATTCTGAACTCCGAATCAACACTGTGCCTTTCGAGTCGTCGTCAGGATTTGAACGAACTGAAATCACCAACACTTCGATTGCCTATTCCAATGTGTTGACAAACACAAACCCCACTCTCGTCGTCGACTGCAAACTCGATCGGTGTTCCATCTCCACGTCAGGCCAAAGAACCATGTTACTCTTCTCGGGAACCTCTTTCACTGGCAAGCCAGCCACGAAAAGTTCGTCCATCAACCTCTACATGTCAAGCCACGTTGTCTTCCACAAATGTGAGTTCACTGACTGCACACCAGCACTTTCACAAAGTCTCATTCGCTCGTACTACCTTCCATCGCTGATTGTGGACACGTGCTCGTTCACGCGGTGCTCGGGAGGGAAGTCAGTCGTCGATGTCGATTCCTCTTATTCCTTCTTCTACTTCTGCACCTTCACCAATGGACTGGGACCACTGCCCGTGTCATGACATTAAAATCCAACTTCGCCAATTTCTTTGAAGCCTGCCACTTTGATCTGGAGGATGCGGAGACGTTGGATATCTCGATCGCAACACCTGACATCGCACGTCTGAACAACACTGTTGTGATCGGATGCACATCAAATCGACAGATGTACGTCGGACCTTCGTGGGCGAATCGAACAGAATTGACAGCTGTGAATGTTGTTCCCGTCGAGACGGAGAAGAACGAGTTGAGAGTGGGAGCATGGTCAACAGAACCAGAAGAAGATGCGGGACAACAAATCCCAACATTCATATCATTGTCAGAAGCTCTCGCTGCCCTTTCAACTCCACCAAAGCACACCGTCATCACGTTCTCGGAGGGTTCCTTCACCGAACCATCTCTTCTGTCGGTGTCTCAAGTTCTTGAAATTGTTGGCGCTGGATTGAATATCAGCGATGTCCACTCAACGCAGTTGACGACCAAAGGAATCGTTTCGAAGTCATCTGGCAAACTCACTCTCCAATCGCTCCGACTCGTTCCTTCGTCGACATCGTCGGTTCTTACTTCAGCTGAAGACAGTGGCAATCTGAGTCTGTTGAACGTAGGTGTGGAAGATATCTCTTCACACTCCACCTGTTTATTTCAGTTTGCGGCAGGTTCTTCAGAGATCCGTCACTCGTTCTTCAAAAACATTGAATCTGAACAATCGCTGATATGTTTGTCGGGGACATCCTCCCTCGCATTCACAAACACACTCTTTTTGTCCATAGCCAGAACCAGCACAGCACAAACTCCTGTGGAAAGCATGCAGTGTGCGAGCTGCATTGAGGGAAAGACGAGTGGAACAGTGAAAGTGCTTTATTGTCGTTTCGGAGCCTGCACAACGAAAGGACGAGCAGGAGCGATTGATTTGGAGAAGAACGGCGAGAACAGTGCTGTCGAAATGAGCTCTTGTTATTTTGATCAGAATTCAGCTGGGGAAGGTGTTCCTGACGCAGTGAGAGGAGATGATGTCGTCCTGAAGTCATTCGACGACTCCAACACCCGTCTCGATTTGTCGACCATAAAGTCCTTCCCATCCCTCCAATCCATCCTGATCAACTCGAAACACTCCATCGTTCCTCCTCCTACTCTCCTCATCATGAGCTCAGCCAGCGTTTCTGACTATCTGACTTGGAGTTACTATCACATTCGGCTTTCTGCATCCTTCCTCGAGACATACCCTCTCCAGTCCCTTCTTGGTTCTCGTCTTTGGAACAACACCAACACTCTCATTCAAACGGAGTCTTTTTCCTATAACGAGACCATGACACCGCTCGTCTCTCAGAATTCAACTGTCCGTGTGAATCTCTATGACTACACTAAATCCATAATCACAGTGGAACAACAAAACGAAGTGTTCATCACGCTAACGAATGCGACCTTGTCTTTCACGAAGGTCCAATTCTCGTTTGATGAACTGACAACACCAGCTTTCCAATGTGATCAGAATTCGTCGCTGACACTCAGCACCGTCCTTCAGTCTAACCACTCCAACCCTCACCCAAACGTTCATCGATTCGGTCGGTCCATATGTCCATGTTGAGTATCAATACTTCCTCCAACCGATCGCTTTGGACAGCACTCACTTTATTCGCCTTATCTGTGCTGAGAAGGATGCTAACTTATCGTTCCTGTACACAACTCCTCTTCTTGCCGGCCATCTGACAACCCCGTTCATTGTCTGCGAGGGAGCAAAGCTGCTGAATCTTCAAACACTGAGACTGAATTATTCATTCGTGAATTCGGCCTCCTTTGTTTCTGCCAAAGATTCAACACTCGTGATCACCCTCAACCAGGTCCAACTCCAATCAACCGCCAATGGCGCATTCCTCAACCTTGAAGATGGTTCTGTCAGATTCAAGAGTGATACCTGCCAATCATGCTCAGGCGTGCAGGGTGGCCTGGTTCATTGCCGCAATTCAACCGTCGTCGCTGAAGAATGGACCTTGAGATCGTGTTCAGCGACACAAGGCGGAGTTCTTATGTCGGTGGGATCCCGCGTGAGTATCTATTCGGGATCGTTCTCGAACTGTGTGGCTGATGAGGGTGGAGTTGCTTACGTCGTCTCGTCCACTCTCTCCTTCTCAAAAACATCTCTCGTCTCCAATTCTGCGAAAAGGGGAGGAGTTCTCTTTCTCGACTTCGGAACCAACTCTGCCTCATCAATCTCATCATCGCTTTCAAATTTCACATCCAACTCTGCATGTGATGTGAGTGAGAATGGTGTGGATTCTGGGAAGGGAGGAGCGATCTTTATGATGGGAACGACAACATCTCAGACTCCTCTTGTTCTGAATTACTCTCGTTTTGACAGGAACACAGCAGCATTTGGGAATGATGTGTTCGTCGAGGAGACAGTGTTGGGAGAGACAGGGCCAGATCTTCTATCGAGTTGCAATGGAGAATCCTACAGCAGATTCCCACACCTCGAAATCGAGAACCATAATCGTGATGCCAATGAGATCGCCAGAATCTCGCACTTCCTTCCATTCCCTGTAATCCGCGTCTCAAGCTCCGGTTCGGATGTTCCGGCTTGCCAGTGGTCCAGCGTGTACTGCAAGACTATCCAGTATGCTCTCAACTTTCTTCAGACAACAGCTCCCAACGGAAGCTTGTTCCAGCGACAGTGTTTTCAATATTCAAACACAATGACCACTGAACCTGTTGTGTTGTGCAAACACGATCTGGTTTATTCAAGTTACAATGCAACAAGCACGGAGAAGTTCCCACTCTCTCTCTCCGTGGCGGATAGAGTTGTGTTCACGATTAACGATGAATCGAGGTTGACTGTTGTGCGGATGAGGTTTCGCTTGACGTCATTCCAACAAGTTGTGACGGTGAACTCCAACGATGGACAAGTTGCGATGGAGAACTGCTATGTCTTCAGTGAGAGCGGGACCACAACGTCGAGATCTCCGATTGACTCTATTGGGAAATCGCTCGTCCTGACCTCCATCTCATTCGCCGCATCTCTCACGTCATCACAAGCAACTCTTTCTGTCCCTCTCGTCCGTTTTGCACCCAAACCATCGGAAGAAGGCAGGCTTGGATCGGGGACGTTTGAATTAACGCTCTCCCAGTTTTTCAATCTCACCTTTGAAGGGACAACGATGTTTGAGATCGAAACTAACGGCCGTGTCGCTTTTCTTCCTCAATCGATGACTGGCGTCACAACCAATTCCGAACAAGGGAAATACATTTCTCTGAAAGGACAATCATTCAAACAACAGATCGAACCCTCGCTTTGGCAATCGACACTGTACACAATGCATCTGCCATATTTTCTTGGGGAGGATGTTTCGATGGACGAAAATGACAAGTGGAGAAACAACTCGCTTGTGTATTGGCTGATCTCCCCTTCTTCAGAGATTCAAGTTGGATCGGATGTTTATGCTGTCGATCATCCGAATTGTGGGTCGTCCACTTTCAAATGCTCGACTCTGGATTCTGCCATCACATCGGCTGGTCTCAACAGCCTCTCCACACTCGCCCTTTCGATGTCCACGTCGCTCTCCTCGAGAAGTCTGTTGACGTCGTCGTTGTTGATCAAGCCGTCATCATCAACGAAGCGAGGAATCGAGTTTGACAAGAATGGTTCGTTCGTTGTTGCCAATTCCGAGGCCAACTTGTCGTTTACGTCGATCATATTCGCATTATCCCAGAATTGTATAACAGCCACTCTCTTTGTGGTTGAGGAAGGAGAACTCTCTTTCTCGTTGTGCCAGATGGGAGGGACAAGCAATGAATCACCGCTTGTTCTCCCTGAATCAACAACAACTCTGATCGAAGTGAAAGCAGGTGGAAAATTCACCCTCACCGACACTCTGATCCAGCACATCGAATTCTCCCACGCCACACTCGGAACAGCCCTCCGTCTTCATCTCGACTCGACGATTTCCTTCAATGAAACCTCGAAAGTGGGAGAGATACTTTCGAATGGAACGGGAAGTCATGTTGCGCTTGTCACCTCGACAGGACTGGACGAATCGTCGATTTCATCACTCACCACAAACTTCTCGTCTTGGAAACCAACGACAAATGAAGCGAGATTCACAAGCTCAGAAATCAACGAGTTTGTAGCAATTGACGAGGTTGGGAGAGTGGATGAACTAATCTACCATTGACATCCGTACGATGGGAAAACGAAGTATGTTGATTCGGATGGAGGAAGTCATCCGAACTGTGGTCTTTCTATTCTTCCGTGTTCGTCCATCTCCAACAATGTGGACAAGGTCGAAGCTGGAGAGACGATGCTTGTCTGCGGTTCTGTGACGGAAACAACTGGATTCATCGCAACGAAGAATCTCTCAGTGAAATCGTCAGACAGCACAACACAGATTCTCTCCATTGCCAATTCTGCCTCGTTCACCACGCAAGCATCGCCCCTCTCGTTCACAGACTTGATCATCATTCCACTCCCCCAAGCATCCACACAGAACGCAGAAATCACCCCACGAACTGAATCGCTGTTCATTGTGAAGTCAGGTTCTCTGTCGTTGTCATCATGTTCTGTCTCGTCCTTTGAACTCTCGTCATCACCTCTGATCACTCACACTTCTGGAACACTCACTCTGAAATCATGTGAGATCTCGTCAATCACTCGCTCAACCGGAAATGGTACAGTTTTGAGCATCGAGATGGGGACTGGGATGTCTTTGTTATTGGATGACATCAAATTCTTGTCGATGCCATCATCGAAAGAGGCTACGCTTCTCGCTCTTTCATTTCCTCCATGCGACGAAGACGAGCCTGATCCTCTCTTCGCCTTCACGCTGACCAATCTTACCTTCAACTCGATGAGTGGAATGGCTTCTGAACCACCCTGTTTCATCTCAATCGTCGGGACTGACCTCGCCAGCTGGATCGAAGTTGCTGATCCTCGATTCAAAAACTCGTACAACAACGACTCCGTCCTTGACAGTTATTCAAGTTTTGACAAGTCGAATGATCTTGCGGTGTCGCTTCTGTTTTATCTGCGACCATCTGACGGGCCAGTTGGAGTGTCAAGTTCTGGATATGCGATGGCGAAGTGTGGTTCGAACAGTCTGTGGTGCTCGACGATTGAACAGTCACTCACTCGCCTCACTCCGCAGAACACGAAGAAGATTATTGTGATGGACGAGGTGACCCTGTCGAATGCGATCGCGCTTCCCGATGAGTTGACATTTGCTGGTAATCCGAGTCCACTGAGCACGTGTATTGTGTCTGCTGCTGGTTCATTTGTGTCTGAAGACATCGACTTCACCACGATTTCCAAACTGACATTCTCACTGCCATCAACACAAACAGCAGAGGCAGTGATTGTGCACTCATCGATCACACTCACACTCTCCCATCTTGAACTAACATCTACTACAGAATCGTCAGTTTGCTTCCTGAAAGTTACAACTGGAAAGGTAGAGATGTCAGACATCAAGATCCGATCCGAGATGGCACAGAACTCGATCCTTTTCTCAATTTTTGGAGGGACAGTGACAGCATCTCAGTTCGGAGTGGAATCTGGAATCACACAGAATGGAACAGTTGTTCAAGTTGAAGGAGGAAGTATGAGTTTGACTGGAATGACAGCAACTTCCTCAAAAGCGATGGAAGGAAGACTCTTCTCAGTGAGCAACGCGTTATTCAACCTGTCCGATGTGAAACTGTCGAAACAGACATTCGCCAATGCACCGTTCCACCTTTCGTCATTTGGAGCGAGCACGATCAGCGACATGAACATTTCAGAGTGCTCAGGTTCGACGATCATGACGATCAAAGATGGAGACGAACTGACAATCCGAAACTCTATCTTCTCCTCACTCACTCCACCAACATCACTCAACGAAGCCGACACCACTGATTTGTGTGGATGGGAGACAAGCCTGATTGGATTGAAGGCACAACAACCACACTCTCAAACGCTGTTCTGACACACATCCCCCAAGGAGCGATCTCGATCTCCGACGCTCTTCTCATCCTCACCACCTGCACTCTCAGCTCAAACTCTCCATCAAACTTGGAATGGCCTTCTCTTCGACGAAATGTCAAGTGCACAAATGGAACGGTTGGAATGGACACGATGAATGGAGGGGATGGACCGTCGTCACCTCATCTTTGGATCTGGACGGATGAATGCGCAGTGACGAAGGACGATGAAACTCAACACTCCACACTCTTCGTCCCCACTCTTCTCTCAAACGAGTCAACCAGCATTTTGGACAAGAAGCTGAATGAGTATTCGGTGAAAGTGGTTGGAACGATGATGATTCCATGCGGGCTGAAGTTGGAAGTGTTTGAACAAGCAGTACTCTCCACGTCGAACGAGGGACAACCACTCAGTTTCGACATCTCCTCCCTCCAACCGTCGAAATGGACAGAAACTGAACTGTCGTTCGTCCTCCTCCAATCATCGCTGGCCGACTTGAACAAGAAATCTGACATTCGATGCCGACTCGTGTTCGGAGATGGGCAGAACACAGACTCGTTCTCGCTGATTGGAAAGGGGAAAGGAAACATGTCTCTGGGAGGAGTGGTCACGACAATTGTGGTTCAGATTGTTGCAGTGATCATCGTCGCTGTGCTCCTCATCATCGTCATTGCTGTTCTCTGCCGTCGCAAAAAGACGAAGAATCAGGCAGCGGAGAAAGACAAGCAAGAACTTGACGTGGCTGAAGCAGGTGATGTCCTGAAAGACGAGGGAGACGCACAAGACAACACAATCAAACCGATCTTCGGAACAGCTGGAAGGAGCAATATCTCGCTGCTGATGGTGAGCGAAGACAAGCAGCATGGGGACCACGTGCACACACTGGGCACGCCGTCGATGATGTCGCTCAAACACGTGGAAGCTCCGAAGTGCGATGGGGAGGCTGGAGTTGTGTCTGTTGATCCAACACACACTCTGTACCATCGTCTGCACGTGGAGAAAGCGAGAGTTGTCGAGAAGAAGAAGATGGCACTGCGGATTGTGACGGGGTTGGAGCGAATGATGGCCGACAATCCGTCGAGTGAACTGTTGACCAAACTGTCTCCGCATTGGATCATCCTCGACTTCAACGAGAACACGTTCCTCCGAATCGAGTCGATTTCTCAACTTTTGGCTTCAGACGGGATGCACCAGCTTTCAACATCGACGAAGAATGACGAAGATCGTCGCTGGAACGCACCTGAACAGGACTCGAAGGAAGGAGAGACAGCGAATGAGCAAGAAGAGCAGTATGATCACAACAAGGCAACAGTTTTTAGGCTCGGCCTGGTCTTGTGGGAAATGGAGACTGGTCAGGTGCCGTTCGGGGAGCTGGACGCAGTGAATGCGTCTCGGCAGGTGACGGCCGGGATCTTGCCGCTGATTCACAACTGGGAGGACGCGGACTTTGCCGACCTCGTTTCTGAATGCCTCTCCCTCTCTCCTGACTCCCGCCCCTCCCTCGCCGATGTGAAGATTCGTCTGGGCGAACTGAAGACAGCCGTTCCTCCTGCAGCGCATGATCCTCCGCCGCCAAAAGAACCAGCCAAAGTGATCTCCGGAATTGAGACACTCTAACGACACCTTCGCACACACCCACGATCTCGGAAATCACCAACTCAAACTGGACATCTTGTCAATCACTTCACTACCATCACACTCGAACACGCACAACATTCATCTCACTCTGTCTTGCTTTCCACTCGCTCACACCTTCATCCTCCCAATTTGAATCATCGTTCACCACACTCACTCTTCGTCATTTTCTATATCTAAACATCGTAACAACTCCACAGTTCATGACACCTTTTTCGGAGTCGACTCCCTTCTGTTCTGCACGCTCGACACCCATCGCTGTGTCCAAAGTGCATGTTCTCTTTTTTCATCGATGATTCACTTTTGTTGTCTTACTTTCATTTCTCCCACCGTCTTTGTTTTCCCAATCTCACTCGTCTTCAGTCAAAGAGAGTGTCTTCTTCATCCACCATCGACATCTCAGCTGGGTGTCACATGTCTTCTCTTCCATCAAACATGGAGACGGAATCGACACTTTTGATTCGTTCCTAATTCTCTCATTTTCATTCTTCTTCATTTGACCCGTAGCCGCATGTCTTCTTCAGTCTTTCTCACCCCTCTTTTCGTTCATCTCACTCTTTTCTGTTCACTTCCTGTCACTCAGTCATCACTTGTCTTGGACCAAAATGCGTCCACCAGTGATTCATCTGGTTTTCATCATTCCTTGTCTCCGGAATCACTTCACAGACTCGAAAAGGGTTGTTTCCGGGTGCTCACCATCGATTTCGTTGATATTCATGACTTTTCTTTTCTGGAATTATCGGAGAAATTGTCAATCAATAAAAACCAGTGAGATGAAGTGATAAATTTGTGGAATCGACATGTGTGTCTACTTGACGACGGTGTTGGTCTGTATGAAATGAAATAGAGATGGTTGTGACAAGTGCTGATTATCGGTTTCTGGAACCTTGTTTTCCTTATCTTTCCCTTTTTGGAATCCTAGGATGAGAAATTGATCAAAAGGAAGCGGTAGAATGCGGTTTGATGATCGATTGATGGTGCTGTGGAGATGAGGATCTGGTCGGGATGTGACGACTTGGTTTTGACGGGAATATCGAGATGATCAGGCTGTGCTCCGTAGTTTTTTCATTTAGAAAGAATTGGCTCATCTTTTCATCCGATTGGTTGCTTCGGAACTGGATTTCGAGAGATGTATAGAAAGTTTCTCCGTGTAGTATTGAAGTGGTGAACTGAAGGTTGTCTGTTCAAAGGAGAAAGAAAGTCTTTGATCTTTGAGATGGACACTGAAGGAAGAGTCTGAGATTCCGGAATGGTAGCGATGTCGATGAAATGGTTTGATTGTCGTCTTCTGACAGAATCTCAAAATATTGATAAAAACGTTAGATCCAATACTTCTGTCCAAAATACACCTATATTTTGCATGTAGGCCCGTTATTTTGAGTGTTGTGCTGCTGTTTCTCGTCATTCAATTTTCTTATTCGATGTTGAAGTATTCGATTTCGATGTTGAACTATTTTGTTTGATGTTGAACAATTCCGTTGTGATGTTGAATTATTTTGTTCGATGTTGAACAATTTTCCTGCGATGTTGAACTATTCAGACTGTATAGAGAAGGAAAGGGTTGTCGAAAGAGGCAATTATACATGTTGACACAATTACGAAAATGGGGGCCACAATCAGACCAAAAGTGAAGCGTGCATCATGTGTCGTGCACTCCGAAAACGCCTGAAAATATCGTTTGATTCGGGTACCAGTTGAATCTACAGTTAGTACAGTAAAACATAAATGAGAGATCTGTTGATTGTTGTAGAATTGATGCGAGGCTTGGTCCTTTGTGATTGAGACCTACCAATTTTCCTTATACTCATATATGACAATAGCAGTGCCCATTTCCAATTCTGATGTCTGAGTATTGAATGTTTTTCGTTGTATAGCGGCGTGTTGAATATGCATTTGTACAGTTGTTTGCTCAGAAAGAAGTGAATGTGGGATCGTTTCTGATTTTTGATTAAGAGATGCAATCTCGCGGTTGACTTGCTCTAGACGAGCACATCTATTACAGACATCTGTCCGTCGTTTAGCACGTGTCAGCGATTTACACGTTTTCCTGAATGTGGTCAGAGAGATTTTGATTGTCGGGTGGTCTTTGTGATATAGAAGAAAGAGATCTTTGAGAGTCCCTCTATACATTCGTTGCTGCCATGTCCATTCCAATATGAAAGCTCGTGGATTGTTTGGGTTGTATAGTCATGGATCCATTTCCAGAGGAGGATCCTATCGGAAACTGACGGGAGCCGCTTTTGGATGGAATCGGTGCCACTTTTCTCGACGCCACGGGGACACCTTGCTTTCAAACGATATGAGTTTTTAATGTCATGCATGGTGATGCTGAATCCGGCACTGACTAATTCTGGAAACGACACAATTGATGCAAGAGCTGATAGCAGAAGAATTTGTGCATGCTTTGCGAGATGGCCGAATATCAAACCAAGAGATATCACTAGCTTTGTGCACTTCCCTGTGAACATGAACCTGATGAAATATCGTTGACAAACCGTGGAGTTCAAGTTCGAGACTGGTTCGGATGCGCTTTCCCTGCTTTGTATTAAGAACTGTGTCTTCCAGTAGGGCGTCCGGACATCCTCCGGAGATATAGGTGGCAGCTTCAAACAGACGTGCTGCCATTTTACTCTTGTCTGAAAACCGATATGTTCCGAAAAAATCTGGTTGAACACATTTT
The DNA here is from genome assembly GCA_033064195.1 of Blattamonas nauphoetae. Taxonomy (NCBI): domain Eukaryota; phylum Preaxostyla; order Oxymonadida; genus Blattamonas; species Blattamonas nauphoetae. The sequence continues at coordinate 124,517 of JARBJD010000193.1, forward strand.
CCCCGAAATGAACGCTCGACGTGGTTCAACGAAACAAAAGGCGAAATTGATGCTTCTACTCGATGGCCATAGTTCCCGAAATGACCACGAAATCCAAATTGAATAAAGTGTCCGGAGTGATCTTGTACTGCGCCATCCGCGTTTTTATGACATTAATCCACACGATTATGTTGATTGGAATCAAAGCTTCAATACGAGCTGGTTCCATTTGGATCAGGCGAGAGGTGGAAAGACGGGGGGATCTGATCGACAAAGATCTGATGGATGATTTTTTTTAGATTATTGGACTTCGAAAGCCTTCTTTATGATGTTTTTGTTGAATTTATTGCGCCTTCGAATGGAATCAGAAATGAGAAACGGATACTGGTTTCACTAGTGAAGACAAGGAGACGTATTCATGTCTGGCTCTTTTCTCCTTCAATTCCTCGATCAGTTCCAGCTCTGCTTCTTCGTTCAAATGTGTAGGTCTTCCAACTCGCTGAATTTGGCGACCCTGCTGATGTGCTCTCAAGGGGGTACCTCAATTCTCAGGGTAAAAACTCGATCCCAGGGGAATATCTCAATCACAGGGGAGAATCTCAGTCACAGGGGAGAATCTCAATCACAGGGGAAAATCTCAATCACAGGGGAAAATCTCGGGCCACAGGGGAAGAATGTCATATACCATTAGGGTTGAAGAAGAACAAAATTTTGAACATGTTTGGTTTAGCGGGAAGTACGTTGGACTTTGACACGGCGGACCCGGGTTCGATTCTCGACATCGACTTTTTTTTTCCTTTTTTATTTCATTTGTTTCAGATATCACATATTTTCTCTGTTTTCAATCCCTTTTTTTCTTAAAACGGATTATCAATGCTCTCAGATGAACAAAACGTTGAAGATGAGCGAACCATCACGATCCTGCTTTGGCTCTCAATTTCAGGCACTATTCCACAAAAAAACTTGACATTCAACATAACAATGAAAGGTCCGATGAATCTTAATCATCTTTTCTTATTTCTCCACTTGATTATCTTGTTTGATCCATTCTCGCGTTCGTTCAAGTATCGTCTGCAATTGAGTATGCACATCGTTCTCGTCGCTCTCTCCAATCGCGAGAATGAATGAGGAAGTTCGAATTCTCTCATTTGATGTGGGAGCCGAAAGAGATGATTGGTAAGAGTTGGTTAGGAGTCACTTCTGGAGACTCGCCCTTCTCCTGTGTCTCTTTCTTCTTCTCCTTCACTTTTGACTTGTCGTTTGGGACTTATTGTGGTGTGGTGGGTTGGTTGTTGTCTGTGTCTGGACGTGTCACAAGCCCTCCCAATTCGGCTACTCTCTCCTCCTTCCTCCCACTTCGACTTGCCCTCCACAATCTTCGCCGACGAGAACGCCCTGGTGGCTCGCACTGACGCTGTGAGAGGGCTCCGCCAGAAAGATAGGGTGCGAGGGTCACTTCGCCAGCATCACAACACCTCCACTCGCATTCCCTCCTCCTTTTTCTCCTTCTTGCCATCCTTCTGACTCTCTCCCACTCTCATCACGCCGAGTGATCCGATCTTCTCGAAGTCAGCGTTCGGAATTGGCTCTACAAACAACAAGTGCTCCTTCCCTTTCTTGTAGTACCCCTCTTCAACCAGCTGCGTCGGCGACTCGTCTGGCCCTTTCTCCGCAATCTCCGCTGCTCGTCGCTGCGGCCCAAAGAACAGCGTCACACACATATTCGAAAACACAACTTGCGCCATCACTCCCGCCAGCCTCTCAGCACGCCCTGCTCCTTCCGCTCGTCCTGCCTCCACTCAACTGTGAAGATACGCCAGAACACCGCGCTGGAACGCTGTGGAGGGAAGGAAGGTGTCTGCCATCCACGCAAACAGACCCCAGCCAGCCATCCTCTCCTCGTCAGTCATCGTCTCCCACACTTCCTTCTTCTTCCCCTTCTTCCCTGTGCTTGTTTCTTCTATTCCAGTTACACTCGCACTGTACTCAAAGTCGTTTCGCTTTTTCATTGTCATCGCGTACAGCTCGTGGCGCAAGGGATCTGATCCGTGTTGGTCAGTGAAGAGGAGGTGTTATCCCTACATCCCCCAATCCTTCGTTTGCCTCTTCACACTTCCCTGCCATCGCAACACCATCCTGAAAAGGTGGTGGATGATATTTTCGACTGGTTCTGTGCAGCGACAGTCGGTCTGCTCCAAGAGACACCGGTTGAGTTCGTCGCACCGAAATCGCATCAAATTTGATTGCCAGTCGCTCTTCTTCTTTCTTTATTTGGCTGCAATCTTTGCAACCCCCCATTTTCCAAACGTCGCAATGGTGAACTTTTGGAGCTCTGCTTTGAGAGTGTCTGGCAGCTTCCTGTAAGGAGACTTGACGAACGGTTCCCAAAAATGTCCTGAGATCAAGCTGTGCTATTTGGGGCCTTCCATTTTCTCCAAAATCAAGTCATCGTTGGGACGCAGTTCTCATTCTAAATTTGAATCGATTCTTGTGTAAACAAGTGAAGTACTGCGATTGAACAGTCAAAATAAGTGCTAAAACTGTGCATTGGAGTCGCAAAACATGTCTTGAATCGGATCTGGAGCGGCGTGAAAAAATGATGAACAAACTTGTGAGAGAAGAGATTCTTGTCATTTTCAAGCTTTTTCTGCAGAGGTCTTAGGAGTCGGCTACACATGAAGTCGGTCGCCTGTTCCGAAACGAAGCGAGCGTCAATACAACCATCAAAAATCAGATGATCGATGGATCCTCATCGTAACTTTTCGAATCAGCAGCTCTCTTCGCGATTGGTGGAGGATCACTCACTCTCTCCCAATGTTCTCTCAAACCTGAAACAACACTTGGCACTCCTCTGATCTTGAGGAGTGGGAACACTCTGAAGCTGACCGACATGAGAATCATTTCAATCATCTTTGAACACACCACTCTCATTCTCAAGTCTGTCCACACAGTATCGATCAAACACATCGAATTGGTGAAAAGTGTACATGGTAGACAGGTCTTGTTCGTCTGACAAAAACGTTCTCCTCGCTCATATCTGTGTCATTCTTCGATTTGGACGATGGGGCGATTATGATCGACACTTCGATATTGTTCGTGTTCTGCTTGAATGTCGACGATGAATGGAGAGACGGGATGAAATGCGCTGAGTGCGATCGCATATGATTCGTCCACACAACACCGTAAGAAGCGAACGAGATCCACATCGACACCGATTCCAACAAATCTCCTCCCGATACACTCCCCATTGGCACGCTGCTCTCTTCCACACATCTCGCATACCGAATCGCAGACCTGAAAGCCGAATCTGACTTCGCTTCCTCAAAACACAACTTTTTGCACTTTGTCGACAAGATCATCAGCTTTTTTACCACAAGAACCGTCCAACAAGATAATCAAGTGGAGAAATAAGAAAAGATGATTAAGATTCATCGGACCTTTCATTGTTATGTTGAATGTCAAGTTTTTTTGTGGAATAGTGCCTGAAATTGAGAGCCAAAGCAGGATCGTGATGGTTCGCTCATCTTCAACGTTTTGTTCATCTGAGAGCATTGATAATCCGTTTTAAGAAAAAAAGGGATTGAAAACAGAGAAAATATGTGATATCTGAAACAAATGAAATAAAAAAGGAAAAAAAAGTCGATGTCGAGAATCGAACCCGGGTCCGCCGTGTCAAAGTCCAACGTACTTCCCGCTAAACCAAACATGTTCAAAATTTTGTTCTTCTTCAACCCTAATGGTATATGACATTCTTCCCCTGTGGCCCGAGATTTTCCCCTGTGATTGAGATTTTCCCCTGTGATTGAGATTCTCCCCTGTGATTGAGATTTTCCCCTGTGATTGAGATTCTCCCCTGTGATTGAGATATTCCCCTAGGATCGAGTTTTTCCCCTAGAAATTGAGACACCCCTCTCAAGGCTCGCCACAAGACATCATATTGGATGCCTGTGACTCTTGAAATGATCGCCACGGAGGCACCTGTATTATTTTTCAACTTGATCGCTTTGTCCATCATTGTCTTTTCTTCACGGTATTCCGCTGTTGCCAGGAGTTTGTGCAGCTCAGACTCACTCCAGTCCGCCGGACGGTGAGGGAATAACATTTATGATGGGAGGATCAAGGTACAAGTATGTCCATACGCTCAATTGAGTCTTTTCTAGGATCAATGAATCTTATGATCAGTTAAATCTCAATGAGACTTCTCATTTCTCACACTTTCAAGAAAAAAGGACTCATGGAACACTGGAGCTCATTGAAATGGATTACTCGTGGGTTGACCATTGACTTTGTGGATTTCCTCACACTTTGTGCATTAATTGGTCTTTTTCTCTGAGATCAGAGAGGACCTTGTTCGTGAGATTGTGGAAAATGTGATAGTGTCCAAAAATACCTCCTTCAAGAGAACGACACGCGTAGGGACTTCATCGTGGTTGTGATTCTCATCGAACATCAAAACAAAGACTGAGAAGAGAGTTTTGAGAACGCCAAATGGTTCTTTCAAATACAGTGGAGGGATTAAAACTGCAAGCCTGACTAAAGAGGAAGTTTTGAAAAGTAACACCATTTCACAGTATTGTTCCATCTCATCTTTTCCAAAAATAAACGGAGAGTTACAATAAGGATGACATGGCTGGAAAAAACAATCCGATGGGATGATCTTCCCCTCTCTCCCTCACCACCGGGTCCAGCCGCCTTTCGCTCTCACAACGTGGATCATTCGCTCACTCAAACTACAGATCGAATTCCTGACACCATCAAGCAGCTGATATCGCCAGATCCTGCAGATGTGAGATTTCAACTCATCAATGGTCCTAATTTCTTCCTTGTTCAACTTGGCTTTCAGGATTCTCCACACATTCTCGATCGGGTTTAGATCTGGGCTTTGAGGTGGCCAGTCGAGCGTTTCAACTTCAGAAAATTCAAGCCATTCCGTCACCACTTGAGCTGTGTGGATCGGACTATTGTCTTGCATGAAGACAGCAGGTTTGTCACAACACTGATTCATATTGTCTAGGAGGTGCTTTTTCAGGATCTGAAGATATTGATCCTTCGATAAATTCCCAGAGACAAAAACAACGCTCCCCATACCTCTCCAACCGATTGATCCCCACACATTAACCTTTGCGCTGTGTTTGACGGTGTGTAAAACACAGTTTCTGTTAAATTTTTCGTCTCCTCTCCTCCATTCATAGATTTTTCCTCGCGGTTCCATCAGGTGGATCGTACACTCATCCGTCCAGAGAACTCGCTTCCACTCATCAAGTCCCCAGGCTATGTGAGCTGAGGAGAATCGCATCCGTTTGTCGATATTGGTCTCTCTCAACAGTGGCTTCCGAGCAGCAATCCGTTGATTTAACCCAGCTTCCCTGGCTCGGCACGAAATCGTCTTCTCGCAGATTGAAATTTTGAGTTTGTCCTTAATTTCCAGTTTTATCTCCCTCCTAGTCGCAAACCGTTTGGATTCGATTGTCTTGACGATGGCTTCATCCTCTTGATCTGTCGTCTTCCTTCTTCTTCCCCGTGCCGCTTTGAGTGCCCGTCTATGTCGGAACCTGTAAATCATCGAGTCAACAGTTCCTTTTGGGAGATGCAACATCTTCGCGATCCTATCGGCAGATTTCCCAAGTTTCCACAGAATTTCGATCTCGTGTTTCTTCTTCTCCCCTATCCTCCGTCTTCGCTTCGTCCTCTAATTACGCCAACTGAAAGCAAACAGAAAAAGCAAACGGTCAAACGTGCAACCATCGGAGATAAAGGTCTACGAAGCCTGATCTCTGACCTCGTATTTCTCATTTCACACTTTTCTCGGGTAATCGCCTCATGGTATCATTGATTTCACTTTTCTCTGTTTTATCTCTGAAATTGAAAGTGAACTTCGAATCGAGCCAATTTAAAGTGTGTTGGTGAACGAGATCCTATCCATCGCCCCATCATATCTTTTCAACTCTCGCAGACCAACAAGGAAGTGTTGGCGGTGGGCGTCTAAAATAACAACAACTATCCCTCCAAGGAAGTCGATAAACACAGTGTGAATTCATATCTAGTCTCATTTCGTGCTTGCAGTTTTAATCCCTTGACTGTAGTTTCAACTGACTCTGAACCAGGGCTGAAAATAAGGTCATTTTCGGCGTATTTACGCCAAAATATTGCATTTTTTGTTACACCAGTGTAAACACTGGTGTATCGTTCTCGACACCCACAGTTTATTCGTTTCAGATTTGTCACAATTTAGAAAGCTGTTTTATGACAGAATTAAAACAGAAACCCTCTATTCAGAAACAAATTTCACTTGACGACTTTGGATCTCCTATTGTTGCTCAGAAGCGGTCTCAATTGACAGGTGTAATCCTCAAACCCAAAAAGACGAAACGAGAAGTGTCAGATTTTGCGTCGGTGATGACACACATAGCGAATTCAACATTCGACGTTGGGGGTAAGAAACAACCTACATACATCGCTCACAAGTATGGCGTTACATGTGTTCCATGTGAAGCTGGGAAGCTCATCTCTCAGAAACAATTCACAAAAGATTGGGATCCTAATACTGCCGAACCAACGATATCTTCCATTCGTAGTGTATAGAACGATTTGGGAACCACATGGGTGAGAATTTTTGATGTCATAAAAAAGTTCGAATCCACATCATCGAAACTCGTCTCATCACACAGGAGAGACAGATATTGTTCATACTTGGATATTCGTTGGAGACACCATTCAACGTCTTTATCGTGAAACCAGTCCAGATACTGGCTCGATGGACAAGTCTCGTTTTTTGATGCGAGTCCTCGAACTTTTTTATGATGTCAAAAATCCCGACCCACATTGAAAAAGTGGTCGAAAGCACCCTCATTTGTGATTTATTTCACAGTGACTTCGTCAAAAACAGTGATTTTCTTCATCGATTTGACACAAAATATTGGAGCAAATTTTTGCACTTTTTCGAAAAATTTGATCACTTTGTCGATTTTCTTCAAAAATCAACCCGAACAGATTTTGAAACTCATTCTAAAATCTCAATGACGATGTGACTCGACCCCTGGGCGGGTTCGAGACCTCGCAGAGGCGAGACTCATTGATCAAAACAAACCGGATCAAAATCGGATGAGTCGTGGAGATATGTGTCGAACATTGGTCAAAAATCAAAAAATTTTGGAAAATATTTTTTCAAAAATTGACCATATCTCGACAACCAGCAGAGATCCAGACCTGAAACCAATTGCAATCGATAGAGGACGAAAAAATACATCTAGGGTAAATTTTGCAAAAACCATTGTTTGAGGAAGCACGAGATTCTGGTGATTTACAATGGTCCCAGGGTTGCGATCCCTGTGATGGAGCATTCACGCGCTCCCCATCGGCCCGTTTCTGGCTTACTGGGCCGGAATTTTCAAGTTTTTTTAATGGTGCTAGCTTCCTCCTCGTTTTTCGCTGAATCCCTCGAAATTTCATAGTGCTGCAGTCACTACTACGTCTCTCAGGATCCAACTAATCTACTATGACCACGGTCACGGTTATAGTGAGAATTTCGCCAAAAGTACGAATTATGGGGGTATTTTCAAAAATGTTTTCAAATCGTCTTCAAATTTCACACAAAGGATGAAGAAATTATGAGAAAACAGAAAAAATAATTTGGAAAAAAAATTTTCGTCAGGAGCCAAGATCCCATTTTTGACCCTGTATTTGACTGCAGTAAAAATCGACATTTTTCAATTTCGAAAATATTTTCATCCAAGGTCATATTCGATGCGCTCTTTCGATTCCCGCAAGTTCTATTGAAATCGGATCAGTAGTTGTTGAGAAAAAATGGTTTTATTTTTTATTTTTTCATTTTTTTATTTTGTACTAAATGAATGCAACAGTCTCGCCTCAGCGAGGCTTCGAACCCGACAGGGGTCGAGAAATCTATAACCAAAGACGTCGAACGAATGCAAAGCAAGCGTTGATCGAGTCGATGAAAAAGGAGAATTGTGAACTTGTTTCTGATTACATTCACGGTTCAACACCGGTGACGTATGTTCATGAAGGCGTTGAATGGAGGATAAAACCGATGCATTAGTACCATGACATAGTCATACTAGAAATGCGAAGCACTAATACTCCGGCAATAGATCAACTAGGAATTCATAATATTCTTTGATTATTTTTCCATTGACAGTTTCTGAAGTGTTCATTTCAACTGATTCACCTGAACTGTCTTTGAACCAGGGTCATCTCAATTTAAAGTTGGTTTTCTCGAGTGCAGTTGGTTTTCTGAACTGCAGTTGGTTTTCTGAACGACCGTTGGAAATCTGAACGACCGTTGGAAATCTGCAAAAAAAGTTGGTTTTTTTAAACCTTATCGGTGTGGATGTTTGATCAAAAAAAAATTGTACAAATGGACGAGTTGGTAGATACAAAGACTTCCACTGTTGGGTCCCAGGTTCGAATCCCGGGATCTCCAACTTTTTTCTTAACAGGATTTTTCTGACGTGATCATTCATATTTTTGTGAAATTATTGCAGTATTCATGATCGGATGAGTAATGTTCGACAATTGGATTGAATTGGCCTTTTTTTGAATCGGATCATCCCACTTTCTCTTTAACTCTCCTCTCTCTGGTGTATACCGCCCTTTCAACAGGATATATATCCTGAAAGCGACGAGTTTCATTGTGTGTCTGGAAAGATTGGACGGTCAGAAAGGCCTCTATCTCTGATTGTGTTTTAACAATCTCATCCTCTCATCGCTCAGATACGATTGAGGGACACGGTGAAGGGCTTTCCCATCCTTTCGAATGCTTGGGCAAGCCATGACACATGCTGAATCTCACTGTTTGATGACCCCTCCTGAGCGATTGGATCATGATGAAAAATGGAACCGTGTATTGAACAGGAAGAATGGACACTCAAAGAAGAGTTAAAAACACTCGACATCGACTCATCTTCACTCAGGCCTAGATCACTCTCGAGAAATGTGGGTCCCTTGTCATTTTCCAGCGAAATCCATGCCTACTAACTGTGTCCACATTGGATTGTCAATCAGATCCTCAACAATAATCAATAGCGAAGTCTCATCAATCAATTCAGGTTTCTGAATCAGATAATCTCTCCTCTGTGCATGCAAATATGGCATACCTTTCATCCACACAACAAATCAAAAGATGATGAAAAACTCGTTGTATTCTGATGCAAATGCGACACTGTATTAACTAACATAACCAAACGACTCGAAATCCTCCATTCCTCGATATCTTTCCTGAATACGGTCGAGATCACACGACACATAACTATCCTCTTCCGATCGAACGGAATGGATTCATCTATGTCCCTGTCAAGCCGACAAACTTTGAACTCAATTTAAATCCCTTCCCCATGACGACCTTATGGATGGTGTCGAGGGGGACGATTCTCAATCCCCATTTGCATCGTCAAGAACGTCACCCCGACAGCATCGTCGACGTCTTCCCCAACAGCCAGGTGATGACATTGAAAAGACTCCCTCAACACAAATGGGAATGTCTGGGCGTCCTCGACCTCGCCACATGCACTATTGGCAGCATCCTTCGATGAGGGACCAGAATTACAACTCGGACGAGTTCTATCCCATCATCGTGGAATCTCTCGCCCATCAATACCCTCCTCGTCAGCAGCAACCGACATACAATCAACAAGTGCTTGTTTTTGAAGATGTCCAAGCAGATGTGCCCAGTCAGGGAGTTCCCGATGACCATCAGATCTCTGATGCACTCACAACAGGAGCAAGCGGAAGATACTCGACTCCCACCTCTCTACTCAGACGATGTTATGACGTATCCCCTCCATTCTCATGTTAAAGCCCTTGAGAATCGAAACAAACACGAACACCCTCCAGACAAGGTCAACGATGTCCAGAACCCGCTTGTCGATTCTGGACGAGTTGTTGTTGCCTTCCCAGATCAACAAAAGTACTTCTCTCCCTTCCTTTCTCAGAACGAGCACAGCACTGTCCGTTTACAGGCAAAGCGGTATGCCAAACAGAAGCCCGACTCCCTCTCAAACAGGGAGGGTTTTGTGAACCAACAGCAACAGCACATCAACCCACAGTTTCCACAACAATCGTCTGCTGCCATTGTCACGTAGAATTCCCAGTCATATCGTCGTCCACTGCAACAATCAGAGAATCAGCCATTCGATGAAGAATATGCCACATCTCGCGCCAACCAGCTAACCGAACGAGATTTTTCTGGTTCTTTCGCACTGCCTCCCACATACACCAATCAAAAACAGTCAGAAACAACACATCAATCCGAGCCAATCTCGCACCAAAGATACCCACAGGAAGACATCCACCACTTCACCCAACCCTCCTTCTACAAACCCCAATCTTCCACTTCCCTACTTTCTTCCCATGTCCTCCAACTCCCATCAAGTTGCCCTCAACGCACACATTGTGTGGTTCCCGCATTACGAGACTGACCCTCGCATTCTGATGGAGTAGACAGGATCAGCCGATGCTGTCCACAACTGGCGTTTCTATTTGTCGATTCCGACATATCCGATGAATGTGGCACCGACACAAATTCAGTCGAAGTCGCCAACACGCGGGAAGAAGGATCAGACGGCGAGAAGGCTGGCGAACGAGCTGAGAAGGTTGCTGCTGATTTCCAATCCCTCGTCGACTACTACGATGATCTTGACATCATCAATCAACTCTGGAAGAGCAGCGACATCCTGTCGAACAAGATGGTGTGAGTGTCAGGAGGCGATGGCTGGGCTTACGATTTCGACGTCCACTGCATCGATCATTTCCTCCACTTTGGCGAGGACGTCCGCGCCGTGATAAGGCTCAGATGTTCACAGGAAGGCAAAATCTCGCTTTCTTTGAACAAGAAAAGACTGTGCTCGTTCACGACTTGCACTGTTTCACCAATACTCTCCCACATATCAACAGCAACACTCTCCATCTCTTCATACACGCTTGCCTCGCTCAGTCCAACTGCACATTCTTCTCTCTTCGCCGTCACGTCCATAGGCAATGTAGCTTTCACAACGACGATCATCAACGATCTGACGTCAACAACCACCCTTTTCTCGATCACAAAGTCAACTGGAACAGTGACGTTCTCTTCCTCTCCCTTCACCGATTGTGGGTCAACGAGCTCATCTCTCATCGATGCCACACTAACTGAATCCGTGTCTCTTTCAGTCGTTTATGTCAATGTGTTTCAAGATCTAAAACAGCCACCACCGCGGCGGGTCAGTTGAGCATCACCGTCACTGTCAACTCTGACGCGACTTGCCGCACAATCACACTGTCTGTGGACTCTGCCTTCACTGAAACAAGCGAGACACTAACATTGACCAAAATGGATTCATGGCCATGTCAAGCTGCTCGTTCACCTCTCTCGTCTCGATTGGGTCGGGCTAAGCCCTGAGTGGAACAATCGGCACTGATAAGGTAGAAACCATTGCCAGTTCGATCTTCGCGCCGTGTTCAGCTGCAAATGGAGGAGCTCTCTCGGTCAGTCACAGGCGGACAACTCTCCATCACCTCGACAATATTTTCTGACAGTTCAGCTACCGCGAATGGAGCGGCGCTGTTCCTGGACCCCAGCGGACTCACAGCCTCATATCTGACCTCTTTGCTGCCACGAACGTCAATGTGTGTGGATGATCTGGCATTCTCCAAACTGATCGTCGTTCTTCCATCGACCCTGTCATCCGCGTCTGTCGGATCTCTGATCTCCCCCACTGCCTCTCTGACCATCTTCCCATCATCAGAGAATGCTCGTTCTCCACGTGATCCTCCACACATGACGGCAGAGGGATCTCGATTTCATGTCCATCCAAATTCCCACCTTCAAGTCTTGTCATCGACTCAAAATTCGATAAAATCTGTCAGTGTTCGAGCGGACGATCTGGAGAATGGATTTTCATCTCCGCCTACGACTACTCATCACTCCTCATCTCACACTCGATGTCAAGGAAGTCTGTCAAAATGTCAGCTTCAGGCCCATCTTTCGATGTGACAGTCACCGCCTGCACATACACATCCTGCTCAACAACCTCCGAGACAACTTTTGGCGTACTCTCCATCGCGCACTCTTTCAGACACAGTTCATCCTCACTGGAACAGCAACTATCACAACATGCACGTCACAGTCAATGTGATTAGCCGACGTACTCCACCCACGCCTGTGTCTAAGCTGATGCCTCAATTGTTTTTGGTGAATGAGGATGCCGCTTCTTCGATTGCTGTTCGTTTTCTTCTCGCCGTCATTCTCCTCGTTCGCCAGTATCTGAACACGCAACGAATCACTCATGTGGTGATCTGTGGAACTGGAACGACATTCTTGGCATCGCCAGCGAAACATGTGAGCCGTGTGTGCAGCTTTCTTGACAAAGCACTTGATGGTGACGGGGTGATCCTGGTTCATTCACCTCAAGGGCACAACCGCGTGATGCTGATTGAGTCGATTTTTCTGATTCAGCGCTACAGTTGGTGAGTGGAGCTTGCGATGGAAGTGACGTCGCTGAGCCGGCGGACTCGGATGAAGGGATCGTTCGTTTCGGGGTTGAGGAAGCATGCTGGAGTGATTAATCGTCTTGTGCAAACGCCTCGTCTTTTGCAGGAATCGTTCACTCTGCACAACACGTCGTTCAACCAGGCAGTGCGACTGGCTCAGTCTGCGCCGAGTGTGCGTACTGCTCCGAAAGTGAAGTTCCCCTGCTCACTGGCGCCGTGTGTCGTGAAACCGAAATCGAGCTCGTCGACGAAACGACCGCAGACGAGTGAACCGACAAGCGGGACGGAGCCAGCGGGATCGATTCTGCAGTCCGGCGATGCGAGGAGACACCGAATGCCGCTGAAGTTGGCGAAAACGAGCCCGCTTCTTTCGCGTGTCGCCCGCCGCTGACCAGCGCTTGCCGAACCTACACTCCACTCGGATTGGACGTGCCGCAGATTAATGTTCAGAATGTGCCCGCACAATTGTTGGGGCATGCGACGATTCTGGAATTGATGGAAGCTGGAAACCGAAACTGTCAGCTCTTCGGACAATCGAACAAAACGCCCTCCGACGGCAAGGATCGGCCGGGCACCACTCCCGAACGGCATGCCCGGCCGCCCACACTCTCACAAGTCTCGTCCGCAGCGTCACTGGATTCGCTGGCCTCCTCGTCGCGTGTTGATTCGCCGACGTGCGCGACGAACGAAGAAAGCGAGTCGGTGATTGAACTGAACCCCACCCCGCTCTCATTGTACACAGACCAGCACTTCCTGCCGCTCTTCTCGCCCACACCGCACACCCCTCCGTCGGCAGCGGACAGCAACACAGACCGCTCTCGCCCCTCGTCGCCCACACTCACAAACCCCTTTCGCCTCCGAAGGACCACGCGAACTTGAACGAGCCACCGAGTCCTGTTCTTGTGACGATGCACCGGTTCTCGCGCGGGAATGGGATGCGCTCGCCGCGACACTCGAAGCCAGCCCCAAAGTTGGTCTCGCTCCCCACAACCCTCCCACACCCTCCCCCCTCTTCCCCATAACACGAAAGTGTGCATTCTGCGAGTGTGAAGAAGATAACACCGACAACATCCGTCGCGAAGGGAAGGCTGTGGCTGCGAGGCAGAAGCGCCATTTCTGATTGTTTCTCCGATCGGATTGGGTGGATCTGCCGTCGTGGTCCGTTCCCTTTCTTTTGGTTCGTGTCCCATCCTCTTTCTTCCTCCGCGTTCTGTTCTGCTTCGAAGCTCGTCATCATTTGGCTGTCCTGTTCTGCGCTGAATCTCGCTGTAGCTTTCTGTTCTGGCAGTGTCTTTCTCTGTGCGTCCTGCCCTTTCTTGCCTGTACATGAGACGATAGAGATTCGGGGAGGGATCTGAGGCTATTATCGTTTTACCCATTCTTTACCAGTTTCTGAGCCAATTTTCGCGAATATTTTGTTTTCTTGATTGCTTGTGACATGCACTGAATGAATTGAAGACGTGATATTGTCTTGTTTCCGAAATATTGGTTGGTGAAGTGTTCAAAACAAACTGGATTTGTGCAGCACAGGAGTTGGGGATGACTTACTATCTGGTTCCAGCAAACAATGAAATCCTTATCATTTGAATCGAGTGCGTTTCAACCGTCCAACCAATCTGGGGATGGCAGCAGAGAATGACGAGAATTGGATGGCTTCAGCATTCTTGATCTCCGCTTCAAACTTCAGCTGCGTCGCAAAATATGTTCACGGAAGAACAAATTGTTGTTCCAGATCGAGTTGTTCCTGTCTGCACGGATCTTTCTACAAGTTCACATTAACAACCATCTGCTGTTCGATGAGACCTCGTTCGGCGTTCTTTGCAAGAAATGGGTTTCTTTTGGTTTTGTCTCATCTGTTGAGAGAAAATAGTGGGGGCAGTCAGGGACTAAGTTTTCTTCAAATCGAGTGCGATTCAGTGTCGATTCGTTATTGTGCCAGTGGAGACCCCAAAATGAGCATTTGAGTTGTCAGTGTATTCATACCCAACCATGTCATCACATCGAGTGATCCGAAATAAATTCGCTGTGGTTTCGTGTGCAAAAAGGAGAATGTTGTTTCCAACTCCAAAGAGTCATCAAGACCTTCCTCTCGCAAGCTGGCCATGATGTCCTTGCTTCTCCTTTGCACTTCGGGTTTTGCGTCCTTCCACATCAACAGAGTCCATCTCAGGTACGACAGGCCTTGATCGATCATTTCAACGGTGGTGAAGTGAATGAAGCAATTTATGATGGCGACAGAGAGGGGGGGCAGCATGAAAGAGTGAATTTCTTCGTAGAAAAGAGCGCATCGCATTGGCTCCAGAAGCAGAGTCATAATGCTGGATGTCGGATTGTGGATGTCGAATATGGAGTAGTGACGACAGATGAATCTCAGAAAACCCTCAAGTGGAACAAGGAGATCCGAAAAGATGATGTGGAAGAACTGAAGTTGTTCTGGAATCACAGAAAAGTCCCTAAAATAGATGGAGTCGCCGAGTTGAGAGAGACAGCGAACAATGATTCTCACGAGAAGAATTATGTGTTGAGGCTTCAGATGATTCTCTTGCTCGCAGAATGAAAGCGGAGGAGTCAGAAGAATTCGGCTTCCACAAGTTTGAGTCGGTCACGAGTGTCGGCCATTTCTAGTGTTGTATCCAGAAATGAAAGTGCTGAAAATGATATTGTTTCATTGCTACAGGATAAAAGGGAGACCATTGCTTCTGCGAACAGTCGACAGGTTCGATTCAGTGATGGGACGAGGTCAAACAGAATCTCGCCGCAAGTGAACAGTTTCTGGGCCCAGGTGCAAGTTTGTCCAGCAATCGGCAGGCCTTTCGGGTTTCAGACTTTCCAAAGACGGCTCCTTCTTTCACAAGTGTCACAAGTGAGAGAAAGACTGGAGATGCATCAGAGATGTTGGTGATTCGAGACAGGTTGACTGTGAAGAATGGTTGCGGCAAATCTCTCGTGTCCGGTTGGGAAAGATGCGATTAAAAGAGATTCTGTGTGGGAAGGGAGCTGGGTCTGTACGAGAAGAGGGAGTGGAAAAGATCGGATTCATTCCCTTCGGTCTCTTCTTGATATGCCCTGCTGGAAGACAAAGTGAGGTGCACACGTGGTTAGCCAGTTGCCTTGTCTCCGCTTTGTTTGCTGGTGTTGCGTTCTCTCGATGCCAGTCGTGGATCTGACGGTTAACGTATGGTTGAGAAGGAAGGGAGGCGGTGTGAGATTGCAGTTGGCTGAAATGGAGGAATATCCTTGGGACTCTGTTGGTTTTGGGACAGGGATTACTGAAATGGCACCTGTTTCGGTGAAAGATAATCGCGTCGATTTGCACAACTCCATTCTTGCTCTGTTTCATTGTATCATCTCATGATTCATTTTGTGATTGTTGGTACAGAATATATCCTGTTGAAAGGGCGGTATACACCAGAGAGAGGAGAGTTCAAGAGAAAGTGGGATGATCCGATTCAAAAAGGCCAATTCAATCCAATTGTCGAACATTACTCATCCGATCATGAATACTGCAATAATTTCACAAAAATATGAATGATCACGTCAGAAAAATCCTGTTAAGAAAAAGTTGGAGATCCCGGGATTCGAACCTGGGACCCAACAGTGGAAGTCTTTGTATCTACCAACTCGTCCATTTGTACAATTTTTTGATCAAACATCCACACCGATAAGGTTTAAAAACCAACTTTTTGCAGATTTCCAACGGTCGTTCAGATTTCCAACGGTCGTTCAGAAAACCAACGGTCGTTCAGAAAACCAACTGCAGTTCAGAAAACCAACTGCACTCGAGAAAACCAACTTCAAATTGAGGGCAGCCTTGAACCAGATCTTCACAATTGATTGCCGAGTTGTTAATTCCCACTTCTTTCGTTTCGAAATTTGTTCGTTACTGAAACAATGTATGAATCATTCCATGCATCTGTCTGAATCCAGTCAGCATGGATTGTATAATTCTGAGGAATATCTTTGGAGATGACTGTTGACGAATCACCTATTTCTTCCTTCACATGTATGAGTTTGCAGTCGAGAAAGTGGATGTATTTTTGATTTCTGGAATTGGTAAAATCTGGAGGAGTTGAGCAGTGTGAGAATTCTGAATTGAGAAATAACGTTTGACCATTGTTTTCTACAAAAATAAAATATTAGAATCAATAACCTCTCTTCACTTCTTCGAATGCTTCTTGGAGTCGACGATCAATGACATATCGCACTCGTGGTTGTCCATTCTCAATCCAGAACCACCAGTATGTAGCTTGATGTAAGGCCAAAATTGGTGGTGGAGGACCTTCTGGAGTTGATGAAATATGGATCGAGTTCGCCTTGTTTTATTGGTGTTCCTCTGTAGACAATATTCACTGATTCTGCTGTCGAGATTCCTTCTTCACCCACCGGCGATTTCTACGATCTGTTGGAACCATGAATGTAAATGAAGTTGCATCCGTAACTGCTCTTGTTCTCTTGGACTCATGTCCCAAATAGTTATTGTTGCGTGACATACAGATTGAATTCTCAAACTCTTCAGTTGCAGAACATCCAATGAAATCACCATTCACCATCATCATCTGATAGAACTCTGGCGAGTGTTGACATCGGAGAAATTAGGAAAGTTGGATCAAGCATTTCGAATTGACCAACGTGGATTTCTGAAGACTGTACACTCGTTAGGACGTTCTGGGAATAAGCACATGAGATTCATGAGATTGTTGAGTTTGATACTAATGTTTGATCTCACTCCATCGCTGTTGCTTTTGATTGGAATGATTGTGTGTCAATTCTTTCTGCTTTCATGACATACAGAGTCTTCAGAATATGTGTTGAAGAGATTGTTTTGTTGGATCTGTGATTTGGTATCCGTAGCAAACTGATGTGACTTTATCACTGATGAAGAAAGACAGCGGATGTCATTGATCTGGTTTGACATATGGAGTGGCAGAGTAGAATCGAAGGGATTGTATTGCATCATCGAAGGGTGGATTGCCAATTTGTGGAAATTCCTGTGTCAGATTAGAGTACTCTCCTTCAGACATGAGACTCATTCTTCCCTCAGATGCAGTGAGAAGCCTCGTTGTGCTCTGGATGAAGCTTGAACGTTTTCAAGTGATTTCGAATGACAGTTGAAACTCGAATTGGACAGTACAAGTGAATCAGTTGTCAAAGTGAAATCTGAACCGGAGATTGCCAAAGATTGAATTCGGATACTGATCAAATGTACTCAGCGGCAGAAAGTTCACCAATGGAATAACCAGTGGAATTGTCGCAGTGTATGGAGTTTGGATCCATCGAGTGCTGGAACATAGTAGAATCCACACATCTGATCCATTCTCTGAACACATTCCCACGATATGGCAATGCTTCATATTGTTTTCTCTTCTTGTGACTTGAATGTGAGATACATGGAATGATTCGTGCACATGATTATTCTGAAGTGTGTTGTCAATGATGTTTCCTTGACTATCGACTAGTCGCATGTCCGAATTGCATCTGATGACGACTTATAGCCAAAGTGTTTCCTCGCCTGCACGTTGTGCTAATCGGATTCTGCAGTACATGAAACAGCAACAGTTAGATCTATTCGTAAATGACTCTTAGAAAACTCGGTCATCATGACCGTCGCGCACAATGGAACTTCAATCTCATCTCCAATTTCTACATGGCTTTGGAGGTTTGTTGGATGAATTTCCAGAATTGAATACGGTGAGGTTCTGGAATCCTGTTTTAGCATGTACGATTGCACTGGATTGCTCAATTAATGTCGATGTTGGTTTGGATTGATTTGATCGATACTTCTCATTTATAAAAATAAAAATTCAATATCAATGAATTCTTTTACTGTTTGTCTCTACATGATTCCTAAATCTTTTTGTAACGCTTTCAATGTGTGATAAGGATAGTACTCAACTTTTGGTTCACCATTGCTGAATCGTAGGACCCACCACGTAGTTGCAGTCGTTGCAGAATCGGTGCTGGAGGATGAGTAAATGTTGTCATGTCACCACCACTTTCACTTGGATTGTAGACATTGTAAATGTGTCGAGATTCCCTTGATAGTGGATATGATCTCAAAGTGACTGGAACATTCTGATCAAGAGACTTATGGAATCATTACAGTT